>CM046875.1:200320124-200692166 GCA_025667525.1 Glebionis coronaria
CTTCGAGTTCCTACGCGGCCACGGGAACTTACAACCAAAACGGTCAAGTTACCCGCTCCAATCAAATGACTCCTCCGGGTTTTGCTCCCAATCAAAATGCTAACAACAACTATCGAAACAATCAAGTTGGTTTTAAAAACAATTACAAAGGAAACTATGGGAATAAAGGGGCTAATAACAATTAAGTTTCAAACAAAAATCAAAAAAATAATTTTCAAAACAACAACAAGGGTTTGCAAACTTTGAAAGATCTTCCAAATGAATTTGTTGAATACGCTAATGGAAACGATGATAGGTTTGACAACATTCAAAGAGAAATCATTATCCTAAGATCCGAGTTTAAGAACGACTTGAAGAATTAGTTGAAATACGAGTTAGCAAATGAGCTTAAAATCCATACAAACAAAATGGAAGGAAATGTAACTAGGTTACAACAAAACCAACAAAAAATGGAACAAGGGCAACATGAAATAAAACAAGAGATGATTAAGGCCGAGAAGAGGCAATCCATGTTTGAGGATAAAATTTCATCTATGTTTGAGGCTATAATGTGCAAACCGTCTTCGAGTAGTCTTCCTAGTAACACCATATCGAACCCTAAGGGAGAGATGAAACTGATTACCACACGTAGTTGTAAGACACTTAAGGAACCGACTCCTCAACCAATTGCTCCTACGGAGGATGCAATTGAGTAAGAACTCGAGGTGGTGGTCGAAAAGGAGCATGTCCCAATCCCACGAAGTACCGCTCATGCCACACCTACGGTTGACCCATTACCACATTTGGAACCCGAGATTCCAAAGGCTATGCCTATGCCTCAACCCAAACCACCTTTGCCCTATCCATCGAGACTTAGAAAGCAGAAACGTCAAGAGCATGATAATTACCAATTTGAGATTTTTATGAAAATGTTTCGTGATGTTCATTTTAATGTGAGTTTTGCCGATGCTTTGGTCATGATGCCTCGATTTGCCGCTAACTTTAAGAGTATGTTAAACAACAAGGAGAAATTGCAACAATTGTCTAGTTTTTCGTCGGTTTATCTTAACCGCATACCTCAAAAAGTCGGTGATCCCGGTAAATTCTTGATTCCATGTGCAATCCAAGATATGGAAGAATGCTATGTCTTGGCCGATCTTGGTGCTAGTATTAACTTGATGCCACTTGCAATCTTCAAGTCGCTCAATCTTCCTAATCTTACTCCTTCACTAATGTCTATCGAGTTGGCCGACCATTCCACGATTCCCGCATGTGGATTGGCGGAAGACATTTTTGTGAAAGTGGGAAAGTTCTATTATCTGGTAGACTTTATCGTTGTCGATATTCCCACGGATCCTCAAGTTCCTCTCATTTTAGGTCGTTCGTTTTTAGATACGTCTATGGCTTTAATTGATGTGCATGCTAGAAAGATTACCTTACGTTTCAACGACGAGGAACTTGTTATAAACGCAACTCAAAATTCTCCAATTTCTCATGTTTATTCCGTTGCAACCATAAACCTCGTTGATATGATTGACGTTGTTTGCAAGGAATTTTCACAAGAAGTTTTAGGTTTTGGTGATGATGAAAATAGTGGCAATCCCACTATGCTTGATCCCATTCTTGATAACTCGACACCAACCTTCACTCCATTTGAAGGTGGTGGTTTTACGTTGGAAGAATTCGATGTTCCGCGTACTTGTGACGAAGACCTCGACAATGATGAGGACTTCTTGATTATCAAGGATTTTCTTAACGATTTCCCATTTCCTCCACCCGAGGAGGTTATGAGTATCGAGCCCAAATCTTATATTGAGGAACCACCAATCCTCGAGTTGAAAGATTTACCTCCTCATCTTGAATATGTATTTTTTGAGGAGGACGACAAGTTGCCGGTTATTATTGCGAAAGATCTTTCGGATGATGAAAAAACCGCACTTGTCGATGTTCTAAAGGATCACAAAGAGGCAATTGCGTGGAAGTTATCCGACATTAAGGGGATCGATCCCAAATTTTGTACCCATAAAATCTTAATGGAAGAGGATTACAAACCCGCAATCCAATGTCAAAGGAGGGTGAACCCCAAAATTCAAGTCATCAAAAAGGAATTCCTAAAAATCCTTGACGCGGGAATGATTTACCCTATTTCCGATAGCCCTTGGGTGAGTCCTATCCATTGTGTCCCTAAAAAGGGAGGAATGCCCGTTGTGCCAAACGATGCCAACAAGTTAATTCCAACTAGACTCGTGACCGGATGGAGAGTGTGCATTGACTATCGTAAGTTGAATGACGCCACTAATAAAGACCATTTTCCCTTGCCCTTCATGGACCAAATGTTGGAGCGTCTTGCGGGAAACGATTTCTATTGTTTTTTAGATGGTTTTTCCGGTTACTTCAAATCCCCATCGATCCTCGTGATCAAGAAAAAACTACGTTTACGTGTCCATACGGAACGTTTGCCTATCGTAGAATGCCATTCGGACTTTGCAATGCACCGGGAACCTTTCAAAGGTGCATGATGGCTATTTTTCATGATATGATCAAGAAGACGATGGAAGTTTTCATGGATGACTTTTCCCGTGTTTGGTAGTTCGTTCACTTCGTGTTTGTCGAATCTTGAGAGAATGTTGAAGCGTTGTGAGGAAACCAACCTTGTGCTAAATTGGGAAAAATTTCATTTTATGGTTAAAAGTGGAATCGTCTTAGGGCACAAGGTTTCGAAAACGGGGATTGAGGTAGATCAAGCTAAGGTAGACGTCATCGCCAAATTACCTCATCCCAAAACCGTCAAGGGAGTTAGGAGTTTCCTAGGCCACGCGGGCTTTTATCGTCGATTCATCAAGGATTTTTCGAAGATTTCTTGACCTATTACACATCTCCTCGAAAAAGATGCACGTTTTGTCTTTGAAGAAGATTGTGTACGAGCCTTTGAAATCCTTAAGATGAAACTTGCCAAAGCTCCCATTCTTGTTGCTCCCAATTGGAACCTCCCCTTCGAGCTCATGCGTGATGCTAGTGACTACGCTATTGGGGCCGTATTGGGGCAACATCATGAAACACACTTCTTGACTATTCGCTATGCTAGCAAGACGATGACCGAGGCTCAACTAAAATACACTACAACGGAGAAGGAATTCCTTGTCGTGGTGTATGCATTTGAGAAATTCTGACCTTATCTCGTCTTGACTAAATGCATAGTGTATACGGATCATTTGGCTATCAAGTATCTTATGGCTAAACAAGATGCAAAGCCAAAATTACTTCGTTGGATTCTCCTCCTTCAAGAATTTTATCACAAAATCGTTGACAAAAAAGGAGCCGAGAATCTAGCGGCCGATAATCTTTCTCGTTTGGAAGATCCTCACCAAAGTATTTACGAGCCCAAGGAAATCACCGAAACATTTCCGCTCGAGACACTTGGTGTAGTGAATTCTAAGCTTGATGCTTCTACCCTATGGTTTGCGGACATCGCAAATTACCCTGCAGGGAACTTCATCATCAAGGGTATGACGACTCAAGAAAAACGAAAATTCTTTCGTGACGTCAAGTTCTATTTTTGGAACGACCCTTACTTGTTTCGAACTTGTGCGGATCAAATTATTCGACGTTGTGTCTTTGGTACCGAAGCTTCTAACATCCTTAGAGCTTGTCACGAGGGACCCACGGGTGGTCACCACGGTGCTAATCTCACGGCTAAGAAGGTTTTTGATGCCGGTTTCTTTTGGCCTACTATTTACCGAGATGCACATGCTGTTGTGAAGTCATGTGACTCATGCCAATGACAAGGAAAAGCCTCACAAAATGATGAAATGCCACAAAATATCATCCAAGTGTGTGAGATCTTTGACGTTTGGGGCATTGACTTTATGGGGTCGTTCCCATCATCTCGTGGTAATAAGTACATCCTTGTCGCCGTTGACTACCTATCTAAGTGGGTGGAAGCTAAGGCTTTGCCCACCAACGATGCTCGTGTGGTAGTCAAGTTTTTGAAAAGCTTGTTTTCTTGGTTTGGAACCCCTCGTGCGATCATAAGCGATCGTGGAACCTATTTTTGTAACGACCAATTCGAAAGGGTCCTAAGGAAATATGAGGTTACACATCGGCTTTCTACGGCTTATCACCCACAAACGAGTGGGCAAGTAGAGGTTTCAAACCGAGCTTTGAAGAGGATCTTGGAGTGATCTATTGGGGAAACCGAAAATCTTGGTCGGATAAGTTGGACGATGCTTTATGGGCCTTTAGGACCGCTCATAAGACGCCCATCGGGTGCACTCTCTATAAGCTTGTGTATGAGAAGAATTGTCACTTGCCAATTGAACTTGAACACAAATCTTATTGGGCCCTTAAGCATTCAAATGATGATATGGAGACCGCGGGAAAACACCAGAAAATGCAATTAAGTGAATTGGATGAATTAAGGGACATTGCTTATGAAAATTCATTGATTTATAAGAAAAGACTAAAAAGTTTCGTGATTCAAAAATTAAAAACCGGGTTTTTAACATTAGAGATCAAGTGTTGCTTTTTAACTCATGATTGAAAATATTTTCCGGTAAGTTGAAATCCCGTTGGTCCGGTCCATTCACCGTGACTCAAGTTTTTCCATGTGGGACCATCGAGCTAGCTCAAAATGATGGCCCCAATTTCAAGGTGAATGGACATAGGTTGAAGCACTACATTGGCGGGGAAGTTCCATCCTTGAACTTACCTCGACCAAATCACCTTCCCCAATGATAATTAGTATTGAGGGGATCGAGTCGAGCTCATGACTTGGTAATAAAAAACGAGGTGCCTTATGGGGGAGTCCCATGCTTATCCTATGTACATATTATCGCTTTCTAATGTAGTAACGTTTGGGGACTTGTGCCCTTCCAACCTTTGTTCCGTGGTTGTTTGTGATTTGTGGATTTTAGATGATCATTATCTTCACGATTGGAGCCTCTCGTGTTCGTTTTATGGGAGCACTCGATCGTTTGCTTTGAAGAATTTCTCAATATCCATGATATATCATTTTATGTTCTAACCTTAGGTTTTTAGCACACTTCATAAACGGCTATTAATTTAACGGTTATAGCCTTTCCGTGCTAGATTATGCATTCGACTACATCTCTAGTATGGGGGTTTCCAACCCTTAGACTCGAAACATTGAGGACAATGTTTAACTTAAGTATGGGGGTGAATAGATACTTGCCTTGCCAAACCTTCACGCTTTCCAAAGTTTATCTTTTTGTTTATCGTTTTGTTGCAAAATAAGGCTAAAAATGGCCAAATTTTAAATTTTTTCTCATGTTTTATAAGTGTTTGAAGACACGATTGTAGATTTTTCGATGGCGAGAATAAGAGTAAGTTTTGACTCGACCGTACGTGTTGAGCACTTAGCTTCGATTCCTAAACTATGTATTAGGCTAAGTCTCTTAAATGAGGACGAGAAATGATAGAGTTAATTATATGTTACTATGCTAAACGTAGAGTACTCGTATTCTTCCAAAAAATCATGTGTTCTCGTTGTTTGCTTATTCTCCCTTCGCTTGTAAATACTTTTGCTTAATAAATATTGACTTAGCGGTTTAGTCTTGATTGTTGGTTTCTAGTCTTTTCTAGTAGCTTCCATGTAATTATATTGGGAAGACATTAAGATATCGCCAACGTCATGGTTTTGAAGTATTGGCAACCAGAATAATCAAAAGTTTCACCTAATAATAAGATTTCAAGTGCTCACCTAAATCAAGCAAACAATTTGAAGCTCACAAGGCCGAAAAATCTATGCAAAATTGAAAGTGAATCAAGCCTTAATCTTTGAAGCTTTAAAGATCCAAAATTCTCTTTTAGCGTGAGGATATACGTCTTTGGCCATAATAAACACCTCATGGCGAGATTAAATAAAAGGCAAGGCAAGACCGAAGTCATAATAAAAGCTTCATGGTGAAGTTAAATAAAAGATGGAGGTAAACCTATGATAATAAGGCCCTTCCGTTAGGGGGCGTATAGAAGTCTTGGTAATAAGTCTCATGTTCAAAACCGTTATAAAACCGTGTTTATCGATCCTTCTTGTTGACTTAATTTTTTGACATCGTTGTCTATTAGGAGGGGTTATTAATTCTATGGTCTTGGTTACACCATTAGGACTCTATTTTTAGACCTAAATCTCTATCATCGCATAAGTCAAACAATGTATCCTCGTGAAACATTCAAGACAAAATAAAATATAAGAGATACAACTTAGGAAAGTGGGAGGATAAGTACGTGATTAGGGCATATGAGTAGTGTTAGCATTACTAACTTATAATGACAATGATCTCGTTTCACGCTTAGCATAGAATTGGGGTGAAAATCAAGGACGATGAAATTATTTCTAACGAAGCATTCATGTGTTCTTGTTCTGTGAACCTAAACGTCCCATTTTACGATGAAAATCATACATTATGTCTAAAACGTAAGTAGAAGTAATAGTAGTAGTGTAGCTAGTTTATCATTCAATAAAAGTGAATAAAAATGAATTTTGGAGGTGCTATGATACTTTATTCTAGCATTGCGTGAGGGCACGACAATGGTTTAGTATGGGGGAGTGATGAGACTGCTTTTATACATAGTCTCATCGTCCAAAAAGGGCTTTAAATGCATTAAATATCATCAAAAATGCCAAATATATGCTTGTGTTTGTTACTTGTATATTTTAGGTATGAATATTGAGAAAATGACAAAAGATCACAAGAAACATGCAAAAACGAACACGAGATATGAAGTCGCACAATGAACCAAGCCCTAATGAAGATTTTCCAAGAAAAACCCTTGATGTTTTGAAGATTATGCAAGAAGGGTCCTCCAATATTGAAGAATTGACACTTTAAACCCTTGTTTATTCATAATTACAAGATTGGTCCTTAAAGTTTGTCAAATTTACAAAAAGGGCACTCCACTTTGAAGAATTGGCAAGAATGATCCCTTAACAATCATGACTTGTCAATATTAGTCCTCCAAAAAGTCAATCATACAAGTCAAGACCATTATCTATGAAGAAAATGCCAAAACAAGCCTTCAAGATTCAACAAATGGCAAGAAATACCCTTGAAAATACTTTGGAAAAGTATTTGGGGCAAAAGTATGAAAAAGAGAACTTGGCAACAAAGGAATCCGGTTTTTGCTTAATTAAACTTCAAATGACAAAATAAGGAAAGAGGAGAGGTTAATTATGGCATACAAGCAAAGAAACCTAGACCAACCACACCCCTACACGTGTCCCACTTACACCTTTCAGCCAATGGGAACTCACTTCCTTGCCACCTCACCAATCCACTCAGCCTATTAAACTAATCATAACAGATTAGTTAATTTTGGCGCTTAACACCATGTTTAAACCCAAAAACAAATCAAACCATGCACTGTTTAAACGTATGAACACAATTGGGTATTCTTCTTTGAGCAACAATTAAACCTCCATCATCTCCAGATTAGCGATTAGGGTAGTCCTAATCATAACCCAACTCTCAAAACCATTGCCACATCACCCCATTGTGGACATGATAAACCCTTTGTCCCACCCTTTGAAGAAGATGCCAAAACCCTGCCAACATCCAACGTCCAATATCCAAGCTTACTTTCTAAGCTTATTTGAAGCCTTTGGATGCAATTTCCACCTTGCCAGCTCCACAAACAGCCAAGAAATCGTCACATGATTCCAAGATATTCAAACTCCACAAGGGCATTTTTTGGACTTAAAGCATTAGGGTTTAGTGTTTTATCTGTTCTTAGTTCACATGTAAGGCTCTATATAAAGCCACAGGGTCTCATTTGCACAACTGCTCTTGATTTTTCTTAGTTCACATTTCTGTAAATCCTACTTTCAAGTTATGAAATAGAGTTTGAATTTTGTGAAGAAAAACCAAGTGACAACCTTTTATTATGCTTGTTTATGTTATAGGTTAACTAATCTTGAATCACAAAACGTGTTTTTAAACCTTGTGCAAGAAATTGCACAAGAACTCAAAATTTGATATTTTGTTAAGTCTTGGTTTAAACCTTGGAATTCTTGGGCTATAAGTGGATCATAGCATCCTGATATTGTGTTATCAAGGTGTTATGAGGCTTATAACTTGGGGATAATCAAGTTTGGGAATAAGGTTGCATCAATCAAATTTGTTTTCAAAGTTGTCACCTTTCTGTTTTAGATTTTATTGTGCTAACCTTGTTGAATCTTAGCAGCTTGTTTAAGGAAGCTTGTGCCTTGTTTTGCTAGGCACATCAGCTCAAAAATTCGTGAGTGTGGATGTGCATTCATGAGGTTTGAGTTCTTGAACCCAAAAATCTAAAAAATACTTGATTTTTACGATTTTGTGTTCTGCTTGTGTTCTTGTTGTTTTATGGTTTAATCTTTCTTGATACCGCATAATACATTTGTTATTGTGTTTTATTGGGCTTGGGTAACATTGAAATACACTTATACTTGTTTAATCTTGAATTGAAAAAGATAAGGGGTGTTTGGGTTAACCTATTTAAGATCATAACTTGTTATTGTGTTATTGGAAGTTGTTTGTTTGAGTTTGTATCTGCTATTCACTTGGTTGAGTGCTCATTGCTGCAAGTTATTGGACTTTAAACATCAAATCTAAGATTGTGCTATAAAACTTGAAATCTGCTTGTTTTGACCTAAGAACTTGGTAACACTTAGTTTGTATGCATGCTTAGGGGTAACAAGTGATTAAGCATAGTTTATATAACATGACTAAGATATTTAAGTGTTTGAATTTGGCTGTGTGGTCAAGTATATTAGCAATTGTCAAAACTGCATGTTCTTTGTTCATCAGTAACTATTTTGTGCTTGAATCTGTATCTAGACCATGAACCATTGCATGAAACCTATTTAAAATCTGTTCATTTGAAATAATTATAGCTTGTGTATGCTTTTGGTGCAATTTGGTTGGCTGAATCTTGCTAAAATAGCTTATTGAGTTCATAACTGCTTATGTTCATATCTAGTGCATATCTGGTGATGTTTTGATTAATCTGTGCTAATTGGCTGATTAGAATTGTGTTTTTGTGATTGATATTGACTCCTTATGATTAACTGATCATTTGGGTGCCTTTGCTTAACTTGAATCTACAAAAAAAAGTCATATAAGACAAAAAGTCAAAAAGGTCAAGCAGGGGGAAACGTTCCCACTGCTCTACCTCCAAAACTAGCCCCTGCTAGTGTAAAACATCATTCAGCTTATTCATAAGCCAATTTGGCTTATCCAGACTTACAACAACTTATTTTTTATGATAGATCTTCCTCATTTGACCCATTTATTTGATTTGGAGCTTATTAGACTTTGACATTGACTTTTTACTAGAAAACTCATTAAGTTGACTTTTAAACAAGTGCTTATCTGCTTATTCTGGCTTATTGCTTGTGCTTATTTGAAAACTTTTTGATTATTTTGCTTAGTTAAGTCATTTAAAAGCTTTTGAAAGTTGAATCAGCACTTGAGGTGGTCTAGAACTCAAAAACGACTATTTTGTCGTTTTGTGAAGAGTGTCTTGGCTTATTTCAGGCTTATTTCTTGTGATTTTTCCAATTTTCTTTTAACAGATCTCTTAAGTAACTCAAAAGAAGCTTGTGTGTCAAATTTGAGCTTATGGCATCAGCTTATAGCTTAATAGGCCAAAAAGCCCATTAAGAATAAGCTGGTTTGAAATAAGCTAGCTTATACATATTTTCAGCTTTTGGGCCTTCAGAGTTTTGTTCTTAAAATCAAATTTTAAGTCAGATAGGAGCTTTTGGGCTTATATGGATAACATTTTTCTTATTGGGCCAATTTGAGCCCATTAAGGGACTGTTTGGACTTTTAGCCCATTTCTAGGCCCAATAGGGGTATTTTTGTAATTTCAACTTTTTTTCTGTATTATTTAGGTTAAAATAAGTAGTTTTGCAACTTTTTAGAATATTTTATAAATTTTGGATTTTTATTAATATTTTATTATTAAAAATTAATTTTCAGTTTTTTCAAAGTTTTTCATTTTTCTTAGATCAAATACATTAAGTTAGGAATTTTACAGTTTTTAGAATATTTTTATTGTCATTAGATTAATTTTTAGAATTATTTTAAGTTTTAATAGTTTTTATATGTTTTTAAATAGTTTTTATTAATTTTGAAATTTTCAAAAATAGTTATAAATTTAGTTAAGTCATTTTAGAGGTTTACAAGTGAAAAATCTCATTTTGGGCTTTTTGTTAATTAACTTGATTTTTTGGGCTTTAATTAGCATTAAAAAATTATTATTTAATTAAATAAAAGGTTTGAGTGATTTTTGATTTTTGTAAACTCTAACTACATTTTTTTAGGATTTATTTCAATTTTCTAGGAATTTTTAGGGTAAATTTTTAATTTTGTCACTTTTTACAGTTTTTCGTGCACGACTATTCGTCTTAGTTTAACTCATAATCGTAACCGTCATTCTCTTCTAATCTCTTTTCTTCTTTTCATTTCTCATCAATATAATCACAAACCATTAATCATCTCTTAACACAATGCACTTGCCTCCTTGGGAAACGAACTTGAACTTCATGGGTCATTAGTGCTTGGTTTTCCTAAACCGACACTTAATACTTGCCCTATTTACCTCCTTTTCCTAAAGGTGTGTAAAATCACTACATCAACCAGCGTAGAAACCATTGTCTACGCGGACTCGGATCATGCGGGAGACTATGTGGATCGAAAAAGCACTAGTGGAGTTTGTACCTTCATGGGTTGTTGTTTAACTTCTTGGTTCTCCAAGAAACAAACCGCTCTTGTGATATCCACCAGGGAAGCCGAGTATGTGAGTGCCAGAAAAGCATGCCAACAAGCTCTATGGATGAATCAAGCGCTTGTTGATTACAGGATTTCTCTTGATGATGTTCCCATCATGTGCGACAATAAAGGTGCTATAGACCTTAGCAAGAATCCCGTGCAACATTCGCGAACCAAGCACATAGAAATTCGCCACCATTTCCTTAGGGATAATGTTCAAAAGGGGAACATTTCGATTGAGAAGGTACCCTCCGAGGATAACTTAGCCGACATCTTCACTAAGCCACTTAATAGGGAACCTTTTAATTACTTGCTTCTAGGTCTAGGATTAATGGAACATATTCCTTAATTGCTTTTCTTTTATTGAGTCTCTTATTTTCTTTTGAGTCTTTTATCACTTTGAGTCATTGAGTCTCCTAAACTCTTCTTGAAAATCTTCTCTTCTCCTTTTCAAAATTCTCAAAGTCTCTTTCGAAAATGGTCGAGAAATGTTTTGACATTGTTAATTCAATCTAAAAATGTTTTTCATAGATTCTTGCTATTAATCTCGAGCTTACATAATTCATATGTATGATTCTCTCAAACATAGCAAGAACAAGATAGAATCATGGAGGATCATTGTGTCGTGACTTAAGGTCTTGTCTTACACACCTCCTACATCGATTTTTATTTTAAAATCTATGTATTTTGGTCAAATCTCTATTTAGTGAGTTCGTATTTGTTTTCTTTATCTATCTTTGCTTTTAAGCATATCCCTATGATTAGTTAGACTAGTAAAATAAGATTTGCTGAATTGAAAAATCTTCTTTCACCACCAAAACACAGCCTCTGTAGGCGGTTCCATATATAAACCGCGGTCCCTTAGCGATAAGGAACCGACAGGAGTGATACGGAACCGCGTTCAGTGCTTCCTTTTTCGGGTATTTCTGAAACTCCAAATTTGTTCCAACACTTTTGGGAATCTTTGTGTCAACCCTTTGACCACCCTAAAAATACCTTGAGCCTTCCCTATTTAACCATAAGCATTTTTCCATACTTCACATCCCAAAATGTCTTATTCTCTTAATGAAAGTCTTGATTCTCCTCCATTTTCCCCAATTGTTTTCAATCCCAACTCACCCAAGAACACTCTCAATCCCAACTCACCCAAGAACACTTTCAATCCAAATTCACCCAAGAACACTCTTAATCACATTTCTCCTACCAAGAATGTTGATTGTGGAACATCTTTTCTTCCACCACCACCCTTTAGTGTTCTTCATCCTTCTCATGATAATGTCATGCACCATGGGACATATTGTCATTTGTTGTCAATATCAACATCTTGCTATGGCACACATCTATGAGGAGTTGAGCTACATCAAGAGTCTCTTAATCAAGCCTCCTCTTCACTTTGAGTATGAGTTCTCCACCAAGCCACCACCACCACCTTCCGCCACTACCTTGTATTTCATATAAGCATTGGTTGCTTATCCACAAGACACCTAATTCAATCAAATCTTAGACTAGATTAACTAGGATTAGATTTATGCTTTTGGCTTATTTTCTTTTTCATACATCTTTGTATGATTTTTACTTTACATGACTTCACTTGGATCTTAGTCTTTGTGTTTTCTTTTTTTTTTTAATTTTATTTTTGTTGTGACCTATAGCTATCTCTTGTTGGTTGTCTCTTTTGTTCAACTAACCCTTCTATGTAGCTTGTCACCATATCGCGATTCCTCGGTGCCCCAAGCAAGGGGGAGTAAGTGACATTTTATCGTAATCCTTGGATTATCTAACTATTGAGATGATTACTAGAGCGAGAGATAGATGAAGATGTAGAGAGAGAAAGAAGAGAGAGGTTGGAGAGAATAAGAGAATATTAGATTAGAAGTGTGAGAAATGTGAGAACCAACTAATGACCAACCCCTCCTAACATGCTAGGAGGGGGTATATATAGCCCACCCTACATGTGGGCTTCATGGGTTATATTGTTACATATTGGATCACGAGCCCATACTACGTATATATCGTTGGAGTGACCGATCCTTCCTAAATACATAAAAACATATTTCCAACAATCTCCCCCTAAGGGAGGCCACTCCAAGTTACAATTTCCTAAATAGTTTATAGCTCGTGATCTATGCTAATAATGATGTGACCGAGACTTTCTTTGGAAAACCGTATTTCCAACAATCTCCCCATAAGGGAGGTCACACCATTTTACAAAATCTTAAACCTAGCATACTATGCTTGAGTCTTCGATCTTGTTCTTGTGAATATGCTTGATGTGATCTTTGACTTTAGTATTGAGCATGTTTCCTTGCCTTGACCTTGTGCATCATCACTTGTGATATTTGCCTCTTCGTGACTTCATGTTCTACATACTTATACTTTTATAAATTCTTAAAAGCTTCAGAGTTTGATACAGCGAAAGACTTGACTTTCAGACTTTCTTGAATTTTTTGAAGTATTAAGTATATGCAGTATAAGCATGTGGTGACGACTTCTTCTGGATTGTACACCGTAATGCCACCTTCTTGTTATGCTGCATAAGACAGTTAGCAACAAAACATATACATGGATGAAATGGCCTTGAACATTTCATTCTAATTCGGTAGCATTTTACCTCCGGTCGACGAAGACCGTTGGACGATATAAAATATCGTACTTGTGACAGGTAGTTTCAATTAAGAACCTCCTTGACAAGATTTCGTGTGTAAACCCGTTCTCTTTATTCGACCGTCCAAAGCTGACTGCGAACATAAAGAGTGAATCATTTGGATAATATTATTCTCATGATTTGAAGCCATCAATTCATGTTCCTGGAACAAGTGAAATTCAATAAAGAACCGCACCATTGTTGCTTTCCAGTTGTCACGAGCTTGATTCGTATAGAATCTTGCAAGTTACCTACCAAGTGCTGTTTGAGGTTAACACTAGAAGGATTTCCACTCATCTCTGTGAACACTAAGGTATCACTCTGAGTGTTCTGGCAAGACCACTAAGATATTGCGTAGAGGCCTGGAATGTGTTTAAATTCAGTTAAGAATTAAACCACTGTTGCTTTCCAGTTATCACAAGTTTGATTCATAAAGAATCGCACAAGTCACCTACCATGAGCTTTTTGATATTCGCTCAAGAAGGATTTCCATCTTCATTGTAAATACTTTCGTATTACTCGGATGTTCAGGCAAGATCATGAAGATTTTACGTAGGACTCTTAAGATCTTTCTTACTTTTCACAATGTGTGAAGAAGCAAGGAATTATGAAAGTGTATCCTAATGAGATATTTGATGATCTCAAATGGCTCTAGACTAGATCGTGCATTTTGGATTTTAGTGATCGGAGGCTGAAGAGGAGTGCCAGGTCAGCTACGTTCACAATCTTTCTCCATCTATCCTAAGACTACTATTTCTAGCTATGGAATGTCCTTGGGAAGATTCAACCCCTACCATCCTTATGTCACCACAATCTTCATCGTCGTGAAATAAATGGGTTGTGGGTAAGTATAAATCACCATGAAATCCATTTTGAAGTGCAAATCCATTTTGTGCCCCCTTAACATATGCCACGATATTCGAAAACTTTTCGCACATGTCAGGATGAGCCAGCAAATTAAGTCAAACCATTATTGATCTCAATATTAAATCACATTTTCTCCCCCATATTAAAAACATTAACCCAATCGATGTTTTTAATATCAATTGATTTAATTGCATTTTAAGAAAATTTGGGAAGAAAAATGTAGATCCAATTATCTTCATGATTTACACAAGCTCCCCCTCAAATTAATGAGGGTGTACTAGAAACGTAAAGTAAAGACCTTTTAAACATAAGTGTAAGGTACTTATCACGTGCAAAGATCATATATGATAATGTATTCACAATATTAGCAATTTACGAGGTTGGACCTGAATGATGGAGAACATCATATAAAAGAAGCACATAGTTCTTGTTCACGAATGATGGTCGCCTCATCACGTCTGAAGTTATCTCTTGACTCCATGTGTATGATTGATATCGTTGTCTTGACACCAATATGTGAACTTGGCACTTTCAGCCTCAAAGATTCTGAATGCTGGACAATTGCTCTCCCTCAATTGTTGACCCGTGTTCTATTGAAAGAGCTGTAGTCGCCGTTTGAGTAGTCGCATCGTCTAGTATGTAGATATCAATTGTAAATTGCTGCGGTTGGTGGAGATGATAACTTCATAAAAACAAGATTTCTCTTGTTTTAACAAATAAATGCACGGACACGTACATAAATTCGTGTTAGATTGTGTTATAACGTAAACACAATCCCTTACATGGTTATAAAGTAAACCATGCCCGAGAAAATTAATTCCCGTTTTTGAGTCAGAGCTTTCCGGTGAAATGCTTGACTTGAATAAGAAAAGCGGGTTACTATCTGAAATAATAGCAAACCATTTTGAGCATGTTTTAAAACATTTGAACTTCCGCTCGAACTTTATTTACAACCCCGTGTCATTATTGAATGACATTTCTAGTATCGTAAATATTATCGATTCCTGAAGACATGCTCTTTTTATCAAAACCTTTTTGAACACACAATTTTGAAAGATTTAGAAAAACCTTTTGAGAAATTCTTGAAAAATTTTGTTCAATGTGTTGAAAACCAAATACTTGAGCTTAAGATGTTGAATATCTTACAAAACGAGCTCAAGTCCGAGAAGTTGTAAACTTCCCGTTGTGAGGATAAGTTTATCATCGGCGATAAACTTTCCTTTTAGCTGAAGAACGAGTCCTAAGTTGACATTTACTTAGAAGTCGTTTTCATAAGCTTGAAAAACTATTGAATGTTTTAACGTAAATCTCATGACCGAGAAAGAGGAATTTCTCGTTATGAGGAAAAGTTCTCTTATTTAAAAGAACACTTTCCTTTCTGAGCTTAAAACTTGTAATGTTTTAATACAAGCTCATGACCGAGAAATTTTAATTTCCAGTTACAAGGATAAGCAATCTTTAAAGATAAGCTTTCCTAAAATTAAGGTCCGAGTTACAGTCTGAAATTTAACTGTAAGTCTTAGTGCATGAGCTTAAAAACTTCGAATGTTTTTAATATAAGCTCATGCCCGAGAAATATTAATTTCTCGTTATAAGGATAAGTTTATCATCGGCGATAAACGTTCCTTTCTTTGAGGTCCGGGGCATAATCTGAAATATAATTATACACCATTGTGCATGAGCTTAAAAACTTCGAATGTTTTAATATAAGCTCATGCCCGAGAAAAATTAATTTCTCGTTGTGAGGATAAGTTTATCATCGGCGATAAACTTTCCTTTATTTGAAAATCGGGTCAACATCTGATATTTAATGATGAACCACATACACGAGCATAAAACCTTTGAATAGTTTTAAATTTAACTTGTGTCCGAGAAACATGAATTTCTCGTTTTGAGAGTAAGTTATCGTTGACGAGATAAACTTCCCTTTTTTATGAATTTCGGGTCACAGACTGTGATTTGACTGTGAGCCATTGTTGTTAGATTAATCGTAAATCCCCTGAAACACTTGATTCGTAGATATCAGCTTCTTCAGCAACCAAATGCTAAGAGTGTCCTTAGTTGAATGGTATACAGAGATTTGACCGGTTTGTTGTTGTTGATGCTTGACTTTAGTACCTGTACTGGAATCAACAATTTGCATACTTTCACATGGGTTAGCGATATCTATTTCAGAACCATGTGGGGGTTCACAGCCAACTTTGGTAGTGATAGAGGGAAACATCCTTCCCGTAGGAACCCATTGGAGATTAACTAATTTGATAATCCTACCTGTGGGTTGACACATAAGATTGGATCTAGGCGATATGGTTTTCTTATGCAGAGCGGAAGACTTAGCGGTAGAAAACCTATTTCCTTTGGAATTCCCTCTGTTATCATGGGAGTTTGACTCCTTCAAGACTTTAGAAACACAAGCGACATGAGTTTTTGTGAAAACACTCTTCATGCATACGGAACAAACACCGTGTTTGAGATTCGAATGATATCTAGAAATCCTAGTTCTTGCTTGTGTCATTTTCTTAGATGCATCTACATAGGGATTATTAGGCATGCTATTGGACCTATGTTGTGGCATATTCTTAGAAGTATACCTAGAATCACTAGTAGAAGTCTTGTTCGTAGGTTTTACATAGGCTAATTTGATCACATTAGGCCTAGATAGTGGAGTGACTCGTCTAGAACTATGAACCATATCAACTTGGGAGGCAAACCGCGGTCGCGAGGATGTTGGTCGCTCGGATCTAAATGCAGTCGGTTGTCGAACATACTGATTTTTAGGCGGTTTCCCCAAGATTGATGGTTTTTCAAGCTTATTGTCCACACTAGTTCCTTTAGTTTTCATTAATTCATTTTCAATGCAGCTATAGCAAAAACCTTTTCCTGAACTTGAGCCTTTAAATCAGAATTTTCAGTGGTTAACAAGGTCGTGGACTCTATAGTTTTATACCTCATCTCTACGATAGAATTATTTAACTCATTACAACGTTGTTTTAAGGTCTCTTGTTCCTTTAGTAAGAGGTCTTGGGATGCCAACTTAGATTCTAGCAAAATAATTTGTTTCACAAAATTATCTTTTTCGGCTTTAGAATCTTGAAATTTTTGATTTAATTTTCGTTCAAGAACAACGTTTGAATTTTCAAGTATTTCAAAATACTTTTCAAATTTATCCGTTTTTTTCGAAAATTCAATTTTGGTATCCTCAAGCTCTTTAGATTGTTGAGCTATGATCGTTTCAAGCTCTTCAATCCTAGAAGCAGAATTAGTTAAAGAAGCAGTCATAAGGCATATATCATGATTTTGAGCATTTTGATCATTCTCTCCCCCATTATGACTCACATCGGATGAATCAGAAGTGGAATCACCCTTTTCCATCCCATGTTTGTCATAGGTGGGTTCTGAGTTCTCAACATGATGTAGATCATTGTGAGATTAAATATTCAATTGTACCTCAACTAGTGGCTCTTCGTTATACATGCTTGAGTCATGTTGTCGTGATGCATTGACGCTGCTGTCATCGTTAACCAAAGCGGTCTCATTTGAGTCATCCGTAAGACTATTTGTTTGCTCTGGCATCTGCATCGGATGTTCTTGCTTTCAAGTATCATAAGCAATTTGAAGTCGTGATCGTTCTTGAAACAGATGTGTAAGAGAAGTCATGTATTTGAACAAAGTACCACGGAAGTCTTGAATATCTTTATGCATGTCTTCAAGGAATGACTGACAGGGCACTGAATTTTCTTTCTTGGCAACATCGAATTGAAGAAAAATAGATAATTGTTTCAAATGAACTTGAAGTGCAGATGCAGATTCAATATGATTAAAGTCTTCTTTGTCAAGTTGCTGCTAAAGAATATCCAAGTTTATCATCACAGCCTCCATGAAGAAAGGAGCATCTTGACCAAATATTGCCACAAAGGATGGTCCATAGTCTATCTTGGTAAGCTCGTAGAGATGACATTCAAATTGTCTAAATGAGACCTGACATTTTTGTCTTGCTTCTTCTTGCATCATCTGCAATTCTCCCTCTCGAGATGTCGAATTCAAAGAATCCATTGAAAATCGATGATAAATAAAGGTAAGGATTACTTCTCGATCGAACAATGAAAGAAAGTAATTGTGTTTGTTGTTGTGTGTAGAAGCTGAGAAATAATGTTGAAATCCCCTAAAGTGTGTTCTCGATGAACCAAAAATTCCAAGACGGACAAAAACTCACGTGTTAAAAATTCTCAAAAACACGTTTTTGAAAAATCTTGAAATACTTGTCACTATATCGGGATCCCTAAATTTAATCCGTCGGAATACCCATCGGAATAACCATCGGAATGTCCTATCAGAAAGTCTGTCAGAATGTGGATTGGAATACCTGTCGGAATAAGCTGTCGAAATACCACTATCGGAATACCCGTCGGAATAACCTGTCGGTATACCACTATCGGAATACCGTCGGAATGCCCTATCGGAATACCACTATCGGAATACCCGTCGGAATAACCTGTCGGAATACCTCTATCGAAATACCCGTCGGAATAACGATCGGAATGTGTAAACCCTTTTCCGATGGAAGCTGTCGGAATAACTAAACCCTTTTCCGATGGTTTCTGTCGGAATATTACCCACTTTTCTCGGACAAAACTCAACCAATTCGAGATTTTAAGCCAAAAAATGAGCAAAACACCCAAAAATTTTGTGTTTTTAGCCAAAGTAAATATACCAAATCTCTACCACAACTATGTAGAAGATTTGTATCAAGATTAAACCATAAAAAACACAAAAAAAAAAATTGGTTTGAATGATTTAGATCAAAAAAAGCACAAAAATCAAGAACACAAACACAAAAACAAAAAAATCATCCCATAGCTCTAATACCAATTGACATTTTATCGTAATCCTTGGATTATCTAACTATTTAGATGATTACTAGAGAGAGAGATAGATGAAGATGTAGAAAGAGAAAGAAGAGAGAGGTTGGAGAGAATAAGAGAATATTAGATTAGAAGTGTGAGAAATGTGAGAACCAACTAATGACCAACCCCTCCTAACATGCTAGGAGGGGGTATATATAGCCCACCCTACATGTGGGCTTCATGGGTTATATTGTTACATATTAGATCACGAGCCCATACTACGTATATATCGTTGGAGTGATCGATCCTTCCTAAATACGTAAAAACGTATTTCCAACAGTAAGCACCAAGGGGGAGTCTTTGCAAAGTCCGTCTCTTCAACACCGACACCTCAAAATTAAGATTAAGTTAACCAAACTTACCTCTTCACCCTTTCACGCACCTAAGAATGAGATTGTGCCTATTCTCATCTCTTCATCACCCTCACTCCCTCTTGCTCCATGAAAGACTACCTCAACACATGGCACCAACCATTCACATGGTTCTACCTCCTCTTCATTCCAATCTAGAATGAATGAGCTAACCTCACCCTTAACTCCTAGTACTCTCTTGGATGTGACTACCCAACCTCAACCTATCCAAAGCGTTCCCATTAAGAATGACTTTGTTGAACCCTTGGTGACTTCACCTTTTACCCCACCAGATTCACCCACATCACCCATTTCACCTTTGGAGAACATAACTTCCCCTAAACCTTTCACCACCACCTAAACGTCACAAGGCATTGTGAAAACATCTCTTACCCACACTCTCATTCTCCCCCAAATTCCGCCACCACCTTGTCTTCTAATTAAGCATGTGTATTGCTTATTAATAAGACACTCAATCTAAGCAAAATCTTAGGATTCTAGTGTAACTAAGAATAAAATTATGCTTAAGTTTTAGGCTTGTTTTTTCATACATCTTTGTATGATCTTTATTCTCTTGTATTTCCTTTCATGTTTTTCAACATGATTTTTCTTTGAGTCTTTGATCTCGTTTTTCTCGTGATCTTTCTTTTCTTATTTATTTTCTCACTCGGTTGTCAAGGAAGGTTAGATTTATATCTAATTCCTCTCCTAGTAAGATTGACAACTTAAATATTTCTTTTGAAATATTCAAGTAATTTTAATTGCAATTGCAATTGTTAAAAGTCATATCCAAAGCATTGACTTTCAATCCATTTAGCATCTTATGTTAAATTGTTTGACCAAGTGATTTTCCTTTGAGTCGATAATCGGTTTTGGAAACCCAATGTCTACGGTTCCTCAAATAACCTTGGGTCTCATTATTGATAATGAACCATGGACCTATTTAACGAATTACGGCAAGTGAGTCCCTTTGTTCGTTTTGGTATTTTTCTCTTTTGACAAGTTTTCTTGAAGATTCCTTCTTTTCTTCTCTTTTGAGTTTATTCTCTCGTTTCGTGAAGTTATCCTTAACTTCTTTGTTGAGTCTCTCTCAATTATTTTAATCATGCTCTTCTAAGTCGAGTCTCTTTCTTCTATTCTTTCTAAACTAAGTTGAGTCGAGCCTCACCCTCTCCTCATCATGTAATTGTTCTTTGAACACTCACAATGATTGAGAAGAGCTATGAAACTTTGAGCATGTAGTTTATCGTATGCTAAACACCATCCATCTTGGTCTTTCTAGTATTTGGCTTATTTGATCTCTTTCTCTATATCATTGAGTCATCTTTTTGGTGTCGACATTCATAAGCATCCTTGCCTATAATGTCTTATATCTAGATTTTTTATTTTTCTTAAGGTTAAAAGTGTCTCTAGGTTGAGATTTTTGTTCTTCTTTTTAGAGAGTTGATTGCGGTTAAAATTTACAATTGGTATGGGTGATTCCATCAATTCTAAGCTTTTTACCCTTTGACATACTATCATTACAATTCGTATGGATGTTTCTTTTCTATCTCTATTCCAACAATTGTGAATTGATCTTATGAAGATCCTCTCCTTTGATTAGTTTTTGGATTGATAGCATCGCATGCACACTTCTTTGCTTATCATTGTTTGTGCAAACGACCTGTTTATCATCCTCTTTTTCCTTTTCATCATAGTCATGCTTCCTCTCTTTTCGACTATGTGAATTTTTTTATTGTCCATGTCATACTCTCTTTATTTTGGTATTTTTGCCAAGATATTAAAGCGGAGTATGTCCTCTAGACAATATTTTCTATTTTTATAAATTCGACATTTCTTTTCTCTCTTTAGTCCTTTTTATATTTTTTTTGGTGTCACCAAAATAACTTAGGTTCTCTTTTCTATCTAAAGCCCTCTTACTTTTCTTAACTTGTCATACTTTTGACTCTTCTAAAAGTTAAGATTGTTTTAGCTTTCTCTTGAGTCACTCTCTTTGTACTCGAGTTGTTTAAAGCTAAATCCGTTTGGGTGACATCTCTTTTTATAGATGCTCTTGTCTACTAACCTTGTTTTGTATGACACTTCTAACCCATTTTTGTAGCTCGTCACTATTCTTGCTTTGTTGGTGCCTCAAGAAAGGGGGATGTTGGGAATTATTTGTTAAGTGTCAAGTACCGTTAGTGTATTTGAAGTATTGTTAGTGTTATGTAAGTACCGTTAGTGTCAACGCGGTACATAGTAAGTACTGCTACTTATAAAGTAAGTACTACTATGAAGATTAGGACGAATATATCTTTGTATAAAATATGTCATAGTTATAGTTAGAGTATATCTTATGTGATATACCTAAATAGTTAGAATATTGATAATATATCATCTGTGATATAGTTATCTTTATAGAATATTCTAAGGTTTATAGGGTTCCTTACTCTATAAAAGGAACATAGGTACAATGTCTTTCATGTACCTCATACAAGTTGATTAATAAGAGAATCGAATAGTTAAAAGTAATTCTGTTCTTCTATGCTTTATAAGTTAGATTCCGCATAACTTATTTAGTGTTTAGTAAGAGTGCTCAAAGTGTTTTAGTTTGATTACAAACTATTATACTAATTCTTAACAGAATATAGATCCAACCAAAGGGATCAACAAGTGGTATTAGAGCTTGTTGAGAAACTCTAAAAAAGAAGAACACGAACCTATACACTCCATACATACCAAATCTCAATGTCTCAACCAGATGGTGTTAATGCTCATGTGGATGATGTTCAGAACACTGATCCTGTTCTACCTCAAGGACAACCACAAGTTGTGCATCCTGCACCAACACTAGGTGCTCAAGTCGTGAATAATGTAGCTACCTCTACACCAACACCTTCTCATACTCTATCTGTTGTTAAACTCCCAGTTCTCAAAGGTGACAATTATGAGACTTGGGCTATGCAGATGGAACACTACTTGAATCACACAGATCATACTGTATGGCAAGTTATCAAGAATGGGAACACACCAAAGAAGCTACACTGGTTGCCAGACGATACATGCTATGTTCTACCTGCTGTGACTGCTGATGAGGTTCAAGCAGAGATCAGAGAAAGAAAGGCTAGAACTGCTTTGGCTATGGCTCTTTCTGAAGACATTCTACCAAGCTTTCATCATTATAAAGATGCCAAAGCTATGTGGGATGCTATAAAACTTAGATTTGGAGGCAATGACAAATCTAAGAAAATTAAGAAGATTGTTCTTAAGCAAGAATCTGATAACTTCTCCATTACCAGTATAGAGGGAATACATGGAGGATATGGAAGGTTCAGCAAGTTTCTTATTCAGTTAGCAGTTTATGGACAAGTAATTCCTAATGAAGAAGCAAATCTAAAATTCTTAAGAAGTGTTCCACCAGAGTGGAAAGCAATGGCTATGCACTACATCACAAGAGATGATTTGGAAACAATTCCATTTGATCATCTCTACAACAATCTTAGAGCATATGAGATAGATGTGAAAGGCACTGAAGTAAAGACAACAACTACTTCAAAGTCTAACTTGGCTTTTGTGTCAAATGGGAACAGCGGTACTTACTGTCAAAATACCGCTAGTGGATCTAGCAGCGGTACTTACTTTACAAATACCGCTGAAGGACTTACAAGCAGTACTTACCCACAAAGTATTGAAAGCAGTCCTATGATCTCTCAAAATCCACATGGAAGGACTTCACCATTGTTTAGTGACAATGACGCCTTCTCATTCTTTGTTGGACAAGACAACATGCCAAGATTAACTCTCAATGACTTGTTCCAAATGGATGATGCTGATGTTGAAGAGTTGGATCTTAAATGGTAAGCTGCAATGGTGTCAGTAAGATCTAATAGGTTCTTCAAGAAGACTGGAAGAAAAATGACTGTTGATCCTAATGAGCCATTGGGATATGACAAGTCTAAAGTTGAATACTATAACTGTGGAAGGAATGGACACTTTGCAAGAGAATGCAATAGAGATAAAGCTGAGACAAGCAATCTGAAGTCCAAGAACAGCTATAGAACCAGTCCAAGAATATCTGAAAGCTTTCCAAGAGGAAACAGCAGGAGTCCTAAAGGAACCAAATCATTGGTTACTATAGATGGAGTGGTGAATTGGGTAGAAGAAGAAGAAGAAGAAGAGCTTGGATTAATGGGTCTCTCTCATGAAGATACTGAGGTACACCCTTGTTCTAAAGATTGTATTCTTAAATTTAATAGTCTAAAAGTAGAACTAGAGGAACAGTATCAAAAGGTTAACACATGCACTGTAGAAGTAAAGGCTTTCAAACAGGGTGTTGTTAAACTTGAAGATAATATAGTTTTGTACAAAAAGGCTCAACAAAACTATGAAGAGAAAATTAGGATTTTGACTCTTCAAATGAGGGAAAAAGATGTGGAAATAAAAGCTTTTGAAAGACAACTTTTAAAAATAAATACTGAAAATGAAGCTTTAAAAACCAGTCTTTGTGAAGATAGGAAAGTAATTAGTCAATGGCAACAATCCTCTAAGGGATTGGGAAAGTTGATTAATTCACAGATGGGGTATTATGATAAAACAGGCCTAGGATATATTGAGGATCAACCTGGGATAACCTTAACTAACAAGGACTTATCAAAAGGGATTTTTGATAGTTCTGGTGAGGTAGATGATACACCTGAAAATGATAGATATGCTGAAGGAATGATGGCAGTTCCTCCACCAGTATCTGGAATTTTCATGCCCCCTTGTAATGATACCAGTATAGAGTTAGAAGATCCTAAGATTAATAATATCTTTAACTCTAGTACTGTGTCTCAAGAAAATACTGATGTGACCAAGAATATTGTTTATCCACCTCTAATGAATAACTTTGTTTCTGAGGAATCTAAGACTAGTTCTGCTCCCAAGCAGGTAAAAACTCCTAGCAAGATATTGGAAAACAATAAACAATATACTAAAAATAAAAGGGCTGGGCTAGGTTTTGAAAAAGTAAAGTCAAAACAACCTTTTGGGTCTTCTTTAAGAAGAAAAGGATGTTATGTTTGTGGTAGTCTAAGTCATTTTATCAAAGATTGTACATTACATGAAGATAAAATTGTGAAACAAAAGGCTACACAAAGGGTCATGAAAAACTGTAATAGGAAAAATGCACAGGGTGATAGGAAACATAAACTTAAAGATGACAAACCTATGTTTGATCACACAAGGGTAGTTAAACAGTTTAAAAATAATCCTACCAAAAGTTTTGTTCCTAGGGCAGTACTTATGAAGCAAGGACTTGTATCCTTAAAGTTTGGTAAACCAAGTACCGGCAAGCTTAAATCTACAAGTACTGCTAGACCAAACTCAAGTACTGTTGGTTTAAAGTCTGTAAAACCAATGTTCTCCAAGACTTCTAAGAAGGTTTTTGAAAAAGTTAAAGCACCTAGAAGTAAGGACAAGAACAAATCAGTACAAATGTGGGTTCCTAAAAGAGTTATACCATGTGTTAAAGCAAGTACCGCTCAAGCAGTACTTAAGTCAAAGAAGTCAAAGCACATAGAGTCACCCTATGAATTTGACTACATAAATGAAACCATGAAGTATAAGAGTAAAAGTAGCATTACTGGGAATGCTTTAGTACAAACTCTGAAATGTGTAGGCCCCACAAGATCCGAGCCAAATGTGGCTTGGGTCCATGTTAAAAACTAATAAGTTTTATTTGTGCACAGGGGCATCTCATTGATGAATTAAAAGATAAAGGAATTATAGATAGTGGATGCTCAAGACACATGACAGGGAACAAAGATTTTCTTGCTGAATTTGAAGAATTCAGAGGAGGACCAGTAGCCTTTGGGGGTAGCAAAGGAAGAATCACTGGCAAAGGGAAAATCAACACAGGAAAGTTGGAATTTGAAGATGTCTTCTTTGTAAAAGAATTGAATGAGTTCAATCTCTTTTCAGTATCACAAATGTGTGATAAGAAGAACAAGGTGCTATTCACAGACAAAGACTGCTTGGTGTTGTCCAAAGACTTTGAGATGCCCAAGGAATCTCAAATACTGCTTAAAGTACCCAGGCAAGAAAATATGTACACCTTTAATCTTCATACTATTACTCCAACATGTGGTATTACATGTTTGCTAGCTAAGGCTTCTTTAGATGTGTCAAATTTATGGCATAGAAGGTTAGGTCATGTGAATTTTAAGAATCTTAATAGATTGGTAATAAGGAATTTGGTTAGAGGTTTACCTAACAAATCTTTTCAAAATGATTTCACATGTGTTGCTTGTCAAAAAGGAAAACAACATAGAGCCTCTGGTAAGACCAAGACTGTAAATACTGTGACAAAACCTTTGCATCTCTTGCATATGGATTTATTTCGTCCAGTTTCTATAAGAAGCATTAGCCATAAGACCTTTTGTCTAGTCATAACCGATGATTATAGTAGATTCAGTTGGGTTTTCTTTTTAACCCTTAAAAGTGAAACAAGTGAATCACTAAAGGATTTTATCACTTTAGTTGAAAAGCAGTTCAATAAACAGGTTTTAATCATTAGGACTGATAATGGAACAGAATTTAAGAATGCTGATTTTGATGAATTATGTAGGTCTAAAGGAATTAAGAGGCAATTTAGTAATCCTAGAACTCCTCAACAGAATGGAGTAGCTGAAAGGAAGAATAGGACATTAATTGAGGCTGCTAGAACTATGTTGGCTGATTCACTTTTGCCAAATACCTTTTGGGCTGAAGCAATCAATACTGCATGTTATGTGTTAAATAGAGTCCTAGTAACTAAACCTCAAAACAAAACACCTTATGAACTTTTGACTAATGTAAAGCCTAACATAAGTCATTTAAAACCTTTTGGGTGTCATGTGTCCATACTAAATACTCTTGATTACTTGGGAAATTTTGATGGAAAGTCTGATCCAGGATATCTTGTAGGATATTCATTGCAAAGTAAAGCATATTGGGTTTACAATTTGGCAACTAAGAAAGTTGAAGAAAATGCTCATGTCAATTTCTTAGAAAATAAACCCAATGTTCCAGGAATAGGTTATGCTTGGATGTTTGATTTAGATTATCTACCTAACTCCATGGACTACTACTCTTTGCAAAAAGATTGTCAAACTAACAATGCAGGTGATGAGTCAAGTGCAATTAATGCAGGTACTCAAGAAGATGTTTCTTCATCAGATGAAGATGTTCACATCTATGTACCCAATATGCCTACTGTTACTCCCATATATGCAACTCCCTAGAAGCAAACCATGCCATCAAGTGATGATCAAGCCTCCCATGAGATTTAGAGGCTTCAAGATCAAGAAAAGAATGCTACATCTGCTAATAAGCATTCAAGAGAAGAATCTTTTGATTCACAACACTCAGCAGTACATACTATACCTAGCGGTACTTCATCTGCAAGTACTGCTAAGTTGAAATCTGCTAGATCTGCTGACTCCCTAGAAGAGATTTTGCAAGCATTGGACGATGAAGACTTATATGCCAGTCCAGCTGAAGGAATCTTCTCCAAAGCTTCCTATGATGAGCAGGGTGCAGTAACTGACTTCAACAATTTGGAAACTGAAATTCCAGTCAGTTCTATTCCCACTCATAAAGTCAACAACAACCATCCTGCTACTCAGATTATTGTTGATCCAAAATCTGTTGTACAAACCAGAAGACAACTGCAAACCAATATTGAAACTCATGCACTAGTAAGTTATGTCAAACAACAGCAGAGAACAAATCATACAGATTCTCAGCATTGTTTGTTTGCCTGTTTCTTATCTCAAGTAGAGCCCAAAAATATCTCTCAGGCTCTTGATGAAGAAAGTTGGGTGGATGCCATGCAAGAAGAATTAACACAATTTGAGCTACAAAAGGTTTGGATTCTTGTGGATCTTCGCTCAGGAAAAAGAGTAATTGGTACAAGATGGGTCTTCAGGAACAAGAAGGATGAAAGAGGGGTTGTTGTGAGAAACAAGGCAAGACTTGTTGCTCAAGGCTACAGACAGGAAGAAGGGATAGACTATGATGAGGTTTTTGCACCAGTGGCAAGGATATAAGCCATTAGGTTATTTTTGGCCTTTGCATCATATATGGGATTTATAGTCTATCAAATGTATGTGAAAAGTGCCTTTCTATATGGTACTATTTCAGAGGAGGTATATGTCTCACAACCTCCAGGTTTTGTAGATCCTAAATTCCCCAATAGAGTCTACAAAGTTATCAAAGAACTTTATGATATGCATCAAGCTCCAAGAGCCTGGTATGCAACTTTATCCAACTTTCTCCTAGAACATGGATATAGGAGAGGAACCATTGACAAAACTCTATTCATCAAGAAAAATGCCAAAGACATTATTCTAGTTCATGTCTATGTTGATGACATCATTTTTGGTTCTACCAAGAAGCATGGTGTGAAGAGTTTGAAGCTTTGATGAAATGAAGATTTCAAATGAGTTCTATGGGAGAACTAACTATCTTTTTGGGACTACAATTCAAACAAAGAAAAGATGGAATATTTATCAGCCAAGATAAATATGTTGCTGAAATCTTAAAGAAATTTCCATGTATGGATACAAGGAGTACAAGCACACCTTTTGAAGCCAAGAAATCTTTATCAAAAGATGAACATGGAGAGGATGTTGACATTCATCTCTATAGGTCAATGATTGGTTCATTGATGTATCTTACTGCTTCAAGACCAGATATAATGTTTGCTGTGTGTGCATGTTCAAGATTCCAAGTTCATCCAAAGGTGTCACATCTTTATGCTGTGAAGAAGATTTTTAAATATCTTAAAAGTCAACCTAATTTAGGATTATGGTATCCTAGAGACTCCACTTTTGAATTGGAAGCTTACTCAGATAGTGACTATGCTGGAGCAAATCATGATAAGAAATCCACAACAGGAGGTTGTCAATTCCTAGGCAGAAGACTCATATCATGGCAGTGTAAGAAGCAAACGATTGTTGCTACTTCTACAACTGAAGCTGAATATGTAGCTTCTGCTCATTGCTGTGGACAAGTACTTTGGATTCAAAATCAATTGTTCGACTATGGGTTCAATTTTATGAACACCAAGATTTACATTGATAATTAAAGTACTATATGCATTGTCAAGAATCCAGTATTTCACTTCAAGACTAAGCATATTGAAATAAGACATCACTTTATAAGAGATGCTTATGACAAAAAGCTTATTCAAGTCTTGAAGATTCATACAGACAACAATGTAGCTGATTTGTTGACCAAGGCATTTGATGCAAAGAGATTCGAATTCCTGGTGACACACATTGGTATGCTCAATCAATAACATGCTGCATATGTTGAGGGGAGGTAATAGCTGTACAAGTTTTATATAAATTTTATTGTATAGTCTATGCGTTGTGTTTTTGATGTTATTGCAGGTTTATAGAAAAAGATAAAAGAGGTTACATGTCTAGTGGAAAGCCTGAACTGGTCAAAATTGTGAGGTACCGTTGTCACTCCAAGTACCGCTAGCACAAAACCATGTACCGCTTATGTTCCATGTACCGCTACATGTCCGTTGTACCGTTAAGGGTCTCTTTTGTAAATTTGGCGGTTTCTTCGCGCTTGGGTTTGTTATTTACTTAAATACTTACCCCAATTACACAATTGATTCACCTAATCTTTATTTTTCTCTCTTGATTCTATAACCCTCTCTCTAATCTTTCGATCATAAAAATAATAATGGCTGCCTTACAAGTAATCTCTAAACATAATTTAGTTGCGAATCTTGCTACGAATGATGACTCACTTGGTTTCCATGAGATGCTTGGTTTCCTTTCTCGAAGACATATTCGCTTCGCACTCACTGTAAGTCCAGTTATCTCTATACCCATTGTTGACCAATTTTGGGATACTGCTGTTCTAGGTACTCGTTTTGATCAACCTTGCATTAAGGCTAGGGTAAATCATAGGAATATATATGTCACTGAGGTACTGCTAAGAGCAACTCTGAGACTTAATGATGAAAATGGACTTAGTATGCTTAATAATACAGAGATTCATGATGGCCTTGCAGCCATGGGATATGGGGTGGTAGGGAAAGTCTTACTTTCTTTAAAGCATTATTTTCACCTCAATGGAAATTGCTTTTTCATGCTATTATTCACTGTTTAAGTTCAAAAAGTACATCTTTTGATCAAATACCTGCTGCATTGGCATCTACTGGTATTTGTCTAGCAAATAACAGGGTTTTTAATTTTTCAAAATTAATTTTTGAAGGCATGACTAGGAATTTGGAAGGGACTAAGAAGTTTTTAATGTATCCTAGATTCATTCAGGCTTTAGTTAGTGACCAAATACCTAACCTACCAGCATTAACTGATACATGGGATGTTCCTTCATTCAAAAAGAGAACTTTCTCTTTCTTGAACAAACAAGGAAATGCCTTTTCAGGAACTGTCACACCATTGATTGCCCATATGTTAGCCCAACCTGCCAATCAAGAAGGTGAGGAACCTAGAAATGCTAGTGCTTCTCAGCAAACACCTTCTCACCAGAGCTCACACTCTCTAGAAGATTCACAATCTTCTTCTCACAATGTTGGTATTCCACCAAACACTAATGAGATGATCCACACACCTACTGCTTCTATTGTTGCTAGTGGTTCACCACAAGCACAAGCACCAAAGGTGGTGGATGTTACAAATTTAACTTCTTTATGTACAAGTTTGTCCCAACAGGTACAGGTATTGTAGAAAGATAAGCTTGTTCAAGACAAGAAAATTGCTGAATTGGAAGCTAGCCTACTCAAGTTAAGGAACAAAGTGTCATCTTGGATGAGGCAATATAGATCTGTTCAGACATCTGCAATCAGGAAGCAAAGCTTCAGGAACTTCAAGAAAAGGAAACTGAATGCAACCAAACAGGGGAGGAATATTGAAGAACAAGGAAGGAATAATGAAGAACAACCACCTTCTTCTGATAATCAAACAAGGATCTCTAGAAATGACATCAATTTTGAATTGGATGAAGATGTCATGGGGACTTTTAAAGATGGAACTAGTTTAGAGACTGGTGTGGACGAACCTTCAGACATGGAGATTCAACAGCAAGACCCACAACCTACTCCAGAGGAACCACAAGTTCAAGAACAAGTTCGAGAACAAGTTCAAGAAAAATTGGTAAATCAACCAGAGGAGCCACAAGTTGCAGAAACATTGGCAACTCAGCCAGAACCATCAGTTCAATCACCACCTCAAGCTAATTGGAGTGTTTTCTATGAGAAGTTGGAGGAAATTTCTAATCAGTTTCCTGATCCATCACCATAAAGCAATAAGTCAGAAAAGACTAAAGAAGTGCAAATTGATATGATGGCTTCTATGGAAGATAAAGCATCTGGGGAAACACTAGTGATTGAAGAAACAAGTGTGTCAAATACTGGTGAAGTCAACTTTGTTGAAGATCCCAGTACTGCTAAGCAAACTGCAAGTACTGCTGACATCGTTGAATATCCAAGTACTGCTAAGCCACTTGCAAGTACTGCTAAGCCAATTGCAAGTACCGCTGGTGATCATCCTTCACTAGAAAGTCAAAGTTCATTTGGAGAAAATGAGACTTTATCCACATTGCTTCTTGATCTAAAGAAGAATTTAGTTGAGAAAGCTAAACAAGCAGAAGTGGAGAAAAAGACACAACAAGAAGTTCTTGCCTCAAAGGATCAAATTCAAGCTAAGAAAGTACAAGCTTCATACCTTAAAAAAGGTATAGTCATTCAACAGTTAGCTAATGAAGAAGTAGCTGCCAAACTGAAGAAGAAGCTACCTAAGATAAGTCCAAAGGATAAGGGGAAGAAGCAATTATTGTTAGAATCTGAAGATGAAAGTGATTCAGATGATGATATAAACAGAGTCATGTACATATTTAATCAAATTGACCATAATGAGGAATTTGCTTATAGAATGCAAGCACAAATTCGTGAAGATGAATTGCAGGAAGAACTTGCAGCAAAGCAAAATTTGTTAGAAGCTAAAAGGATACAGCAAGAATGGAACATACAAGAGTATGATAGGATTCAAGCTGAGATACATGCAAGTGAGCTTCTTGCAGACTCATTGATAGCTGAAGAAAAAGATGCATATGATGAAGAAGAAAAATCAAGATTGATTGATGATCTGGTAAGGGAGCAACAAAGATTCTTTGCTGAAAAGAGAAGGAAAGAAAAGATTAAGCCTCCAACAACTATGCATATTAGAAGTCAAATGATGAAATTTCTAAAGAAAGTAAAAGGATTTACTCATATTCAGCTGGTCAAGAAAACTTTTGAAGAAATCAGGACTTTGTATGAGCAAAGTAAGAGGACTGAATTGAATTTTGTTGAGATTGGATCTGAAGCAGACAAGAAAGCTGTTGAAGAATTCAAGAAATGTCTACAACAACAAAGACAATTTGGTAGTACTCCTAGAATTGAGCCAAGTACTACTGAACCTACAAGTACATCTCCACCTATCAAAAGCACTTATGTGAGGAAGAATAGAAAGGAGAAAGTAAGTTCAAGAGAGGAAGAGACTGCTCAAAGGATGAATACAGGAGTTGAAACTCAAGGAATTGCTCAGACTGAAAATGTACAAGCAGTACATACACAGTCAACAGTACATACTGAGGAAACGGTACATACAAGCTTCGAAGAAGGTTCAACAGAACTTGAAGGAATTTCCAAGAGTGTTAAAGGAAAAGATCAACAAAGCTAAAGAAGAAAGCTAAAAAAGCTAAAACTACAGCAGAAGATAGTGATGATGATGAGAGCTTAAGGAAGTACTTGAAGATTGTAAACTTTGAAGATCAATGTTTTGATACAGAGATTTTTGGAAAAAAAAGCATCCATTTTAAGTGAATTTACTCTACAGATCAAGGACTTGAAGCTCATGGGATTCAGAGATCTGATGGCACAAAAAGGATATTTAGACTTTTGGAAGATATCCTTCACATACTTGACAGACAAGATATCCAAGATCTTGTAAGGTTAGTTGAAGATGCCAGTGCAGGTAAAACTGAAGTATCACTAATATATAGGGAGTTTATCTTTACGTATGAGCCACACAAATGTGATCAAGAAATGTTGAAGGAATTAGAGAATCGGGTTCCTAGTTACTTGAGATATTACAAGTCATGTTGATTGCATATTTTGGATGTAGATGATGTTACATATTATATGCTGCAAGAGAAGACTTATCCCTTCAAAAGAAAATTGTTGGAAAGGATGTTAGAACAACAATTGGAAGTTACAGAAGAATCTGCTGATGCTTTGGAGTTGATCAGAATGGTTAAAAACCAAATCAAGGATTTGAAAGATGAGGAAGAAGCTGAGAAAGAATCTTAAGTGTTTGACTTTCAGTCACACTTCATAAATGGTTCTCATTTCACCATGTCTAACACACATAAGAACTGGCTAGTCCATAAGCAAACGGTTTGTGGTAAAGACTTATCAAATCTGTTGAAAGCTGATAGTTTGCTAAAACATATATGGTTCTAACTCACCTTGTTTCGAGACAAAGAGTTAGATAGTCCTAGACAAACGGTACTAGGTAAAGACTTCATCAAATTCGTTGATGGTTGACAATTTACCAAAAATTGTAAGGTTCAAATTCGTTGATGGTTGACAATTTACCAAAAATTGTAAGGTTTTCATTATACCTTATTATTTGTGAATAAAGTATTGGCTATTCCAAAGTGTACGGCTAACTGTTAAAGAATTTATCAAATCCGTTGATAGCTGCTGATTTGCTAAAAATCATGAAGCCAATACAGATTGGTGTTTTGTTGTTAACTGTTTTATTACAGGTATGAAGATTGCAGACAAAGAAGTATTAAAAGATATAATACTTAGAAGGTTTTGTTATCATCAAATCAAGTGAAAGATTTATGATCAAGAGTTCAAGGACTAAACTCAAGAAGACAAAAACTGATGCTACAAAGATGAATGAATGTTTAGAAGACACAAGAAAATCATATTTTGAAGACAAAGATGATGCTCATAATGTTTGAAGATTATCTTATCAGAAGAAGATCTACATATGAAGTGTTTGGCTACATTTAGTTGGATGCAAATACAAATTACCAAGTTCAATCCAAGGATGAAGGAAAGACTGAAGACATGTATTTCTAATACATCCAGTACAAAAGAAACAAGAAGACAACAAGTTATCATTTCTTGTTTAGGGGATGATTGTTGGGTATTATTTGTTAAGTGTCAAGTACCGTTAGTGTATTTGAAGTACTGTTAGTTTTATGTAAGTACCGTTAGTGTTAACGCGGTACATAGTAAGTACTGCTACTTATAAAGTAAGTACTGCTATGAATATTAGGACGAATATATCTTTGTATAAGATATGTCATAGTTATAGTTAGAGTATATCTTATGTGATATACCTAAATAGTTAGAATATTGATAATATATCGTCTGTGATATAGTTATCTTTATAGAATATTCTAAGGTTTCTAGGGTTCCTTACTCTATAAAAGGAACATAGGTACAATGCCTTTCATGTACCTCATACAAGTCGATTAATAAGAGAATCGAATAGTTAAAAGTAATTCTGTTCTTCTGTGCTTTATAAGTTAGATTCCGCATAACTTATTTAGTGTTTAGTAAGAGTGCTCAAAGTGTTTTAGTTTGATTACAAACTATTATACTAATTCTTAACAGAATATAGATCCAACCAAAGGGATCAACAGGGGAGCTCATATCAAGGGGGAGCATTTGAAAGAGTTCAAGTCATTACATTTGCGATCATTCATCGAATATCTTGCTAGTAATGAATTTTGGAATCTTAAAGATAAGCATTTTATTAAGCATGGAGTTAGTTAACCTATGGTGATTGAAGACTTCACTAGGATGACGCAAGCTCAATATCTTTGGATGATGGGTTTATGGCTTAGATTCTCGCCTCTCAACCGACGACCACAAGTGATGATTAGCCTTTTGGATGCATGTTCTCTTGAAGTCAATCTTCCTCCACAAATGAAGACTACCTTTCGGATGCAAGCTCGTGTGACGTTAATTCTTCTCCTCTTCAAATGACGTGCTATCGATGACTACCACTTTGGACGTGTCCTCTTTCGACGTTCATTCTTCTCTTCTTCAAAGACGTTGACTACCTTTTTGATTCGACAAAAGGGGGAGAAGGAGGTGTAAACGAGTAAGTTTCACATTTTACTATGCGTTACGGTTTACTTGTTTGTCATCATCAAAAAGGGGGAGATTGTTAGTGCAAACATTACGATGTTTAATCAAGATGATCCCTTTATGTTTTGGTGATGACAAACGTATAACTCGCAATACATAATGTAAAATGTGTAAGGTACTCGTAATCACTTAAGCATACTTATGTACACTTCTCTAGACACCTTGAAGATTACATTCGTCATGAAAGACAAGAAGGATGCGCGGTTCTCTTATAGAAAACGCGGTTCCTTACTGATATCGAACCGCGAGAAGATATAGAACCGCGGGCAGTCAAGCCGGTTTAGGCTTACTCAAGATTTTTGGAAGCTTCTAGAAGATGGAGGGAAACTAATAAATTCAAAATTCAAATTTTGTATTTACTTCTAGAAGATGGAGGGAAGAAAACAAATTCATATTTCAAATTTTGAATTTGGGCTCCAAGAATACAAGGTGCACTCTTTTATCCAATGAGTAGTCCACTCTTTTATCCATTGGGTAAAAAGGTGCTCTCCAAGGCAAGAGTTGGCTATAAATAGAAGACTATTCTCTTCCATTTGACTTGAGGAAAAACACACAAAAACCTTCCAACATCCCATTCCTCATTTGCCTCATCTTCCTCAAGAGAAATGAGAAGAACACTTTCAACCTTGTGAAGTTTTAGTGTCTAGAGTCATAACATGATGAAGATCTCTCTTGATCAAGTCATGATTATAGTCTTCCTACTATGTATATGTAGAAGATCCAATTTGTGGGTACACTTAGATATGTTTGTAAGGGTAGAATATCCAATTGATGGGTATCCTTGGATTAGGTGTTAGTTGTGTAGATCCAAGTCTTGTTAGTACTTGGATATAGTGTTAGAGTTATAGATCTAAGTGTTGTGTGCTTAGATCTATATGGTTTATGTGTTTAGGCCATAAAACACAAGGTTTGTTATGTTGGGCCATAAAACATAACTAGTGGGTAGATTAAGTGAAGATTGGTGTAGATTGGTCCTACCTATGATTAGGACTCGACATCTAGCCTTGTGTCGGAAAATGGTGAAGTAGGCGACGTTGTGTAGATTGGTCCTACCTAAGATTAGGACTCGACATCTAGCTTAGTGTCGGAAATGTGTAAGCGACGTATATGGTTTTCTTTGCCTTGAAAGGAGTCTTGTTGACTAGTGAAGTAACTCTCGAGTAGGTGTACTCGAGGAGTGGAGTAGGGCGAAGAGAAGCTTCGTGACCGAACCACTACAAATCATCGTGTCGGTACTTTCCTTTACATTTATGTCGTTACCTTTGTAGATGTATTTATAGTTGCATACTTGTGTTGTGTGTCTTTGTGTGCATCACATAATCTAAACATCTAAGTTGCGAAAAAGCATTGGCTTAGTATGTGTGTGCTTCATGTTTAGATTATGGTCAAGTGTGCATCCCTTAGTCTAAACATCTTAGTTGCGGAAAAGATATGGCTTAGTACGTGTGTGCTTAGTGTTTAGACTATTGCTTGATGCACTCTTGATTTGGTGTGTTTGTGTGTTCTTACTTGTAGTATTTATCTTACAATCAAATACATCTAATATCTAGTCAAGATTGATAAGCAATTTGATACAAAGGATGGTTAAATCTTAACATGTAATAAATGGTTTCGTCCGCTGTCGGCGGTTCCCTAAATGGACCGGCGGTTCGTTATTGATAAGGAACCACGGGTACACATAAGGAACCGCACACAGTGGATAAAGCCGAAATGTTTTGAAAAATAACTAGAAACTATTCGACCCCCTCCCTTCTAGTTTCTACAATTGGTATCGGAGCAAGGTTATTCAAGATCTTTGAAGTATATTGTACTTTAAAGCTTGGATCGATCTTTGCTCTCTTTTTCAAAACAAATGGTTTTTAAAAAATGAAAACGGTTTAAAAGGGTTAAGTCCATATATTGGTAATGTACTATTCGTCGTTTACACATCTAGGTAATGTACTAATTTTATTATTAATATGGTTATGCAAACCGGTTAATATTTTGTAATATAGGTAATATGACCGGTTAGGTATCGGTTGAAACATAAAAATAACTGACACATCATTATTTCTTTTTATTTTATTTTTTAAATCTTGGTTGGATATACCATGTCATCTCTTTCACCCATATTCCTTTTATTTCTTTTTCTATTCCAACATCTTTCTTCATTAAGCTACAAACCCAGATCTCATTTTTTATAGGCAGACATGTCAAATTTTTTTGAGATATGAAGTAACGGAATACAATCATGTGCATAGGTAATTAGGTATGTTGTTTGGAGTTACGCTTTCAATAAACTCGATGCCATCTACAAATATAGGGCCACATGCACAAGGATGTCTTCAAAATCTCTCCAGTTAAATCTTAAATTCAGTCATTTGATTATAATTCCTAAAGCGGCAAAGTTCAAGCATCATCCACCCATCATCCCTCCACACAACAACATATGAATTTAAGTCTTCACTTGCTATACTATATTTAGTTTCACATATGGTTTGCTTGAAACCATTGTCGTATCACTAAACTTGAACACCAGGTAAGCTCCATATATGGCCCCAATGACAAAAAATGTGTTCACGCTACTATTGTATGTATTTGGATAAAAATAAATAATTTTATGTATTTGGATAAAAATAAATAATTTTGGATAAAAGATATTTGATTTAATTTTTTGGATGAATTGTGTCGTAAATTTATTATGAGAAGAATTGAATAATTTTGGATAAGAAATGTGGATAAATAAAACTTCAATAAATATTATATATTGAAGAAGATGAGAGCATTATAGTAATATCGGCCTATGTGGAATTGAAAAGAAAAAAGAAATATGTATTTGAGAATTCAACCGGTCATATTACCTATATTGCAAAACATTAACCGGTTTGTATAATTATATTAGTAATAAAGTTAGTACATTACCTACATTTGTAAACGATAGAGAGTACATTGTCAATATATTGACTTAACCCTTTTTAAAAATAGAGACGATCTTTGTATCAAATTGTTCATGAATAGTGATTACTTATGAAATGTGTTTTGTTTTTTCATTCGTACAAGTTTTGGTGTTAAATAAACTTTGTATAATAGCTTGAATTAAATCTTTTCATGTTTGTAAGTATAAAAATCTTTCGTGTCATAATTAACTCTAAAATACGAGTTCTATGTGTCTAAAATGATTTTTAGAGTCCTAAGTCCTTCCAAAAAGTTACCAAATGATTTTGGCCAAAAACCCCATTTTTGTCCTCTGGACGCGGTTCTTTATCTATTCCCCGCGGTTCCTTATCAATAAGGAACCGCGGTCAGTCCGACACAGATTTTTGAAAACTTTGAAAAATCATATAAAATCAACCGTAAGTCCGTAGAAGTCGTGTCACCCGTCATTTCAAACGTAATTGAATTTTATTTCTATTAAAAATGCTTCCAAACCTTTATTCAAACTTTAAAATTTGGATGGTTTCTAAGTTCCATACTTTGTCCAAAGTATTGAGCGTCGGTTTGTCGTAAAACTTGTGTATTACTCTTTTCTATTAAGTTGGACATCTCTTGGTCATATATCTTTGAAAATTGATATATTTACAAAGTGTTAAACTTAATTAAATTTTAAATGGGTCAAAAACCTTTTTCAAATAAAATCAAGCTATGCATACTTTGGTGTATCTAACACTCAAAACAAAGACGAATGCTTTTGTTCTTTTTCTTTTGTTCTTGGACATTCTTAAGTGATCATTACTATTGGTAGTAGTGTTACTTAGTTGTCTATTTATGTGTGCATTGCATATAGGATTAACATCTCTTGGTTTACAAATGTTACATAAACATCTTGTTGTTTTTTAACACTTTTAGGTTTGAAAGCTTTGGGAGCTTGTCAAATCTATTGATTTGGGTCGTCTTACTCGATCATTGTGTTGTTAGTTCAAGTAGATAAATGTCTCACTATAAAACACTAAACACCCTTTGAAAATCTTAGCTATTTTCTCTTAAAAGAGTGTTTGTGGGAATCAAGAAAGATTTCTATTAAATATCAGTGCATTATTCAAACTATGATTGGTATCATTATCGAATCTAATTGACATGTTTTTTAGTGTAGACATGAATGTAGTTTATTAATAATATACATCAGATCATAACTCACACTTGTGTTAATGATGTTATATTGAATCTACTTGTTCAAATTGTTAGACATATTTTGTTTAATAATTACTTATAATGCACAATAGAGTCGGTTTGATAACTTGGATGTTTCATCCGAAATACTCAAGTAATTTACATTGCTATGTAATTTATAAATGTGTAATTTCTGAAAGACCAATCAAGAGTGTTCCTTTGGTTTGTGTAAACTTTGTTTATACACTTCAAAGTTATTGGCCTCAAGTTCTATTAAGGTAAATAACCTTAACTAGACTTGTTTGACAAGATATGCAATGGTGCATTCTTAACCCTCATTAGGTCATGCATTGTGTCGCCATGCAAGTTTCATCCTTGCTAAACTTTATTAGACAAATGTTGGAATTACATTTTGTCTAACTTGAGAATGACTACTAGAGAATTTATGCACTAGGATCTTAATTTGACCTAACAGTTGAATTACTTCCATGTGGGAAGTTGATTTGGTGTATAACTCGTAAAAATGGTCGTGTTTAGCCTTAATTGAGCACCTCTAGTGATAGTCTAATACTCATTCTCTAAATTGGCTAAATGGCTCTTCCTATATATGACTAATGATAGTTTACTTTGATGAACTTTCTATGTCATTAGAAGTCTTTTTCTTTTGTAGCCATTAGGTTTTTCTTAACTTTCTTCCTACGTGCTAATTGAACCTATGTGTTTTTCCTTTGTGTATGTTCTAGTTTTTATTGCTCTTAAGCATGACTTTATGATAAGTTAGACTAGAACATTAGGATTTTCTGAATTGGAAAATCCTCCATACACCACCTAAACCAAGCCTCTGTAGGCGGTTCTTTAAATAGACCGTGGCTCCATATCAATATGGAACCGCCGGTGGAGATAAAGAACTGTGGGCAGAAGCTCTCAAATTCGGGTTTTCTGAAACTTCCCAATTCTTCCAACACCCTTTGGAATCTTTGTTTCAAACCTTTAATCACTCCAAAAATATGTTGGGCTTTCCCTTTTTAACCCTTTACTAGTTTGGATCATCCCCTCACCCTTTTAACTCTCCTTGTTAGCCATGTTCTTGACACCTCAAACCATTCATCCTTACCCCTTAAACCACCCATTACTACCATGGTTTCTACAAGCACCTCCAATTCATCCAGAACCTCCTCTTCAAAAATCTTGTTTTTGTGTGATTGAGTTTATGTATTGTCGGAATCAAAAAAGGGGAGATTGTTAATGAAATAATGCCTAAAAACGTTACTTGCATTTTTCGGTCTCGCTTAGTTTTGATTATGACAATATGTAAAAACAAGCATTTATGAAAACAAAACGAATTCTTGAGTTCAAGTATTTTTCATTTTACCCATTTTCACTTAAGGTATGAATAAACAAGTACTAACCTTAATCAAGTGATCAAGTGGTTTAATCTTTTCTTAAAACTCACTTTTTATTAAGTGTGACAAGTTTTTTATTAAACTTCCTTTTTAAGAAAATGTTTTATTAAATTAAATATTTGAAAACTTGAAAATGGCATATTCTTTCTTTATTTGGAATATTCTTTCAGGATATTATATAATCAGATAAGACCTCCACCACTAAAGGACAAAAAGGGAGCGGAGTCTACTCCAGCGGTTCCCTAGTGCCTATGCGGTTCCTTATCGATAAGGTACCGCCGGCTGAGATAGGGAACCGCGGGCAGATATAGCCGTTGGCCCTTTGTCCTATAAATAGTGGACCATTCTCAGACTTTCTCTTCACCTCTTTTGCACATAAATTTCCAAGTTCAAACATACTTTTTAAATCACTCAAATCCTTGATCATTTGATTGATTACTACTTGCTTAGAAGTGAATCTATTCTATCCATCCCTTCCTCTCCAAGTGCAAAGAGAAGAACACTATCCTTGTGAAGTGTTGAGTCCACCACCAAAGATCCTTTGAAGATCAAATCTTATACATTTGTTGTTGTGTCATAGTTGTGAAGATCCAAGTAGTTTTGTCTATTTAGAATTGTGTATGTACTAAGTATAGTTGTGTAGATTGGTCCTAGCTACGATTAGGGCTCGACTTTTAGCTTAGAGTCAGAAATTGGTTAAGCAACGTGTACGGTTTTCTCCACCATAAGGAGCTTGTTGTGTAGTGAACTCTCGAGTAAGGAGTACTCGAGGAGTGGAGTAGGAACGAGGAGTGAGCTTCGTTGCCGAACCACTATAAATCCTTGGTGTTTGGTTTGATCTTTCTTTACCCTTAACTCTTTACATTCTTTATTCATTGTGGATATACATTAGTTAGTATTAGTTTAGTTACACTATCACTGTTCATGTTGTGCATAAGAAGATTTCACATATTTCCTCAAGCCTAAGTTTTTAAAAAATGATTTTTTGAAAACCATCTTTTAACAAGTAATTATAAGAAACTATTCAACCCCCCCTTCTTTGAAAACCGTCGACTGAGATACGGAACCGCGGGCAGATATAGCCATTGGCCCTTTGTCCTATAAATAGTGGACCATTCTCAGATTTTCTCTTCACCTCTTTTGCACATAAATTTCCAGATTCAAACATACTTCTTAAATCACTCAAATCCTTGATCATTTGTTTGATTACTACTTGTTTAGAAGTGAATATGTCCCATCCATCCCTTCCTCTCCAAGTGCAAAGAGAAGAACACTATCCTTGTGAAGTGTTGAGTCCACCACTGATGTGTCGTGGAATGTCGATGTATTTTAACGATATACGATATAGGACAAATTTAGGCAATTACCCTTAGGAAAGGGTAATTAGACAAAAATAAGTCAAAGACGAATATGATTAAACACGATGATGAACCAAGTTCGTTGTACACGAAGATCGAGTGAATTTGAGACGTTTAGTTTTGACTTGAACAATTGATTTGAATCGTTATCGATTTTTAACTAAAATTACTCCTACAATTTTAAACTATTTAAATCCTAAGTGCATGAATCGTTCCCCGATACTTATTTAAAACTATAAAACTATTTAAAAATTAAACTATAAAAAATGTATTAAAAATTTATCTATCAAATTATTTTTACACTATTTAAAACTCTATTTAAACTTTAAAAACTAATTAAATCTATTAAAAATTACTTTTAATTTTTAATAAACAAAATCTATTTTAATAACTATTTTATTTAAAACTAAATTAATTAAAATCTATTTATTTTAAAACTAATAAATGAAAAATAGTAGTAATACAAAACTAAAGGCTGACAGATGAAATTAAAGTGGCTATATTAATTACCCATTCAGTACTTAAACCAAAAAGGCTAGCTAGAAGAGATGGTTTAGGCGTTTGGCTGTTGCACGTGAGGTCACGGGTTCGAGTCCCATGGAGGACTCATTTTTGATATAATATATATATATATATATATATATATATATATATATATATATATATATATATATATATATATATATATATATATATATATATTTTCAATTGATTTATTGTGACAAATTAGTGAACACAATCAAACAGACTGATTGAGTCTTCGATAAATCTTCAAATAGGCCCATTGACTTCAAATCTTTTGCATCTCTTGGACAATAGACTTCGTCTTGAGTCTTTTTCTTCGATAAAACCCGTGCAATCCCATGTTTTCTCCAATATCCATCCGGTTGGCTCTGAAAACACAATAAACACAAAAACCACGCATAATTCCAAACGAATGACATTAAATACGCGTTTTGGTCTTGTTTTAGCAAGAAATAAGTGGTAAAAGGATGGGTGTTTTCACACCTATCAAATCCCCTACACTTAACCATTGCCATGCCCTCATGCAATGCTTAGTGATAAAGCAATTTTACACTTTTCTCATAATCAATCAACCTTGGCCTTATTAACATACTACTAAACAAAAATTGAAGACTAAGAGAAATTAAAACTTTAAAGTAAACAAGAGTATAGAAAACCATTTTCACATGAAAATAGCTATATGGAAATAACTTGGAAAGAAATCAAGGACTTACATTAGGGCTGGTGCTGCGAAGATTTATCACCCTCAAGTTTCACGTTCCCCAAACTAAGCTTATAAACGAGATCATTGTTATTATAAGTTAGCAAATCAAACACTTACACACATGGCTTAATTATATGCTTAAACTCCCTTATTCCTAGGTGTATCTCTTATATTTTATTTTTGTCTTAGAATGATCATGAAGATGCATTTTTGGACTTATTTCGATAGTTTATTTAGGCTGAAAGCAAAGTAGGACGATTTGATTAATAGTTAGCTAAAGGACAAAATCTCTTAAAACTGCTTCTCGGGATATCAAAAAGTTCATATCTTGGCATAACTCGCTTCACAATTTGAGACCTTTCTCGGGCCGATATTTGGCATGTACTTCATACTTCATATCTTGAGAGACGTTCTTGAGATAATGGTCTTCTCTTCGTTAATAGAGTTCTTCACTTGGAGTATTTTTTAGGGATACTCCACTTTGTTGACCACGACTTCATCATTATTTCTTCAATCGTTACTTGGGATTTTGAGATACAACGATCCGCCTCCTTTTCGGACTTGGATCTATTTATCCTCATACCTTGTTAGGGTCTTTTCGGATAGACTTCTCCATGATCTTTATGGGAGTTGATTGCTTTTCGTCGTGAGTCTTGATCCTTCATATTGACTTTGGGAATAATGCTTTTCACATCATCTTGGATCTTTAGCAATAAAATGGAATCCTCATGCCTTGTTAGGGCCTTTTCGGACTCGCCAATCTTCGCGCCACGCTTCATTAGTTATGCCTTGGCTATGAACTCTTATCATTACCGAGCAACTTTTAAGTGATCTTGGGCTAGAAGCTAAGTTATTCAATAAAATCGTACGACCTTACTTATTGCAGATAAATTATTAGCAAGTGATGGGAGAATAGGCAAATAATCACACCAAGTGAGCTTGTGCAAGAATACCGACTTATAATTGACTCTATCATTTCTCGTTCTCCACAATTTAAAATCTCAAGTAATGAGACTCGTGGATGCTTAGCCTAATAAACCAATTAAGGTCTACATGGTTAAGGATACTAGCTAGAATAAACTCGGACAAGTCTATTCGGGTTGAGTCAAAATAATCGTAACGGGCCTAATATGTCAAAGACTTCAAAACTAGCTACACCACTTTATTAATATTTTTAACTTTATTGCGGGATATATACATATGAAAGCAACGATAAAAATTTAAAAATTATGACTAAATGGCCACAGCTAATTAAAAATTTGAAAAATGCTGAAAAAGATGATTTTCCGGTTAAATGAAGGCATTTTAATGGAAAAGTCCACTTAAAACTTCGATAGAAGTCCCCCTACACTTAAGATAAACATTGTCCTCAATGTTTAAGCATGTGGGAAAAGTCTCCCCTACACTTATGACATTGTGCACGTTGGTTAAATCAAGCTAAGGAAGAGACGACTAACGTGATCAAGTTCAAATGTGAGTATGAAGAAAATTGAATCACGATAGTTGAGAGATAGAACCGGATTTCGGATAACACGGGAGCACGGTTCTTCAAAGATTCCAAAAGTGCATTCATCCCTGTAATCACATCACCACACAAACACAAACAACCTATAGAGGTCCCCCTACACTTAAGAGGTTAAACGGAAAAGGATAGATACTCGGGTTGCCTCCCGAGGAGCGCTTGTTTTTGATAACCGAGTCACGAGCCAGACTCGACCCAAAATTAGTTCATGGGAAACGTGGTGAGGGATGGAATCATCTCATGAGAGATGTCCTCACCAAAGTACAACTTCACTCGTTGTCCATTCACCTTAAAATTAGGCCCATTAGGTTGAGCGAGCTCGAGAGTACCATATGGAAAAATTTGGGCAATGGTGAATGGGCCGGACCAACGAGATTTCAGCTTGCCCGAAAAGATTTTCAACCGAGAGTTGAAGAGTAAAACTTTGTCTCCAACTTGGAACTCTCGGTTTTTAATCTTAGAGTCGTGAATGAGCTTAGTCTTTTCCTTATAGATCAAAGAATTTTCATAAGCCTCATTCCGGAGTTAATTGAGCTCATTGAGTTGGATCTTGCGTAGGTCATCGACTTTGTTGATATCAAAATTATCCCACTTCAAGGCCCAGTAAGCCTTGTGTTCCAACTCAATGGGGAGGTGGCATGCTTTCCCGTACACGAGACGATATGGTGTACAACCAATCGGAGTCTTGTATGCGGTACGAAAAGCCCACATAGCATCATCAAGTTTATCGGCCCATGAGGCACGATGCTCTCCTACGGTTCGTTCAAGAATTCGCTTTAATCCTCGGTTAGAGATTCAGCCTGCCCATTAGTTTGTGGGTGGTAAGCGGTGGAAAGACGATGATTGACACCATACTTAGCCATGACTCTTGCGAATTGGTCATTGCAAAAATGAGTCCCGCGATCACTAATAATGACACGAGGCACACCGAATCTAGCGAATAGCGACTTCAAAAAGTTACAAACCACCATTGCGTCATTAGTGGGTAAAGCTTTGGCTTCAACCTATTTAGAAACATAGTCAACGGCTACAAGGATGTATTTGTTTCCTTTAGAGGAAGGGAATGGCCCCATAAAGTCGATGCCCCATACATTAAAGATTTCACATTCTAGTATGAAATTTTTAGGCATCTCATCTTTATGTGTGATCTTGCCTTGTTTTTGGCAAGCATCATAATGTTTAACCATCTCGTGAGCATCACGATAAATGGTGGGCCAATAAAATCCCGAGTCAAAAACTTTTTTTGCGGTGAAGTTGGGACCAAAGTGACCACCGGTGGGTCCTTTGTGGCAAGCTTCGAGAATGTCTAAAGCTGTCGGTCCATCAACACATCGGCGAATAATCAAATCAGCACATTGTTTGAAAAGGTAAGGGTCGTCCCAGAAATAATGTTCAATATCTTTAAAGAACTTTTTCTTTTGTTGGGATGTTAACCCATCCTTGAGAATTCCACCCGCTAAGTAGTTTGCAATGTCCGCAAACCACGGGGTGTCATCAAGATTGGAGTTGATAGACATTAAGGTCTCCAAGGAAAAAGAGTCATTGATCACTTTGTTCGGATGATCCCCTTGAAAAGGATCCTCAAGTCTACTGAGATGATCCGCGGCTAGGTTTTCAGCTCCCTTCTTATCACGAATTTGATTTTAAATTCTTGGAGTAGCAAAACCCAGCGAAGAAGTCTTGGTTTAGAATCTTGTTTAGTTAACAAGTACTTCAGCGCGGAATGATCGGTATACACGATGGTGGTAGAAAGGACAAGATAGGGGCAAAACTTTTCAAAAGCATAGACAATAGCTAAAAGCTCTTTTTCGGTTGTCGTGTAATGCAATTGAGCCCCTGTCATTGTCTTGCTAGCGTAATGGATCAGTTGGAAGTGTTTGTTCATTCTTTGGCCCAAAACCGCTCCAATAGCAAAGTCGCTAGCATCGCACATCAACTCGAAAGGCAGCTCCCAATTAGGGGTAACCAAGACCGGCGCCATAGTTAGCTTATCCTTAAGAAGGTTGAAGGCTTCAATACACTCTTTGGAAAAGATAAAAGGAGTATCTTTTTCCAAGAGGTGGGTCATCGGGCGAGCGATTTTAGAAAAATATTTGATGAATCGACGGTAAAAGCCCGCATGACCAAGAAAACTTCTCACACCCTTCACGGTTGAAGGTGGAGGCAATTTAGCAATAACATCGACTTTAGCACGGTCTACTTCAAGACCGGCTTTGGAGATTTTGTGTCCTAGCACGATGCCTCTTTTACCATGAAATGGCATTTTTCCCAATTAAGAACAAGGCGAGTGTCTTCACACCGCTTAAGCATACGTTCCAAATTGGCAAGGCAAGCAGAGAAAGAATCGCCATAAACCGAGAAATCATCCATGAATACTTCCATAGTTTCTTCAACCATGTCATGGAAGATAGCCATCATACACCTTTGGAACGTCCCCGGAGCATTGCATAAACCGAAAGGCATGCGTTTGTAAGCAAATGTTCCGTAGGGACAAGTGAATGTGGTCTTTTCTTGGTCTTTGGGATCGATTGGAATTTGAAAATACCCGGAGAAACCGTCTAAGAAGCAGTAATAGTCATTACCCGCTAGACGCTCGAGCATTTGATCCATGAAAGGAAGAGGAAAGTGATCTTTTCTCGTGGCATCATTGAGTTTGCGATAGTCGATACAAACTCTCCACCCAGTAATGAGACGAGTGGGAATCAACTCGTTGTGTTCATTGGGAACAACGGTTATTCCGCCCTTCTTGGGCACGCAATGGACAGGACTTACCCATGGCGAGTCCAAAATAGGGTAAATCAAGCCGGCATCTAGAAGTTTGATAACCTCTTGTTTGATGATGTCATGGATGCAAGAATTAACCATTCTTTGGCTTTGGATTGCGGGTTTAAAGTCATCTTCCGTGAGAATCTTGTGAGTACAAAAGTTTGGATCAATTCCACGGATATCGGAAATTTTCCAAGCAATTACTTTCTTATGATCTTTAAGCACGGCGATGAGGCGAGATTTTTCTTCTTCTTTCAAGTCCTTCGCGATAATGACGGGCGACTTCTTCTCTTCTTCAAGGAACATGTACTCGAGATGGGACGGCAACTCCTTAAGCTCTAAATCTGGAGGATTTTCGATGGGAGGCGGATTCAAATTCGGTTCATCGATAGCAATAGCCTTGGGAGATGGTTGAGAAATATGGTCCTCTTTGAGAAGTTTCTCAATGAGACGAATGTCTTCATCCCAATCGGTGGGAGAATCGTCATTTTCTAAGTTCACATCTCCCATGGTGGCTTCTAAATCTTTCCAAAGGAAATCACTTTCTCCAAATAGAGCTAGTGATGGAGCAATAGAGGAAATAGCCTCAACATTGGGAGGAGAGGTAGGAATACTTTTACAAGCATCTTTGAAGTGTTCTTCACAAGCCTCATCAAGAATGTCAATACAATTAACACTCTTGTATGAATAAGGCTGTTTAGAAAGCTTTCCCATGTTGAAGACAATTTTATCGTCACCCACTCTCATGATAAGCTCACCTGCTTCAACATCGATGAGAGTGCGACCGGTCCTCAAGAATGGACGTCCAATGATTAATGGCACACGAGGGTCCATATCGTAGTCGACGACGATGAAATCGACAGGAAAAGTAAATTTGTCAACTCCTACAAAAACGTCTTCGGCTATCCCCACTGGATAAGCAACCGTACGGTTAGCTAATTCCAAAGTCATTTTGGTGGGGACTAGCTCAGGGAGAGATAATTGCTTCCAAACGCTTAGAGGCATTAAATTGATACTAGCACCTAGATCGGCTAGGGCCATGCAATTCTCTACTCCCGGGAAGTTGCAAGGGATTAAGAAACGACCCGGATCACCAAGCTTGGTTGGCAATTTCCTTAAGAGAACTGTGGAGCAATTCTCATTAAGTTGGGTATTAGCAATATCAAGAAGCTTCTCCTTGTCGCTAAGAAGATCTTTGAACATTTTCGCATATTTAGGCATGTGAGCGAGAGCCTCAGCGAAGGAGATGTTGAAATTCAATTGTTTAAACATTTTGAGAAAGTTCGAAACTTGAATATCGTCCTTGCTTTTGAGCTTCTCTTTCCTCAACCTTGAGGGATAAGGTATATCGGAAGAAGAGGAAGGCTTTGGAATAGTAGGATCACTCACATCCTTGGGTGGAGGAGGGGTAGAAGTAAGAGGTGGAGGAATTGGGGAAATGGAAATTGGAGGAATAGAAAATGGAGGATTCGAAGAAGGAGACTTGTTTTCCTTTGTCACAATCACCGGTGTAGGTGTAGGAAGCTCGGGTTCCTTTAAACATTTTCTACTGCGAGTGGTGATTGCTTTCATCCCCCCTCTTGGATTAGCCACAGTGTTACTCGGAAGAGAACCCGACCCAGAGGCTTGATTACTTTGGAAGAAACTAGCCATCATGTTCCTTAAGTCATTCGTTTGACTTGCCAAAGTGTTTCGCATATCAGCTCGAAGATCGTTCCCTTGTTTCACCATGTCTGCTTTCAAGTTGAGCACTTCCCGCTAGAGATTGTCTACGATCACATCATTAGTCCTCATGTAGGTTCCAATATCTTGGTGTAATGTGGTGGGTTGGTTGGGAGGAGCATTGTAGGCGGGTGGTTGATAAGCAGGTTGTTGGTAAACTTGGTTGTTGCTTTGAGGTGGATATGGTTGTCTTTGAGGTGGTTGGTATGGTGCACGAGGTTGTTGTTGAGGAGGGGGATTGAGGTTTTGTTGTTGGTTTGGGTTGTTAGGAGGAAAACCGGGCGGGGAAAGAAAGTTGTTTGAGCAATAGCTGAGCAAGTTGCGGTCTCCTTGAGGACGAGCTTGATAAGCGGCCGGAGGATAGGTACCGTATGCTGCGTTAACATTCTCAGAAGGATAGTCTTGGGTGGTGGTACAAGTGGTGTAAGAGTGAGGACCCCCGCATATTTCACATGGTTGGCTAACAGCATTGACATGAGCGTTTTTAGCGTTGATGCTGTTGGTGTTGCTAGCGGTTTGGGCGGCAAGCGATTCAAGAAGCATAGTAATTTTGTCAAGTCTCTTGTCGTTGTCACTAGTGCTAGCACTAGCGGCATTGGTCCGAACACTCTTGGTTTGCACACGAGACTTATTTTCAATAATATCCCAAGCGGCATTAGCAGACTTAACCAAAAGATTACCCCCCGAGGCACTATTTAGTGAATCTTGGTCATTCATGCTTAAACCATTGTAAAAATTATTAATTTGGTGCACTTTGGTAAAACCATGTTGTGGGCACTTTCTTAAAAGTTCTTTAAAACGGTCCCAAGATTCACTAAAAGTCTAATCGTACTTTTGTTCAAAAGTAATAATTGCATTCCGCAAAGCGGTAGTACGAGAGGGTGGAAAAAAGTAGTTTATGAATTTGGTCTCTAAGTCCGTCCACGTAAGAATACTTTGTGGCGGTTCCTTATCAAGCTAATGTCGGGCTTGTCCCTCTAAGGAGAAAGGAAAAAGTTGTAAGCGGATTACCTCTTGTGGAACACCATTGAATTTGACCGTATTCGTGAGTTGCAGGAACCTTTTGATGTGGTCATGAGGATCATCAATAGTACGCCCCAAGAATGGTTGGGCAGAGACCATCTGAATAAAGCCGGATTTGAGCTCAAAGTTGTTGGCTGCAATCGCGGGTATGACAATAGCATCATTGTTTCCCTCCACATGTGCTTGCAAAAGTTCAATCATAGGGCGATTGTTCGATAGAGGTTCATTGTTGTTATTGTTTTGACGTGGATTATTATTGTTGTTGTGTACACCGGCCATGTCTAAGTTATCGAGAGTCTCGGGCTCGGGATAAGACGTTGATCATGTACGCATGCACCTGCAAAAGAACTAACAAAGCAAACAAGAAATATTTTTGGTTTTTTTATATGTTTTTTAATTAATTTTTTTTAATTTATTTTTGAAAATTTTATATTTTTAGGATTTTTGAAAATTTTTAATGACGAAAAATTAACGTTCAGGTGAACGGATCCCAAAATCCAATTTTCTCACAAAGTTCCGTTAATCTTTTCAGAAAATGTCAACTTTTCTGAAAAGACGAGAAGACAAGAAGGACGGGAGAAAGCCCACTCACCAACCAAAAGACAAGGACTATATAAAGGACATCCCTTCACGCATTTTAGGCAGTTTTTATTTTTCTTTCTTTTTCCTTCTTGTTCGTAGGAGACACCAACACCATTAGGGTGTTTGGTGATTTTTATTGTTCTTGAATCTTTGATTTTGTAAGTGTTTAATCTTTCCTTTTGTCTACTTTACATTAATCTATCAATTTAAACCTTCCATTAATCTTGTTCATCTTCATCTTTTTTATTTAAATCTTAAAGTTCTTACTTGGTTGATTTTGACCTTCAAAAATTAGTTGATTTTGTGTTTTTATTGTTGGGATTTGATGTTTATGGTTAGTAGATGATTATTGGTTAGTTTGGTTTAAACCTTTTTGTTTATTTGGCTTGATTTTGTTAAAAATCGTGTTCCCCTGTTTTTACTGTTCTTCGTCCCCAGCATTCCGAACCAACCGGATATTCCGGATCAACTACTGTTCATCATATATTCCGTATCAAGTTAGTTCATCCGGAATATTTTATATTCCGGATCAGTGCCCTTCATTCGGAACATTTGTTATTCCCAGTCAAGCTCCTTTGTTCGGAATATCCTTTATTCCGGATCAACTCCTTCGTTCGGAATATTCATATATTCCGGATCAAGCCCTTCATCCGGAATAATCATTTATTCCGGATCAACTCCTATATTCCGGATCAGTCACTTTTTGTTAAACATTCCGAATCAACCTCCTTCATCCGGATTAATCAATTATTCCGGATCAACCTTATATTCCAGATCAAGCTTATTTCCATATATTCCAGATCAAGCTTATTTTATATTCCGGATCAGTGCCCTTCATTCGGAACATTTGTTATTCCCAGTCAAGCTCCTTTGTTCGGAATATCCTTTATTCCGAATCAACCTCCTTTAAGGATATCTTGAGCTTCCTTGCCAAACACGTACCTACGAATCACTTGATCAGCGCACATACGAAACAAATAGGGGTCGTCCCAAAAGTAATAGGATATATCCTTGAAAAACTTTCGTTTTTGTTGGGACGACATACCCTTGATCATAAATTTCCCCGCATGGTAATTTGCAATGTCCGCAAACCATGGGGTACTATCACCACGAAAAGAAATCATACCAAGTTTCTCGAGAGGAAATGTTTCATTGATTTACTTATTCTCTCGATCGCTTTGGTGAGGATTCTCAAGTCGAGATAGATGATCGGGCGCGCGATTCTTGGATCCTTTTTTGTCTAGAATTTTGTAATTAAATTCTTGAAAGAGGAGAATCCACCGGAGCAACCTCGGCTTAGCATCTTGTTTATTAAAAAGATATTTGATAGCCGAGTGGTCCGTATACACTATGGTTTGAGACAAGACGAGATATGCTCTAAACTTTTCAAAAGCATACACAACGGCAAGTAACTCCTTTTCCGTTGTAGTGTACTTTGTTTGAGCATCCGTCATAGTCTTACTTGCATAGTGTATAGGCAAGAAATGTTTCGACTTACGTTGCCCAAAACCGCACCTACCGCGTAATCACTAGCATCACACATAATTTCAAAAGGTAGGTCCCAACCGGAGCAACTATAATCGGTGATTCGGTTAATTTCTTTTTAAGCATCTCAAAGGCTTGAATACACTCATCCGAAAATATGAAAGGAGTCTCTTTTTCCAAATGATGGGTCATAGGCCGAGCTATCTTAGAGAAGTCTTGGATAAATGTCTATAGAAGCCGGCATGGCCGAGAAAACTCCTAACTCCCTTAACGGTGGTGGGTGGAGGTAATTTGGCAATCACGTCAATTTTAGCCCTATCAAGCTCAATACCGGCCTTAGAGACCTTATGTCCTAACACAATTCCATCTTTGCACATAAAGTGACATTTTTCATAATTAAGCACAAGATTCGTTTCCTCACAACTTTGTAACATTCTTTCCAAGTTAGAGAGACATGAAGTGAAAGATTCCCCAAAAACCAAAAAATCATCCATGAAGACTTCCATGGTTTTCTCGATCATACCATGGAAAATGGCCATCATACACCTTTGGAATGTCCCCGAAGCATTGCATAGTCCAAAAGGCATTCGACAATAAGCAAATGTTCCATAAGGACAAGTGAATGTGGTCTTTTCTTGATCACGAGGGTCAATGGGGATTTGGAAATAGCCAGAAAATCCATCCAAAAAGCAATAGAATTCATTTCCTGCTAGTCTCTCTAACATTTGATCCATAAAAGGTAATGGAAAATGATCCTTCCTAGTGGCATCATTAAGCTTACTATAGTCAATACAAACACGCCAACCGGTTATAAGTCTAGTAGGAATCAATTCATTATCCTCATTAGTAACAATCGTCATTCCTCCTTTCTTTGGAACACAATGCACGGGACTAACCCATGGACTATCCGAGATAGGGTTAATCATTCCAGCATCTAGAAGTTTAGTGACTTCCTTTTTTATCACCTCATGATTCTTTGGATTGACCCTTCTTTGATTTTGGATAGCGGGTTCATAATCTTCCTCCATTAAAATTTTATGAGTACAAAATTTTAGACCTATACCCTTAATGTCGGAGATTTTCCATGCAATGGCCCATTTATGTTTCTTAAGCACTTTAATAAGTTCATCCTTTTCATTTTCTTTTAATCCCTTATCAATAATCACCGGTAACTTATCCGTTCCTTCAAGAAAGGCATACTCCAAATGAGTGGGAAGTTCCTTAAGTTCTAATTCGGGTACTTCCTCAATAGACGTTTTCACTTTAGTTTCATTTTCACTCACAACTTTTAATTCCATAAGTGGCGATTCAAAAGGATCCATATTCAACAATTTTTCAATCAACGCAATATCTCCCTCGTGATCAAAATACACACTATCAAACTCACTAGGATCGAATGGTTTGCTAAGGTAATCATCAATTTCCTTATCGATTTTTGAATGACCATTATCCTTGAGCTCTTCTAGAACGAAGTCCCCTTCCTCAAATGGAGTGAGTGGAGGTTTAGCCAAAGAGATAATCGGATTCGATGAAGTGGGATTGCCAATTTTGGAAATATCCGAAAAACCAAGCATATCTTGCGAAACTTCTTCACTAGCAACATCAATCACATCGATTTGATTGATTGATTCCTCGTCGTACTCGGAAGAAGGTCTCGAGATATTACCAACATAAAGTGTGATACTTTCTGTGGAAACGTTGGTTTCCGGATCTTTGAAGCTACTAGGAATGATCATTGTTCATATGATTAAACAATCAAAGCGGAATTAGAACAACAATCATTAACAAGGTGTTTAGGCACAATAACATGAATTAAAACAATAGGGATGTTCATTATATTAATAACAAACATCCACTAGACGTGTATACATTGAATCCCACATCTAGTGCACACACACGTTTAGGTTTACATTGTGAATGAATAATATGAATAAAACCTAAGACCCTTGTTCCTTTTATAGTGTAAGGAACAGAATCTACAAGAGATAAAATCAAATAAACATCTAAATCTTCTATTTAGATAAACTATATATTGTGTATATCATATATAATATACTCAATATATTCCCCAAATAGAATTCTCCATCAAATCTTCAACATCCATCAGCGTTTGACTTCTGTCAACGCTTAAGTTACTCTTGTCAACGTCTGATTTACTCTTGACAATGCTTGAACAAATGTCTTCATGTTTTCTTTGATTTTGAGTTTCTGCCACATCAACTTTTTGACCCAACAATCTTCCCCTAGTTGATAGTGGCAAAACTCTATGTGTATCTCTTGTAAGTTGTACATGATCTTCAGATTGCTTCCCCTCAAGTGTAGCATGTATTTCTTCCCCTTTTTGTCACATCAACAAGGAAAGTAAACAATGTTGCAATCTTTGAAGATTCTCCATATGTAGGCTCTATGTAATGATCTTGAAGAACAATTAATATATTATTTTTGATGTAGAAGTAGAATAACCCAACCTTGTGTTCCATGTCTTGTTTTATCCACGTGATGAAGAACTTATAGGAAAATTATAAGTAGACCTCGATCCCTTGTCAATATTCTCATCCTTTGTGAGACACTGAGCACGATAATGTAACTCCTTCAAGTGGCTTTTACATATGGTATGAAGATGTTATTCCATAAAATTCATCATGAAGAGGTGTTGGCTTAAGGGGAAGAATTCTATGGTAAGTTTGATGATTGAAGAAGATTTTCGCGAGTTTGTGTAACTTTTTGACCCAACAATCTTCCCCTAGTTGATAGTGGCAAAACTCTATGTGTATCTCTTGTAAGTTGTACATGATCTTCAGATTGCTTCCCCTCAAGTGTAGCATGTATTTCTTCCCCTTTTTGTCACATCAACAAGGAAAGTAAACAATGTTGCAATCTTTGAAGATTCTCCATATGTAGGCTCTATGTAATGATCTTGAAGAACAATTAATATAATATTTTTGATGTAGAAGTAGAATAACCCAACCTTGTGTTCCATGTCTTGTTTTATCCACGTGATGAAGAACTTATAGGCAAATTATAAGTAGACCTCGATCCCTTGTCAATATTCTCATCCTTTGTGAGACACTAAGCACGATAATGTAACTCCTTCAAGTGTTATGACAAGTCTTCATCACCAACCATGTAAAGCACGAACAAGTTATCTTTAAAGTCTATGACTGGGAGTGCACGACTTTAAGATATGATAGAACACAAACTCGCGAAAATCTTCTTCAATCATCAAACTTACCATAGAATTCTTCCCCTTAAGCCAACACCTCTTCATGATGAATTTAATGGAATAACATCTTCATACCATATGTAAAAGCCACTCTCAAGGCCACCCTAATTACATAGTTTAAAATATCCATCAAATTCCCACGAATAATTGCTAACTCGCTTTAAAATCATTAATCCATTTAAATATATCCGAGCCATAAATATCAACATGATATTCTAAATTAAAACGGAGATTCCATGTACCTTCGTGTGTATAATCCTCCTTTTTGTGTGCTTAAAACGTACCAATTTTTTCAAACAGCAGCAAACCTTGTGTTGTCCAACATCCTCTTCTGTCCAATATCTTTGGCAGATGTATTGTCCAATATCGGACAATACCTATCAGCGTTGAAGTTCATATATTGGACGACACTGTCAACTCTATCAGCGTTGACTTATTCTGTCAGCGTCAAAATCCTTCCTATCAGCGTCAATATCTTCCTTGTCAGCGCTTCTTTCTGCTGACGTCATCTAGGGCAACAAATCACGTCCCATCATTCTTTGTTTATATGAGCATATGATTTTGTTCCCATAAATTAAGTAGCCATCAAATAAACTCGCATGTGCTCCAAAAGAAATCAGGGAAGAATATAATTCCTTTCTTCCTCATGCAGACATCAACGTCACTTTTCACTTGTCAACGTTGAGTTAATTCACAGCAACGTTAAAGGCCCGTGTTTGAATGTGAATTCTTTATTACATCCTCGTGTGAATGCTCCATCAATAGAAAGGTTTGCTTCATGTGAACACAGATTAAGAAAATCATGTGAATACACAAGACAACCGTGTGAAGACATATCTCCACCAATGAGAAACGAAGGGCTTGTATCTAGATGTAGCCCCACGTGAGTAACCATGGACAAGCATGTAGAGAATTTGAGTCAACAATATCAGTAACACAATAACGTATATATATTATTCTTTTTTGGCCGTGTGAATGCAGGCTTCTCCTCCAATAAGAATTAGCTTCTTTTGAGCATCGATTAATCATGTTAACGCTTTCGTCTTTCAGATAATCTATCAGCCATCATGGACCATAGCAACTTTTTGATCTTCACTTAAAACAGAAACCAATCATGGACTACCAAAAGCTTCTACCAATCGATCTAGGGTTTATAAATTCATGCATCGAAACCCTAGCTTAGGGTTTGTAAAATAAACCTAGCTCAATTCTCCCATCATAACAGCCACAAACCTTATAAACTTCTGCTTTGTATGTCGATTTAGGTTTTGAAAGAAAAACCCTAATCAAGATTTTATGTGAAAGCAAAAACTTGAATACCTCATTAAACAGTGAACTTCGACCTTGAATAACGTCTTCATTAGAGCTCAGATCGAAAATCCCTTTGGTGAGATTCTAGACACAAGTGCCAAGAATCTACAGTTCAAAAATCACAAAGATCCAACTGTTAACGAAGGAGAGATCGTGTTTTGAACATGGTTGTCCACAGAAAACTGCATTCACTCACTGCTGACTTTGACGCTTAATAACTTTTGCCTGGGAATAAAACTCGACAATCCCTTTGGTGGATGTTTAGATCTATGTATGTAGAACACACATATAAAATTTCGTGACGATCCAACGGTTCAATCAAAAGTTATGACCTTCTGAATACTGCTGCGCACACAAAAACGTCTAGAAAAAACCCTAGACGGATTTTTCTTTTCTTCTCGAAACACGAAAACCTTGTTCGTCCTAGCATCACGAGCCACGAGGCTCTGATACCAATTGTGGAAACCTTGGTTTCCGGATCTTTGAAGCTACTAGGAATGATCATTGTTCATATGATTAAACAATCAAAGCGGAATTAGAACAACAATCATTAACAAGGTGTTTAGGCACAATAACATGAATTAAAACACAATTGGATTGTTCATTATATTAATAACAAACAATCACTAGACGTGTATACATTGAATTCCACATCTAGTCGACACACACTTTAGGTTTACATTGTGAATGAAAGTTATGAATAAAACCTAAGACCCTTGTTCCTTTTATAGTGGAAGGAACATAATCTACAAGAGATAAAATCAAATAAACATCTAAATCTTCTATTTAGATAAACTATATATTGTGTATATCATATATAATATACTCAATATATTCCCCAAATAGAATTCTCCATCAAATCTTCAACATCCATCAGCGTTTGACTTCTGTTAACGCTTAAGTTACTCTTGTCAACGTCTGATTTACACTTGACAACGCTTGAACAAATGTCTTCATGTTTTCTTTGATTTTGAGTTTCTGACACATCAACTTTTTGACCCAACAATTCCATCATCAAAACTCAAAGTCAATTTCCCCGCTCTAAAGTCAACTATAGAACTAGCCGTATTTAAAAACGGTCTTCCCAAAATAAGAGGCACACGAGAATTTTCCGGATAATCACAAATTACAAAATCCGCTGGGAAGATGTGCTTTCCTACTTTGACTAACACGTCCTCGGCTATACCTTTTGGAAAGGCGGTCGATCGATCCGCTAGCTCGAGAGTCATCTTAGTAGGTGTAAGCTTGGGAAGTGATAACCTTTTCCACACGGAAAAAGGCATCAAATTAATGCTAGCGCCAAGATCGGCTAATGCTAAGCATTCTTCCATATTAGGAAAATCACATGGTATCAAAAATTTACCGGGGTCTCCAAGCTTTTTGGGAAACTTTTTAGAGAGAACCGCGGAACAACTTTCATTTAAAGATGTAGACACTTCAACCAATTTCTTTTTATCGTTCATCATTGATGTAGTAAAATCGTACACGTTTTAGGAAAAACGCGTATGAGTGGCAAGTATTAAGTTATACGCTTTAGGAAAAACGTAAAACCGAATAAATGCGGGTTCGTTCTCGGAGGAGGTGTGTGTATTAATGTGCCAATATATATAAAATCAAGTTTGGATTAGTGACGTTTTTGGTTTCAAGAGAGAAAAATAAAAGACGAGTTACGACTACGTTTAAACTACAACGAATTAACGTAAAACGCGAACGTAAATACGTAAAACGTGACGAAATTAAAAATAAAACCTAAAAATTAGTTAAATGATTAAACTAAGTCTAAAATAATATAAATAAGAATAAAAATCCAATAAATATATTTCAAAACCTTTTATTAATTAAATATTCAATTTTAAATGCTAATTAAAGCCCAAAAATTAAATATAATTAACAAAATGCCCAAAATATTAATTTATTGAGCTAATAAGTCACTTATATTATTTAAAGACTAAAAACTATTTTTCCTAAATTTTAAAAACTATTTTTCTATTTTTTAAATGCTAAAAACAATTTTTAAACTAAAATAATGATAAAAATTAATAAAATAATGATAAAAATAAACTTACTATTTTAAAAATCCTATTTTATATCACTAAATAGTAGAAAAATGAAAAAGTTTGAAAAAAGTAAAAATTTGCACTAAAAGACAAAACAGTTTATAATTAAAACCCTAATTAAACTAAATAAATTATAAAAAATAATTAAAACAGTGAACAGTAACTATTTTTAAACTAAAAATCTTAAATTAATTTTCTAAATATAAGAAAAATTTTAAATCTGAAAAATAATACTTTTTTACACTAAATGCCAAAAATAGTAAGTAAAAAGTTAATTAAAAATAGCTATAAATCCTAAAAAATACTTAATGAACAGTAACTAGAAAATAAAATGAACTGAAAAATCAGAAATTAAAAAAGAAAAATAATGGAAAAAGAATGAAGTGCTAATTCCCAATTCGGGTCACTAAAGACAAAAATAATAGAAGTTGAAAGTGACACCTAGCTTGTTTCTGTCTTTTAGCTAAGCAGTACAAACAATAACACTAGCAGGGGTAATGAAGTTCACACTTCTAGTGCAATATCAAAGTCTGGTGGTTTTAAGCTTGATTTCAAGCTTGTTTCTTGGAATTAAATGGCAACAAAGGCAGCCCCACACTCATGGAAGTGTGGGGAGTCACAATAATCAAGAAAACAGGCAAGCTTTTAACAAATTTCACACAAAAAGAGGCAATTAAAGTGACTGATATGCTAAACAAGGGGTCTGATGAACAGTACTGGTGCAAATGGCACAAATACGATTTTCAGAGCTCAAAATTTTGCACACTACTCAACCAAAGAACACCAAACTAACAACAAGCCCTAGGTTATACTATCTCCTAACAATATGAAAGTTTTCTAGGCAAATTCTACACTAAACAAACAGAAAAGTGTGATTGCTGATTATGACCTAGTTCTACTAGATTTTAAGCATACAAACTCACTTATATCCTACCAAACTTGAAACAAAGTACCAAAACCAAACTATTACTACCACTTGAGTATGATTAGACTGCTATAAGGCCAAAGGTTTATCAAACTCGTAGCTTAATATGCAGACCCAAACACCCCTTTAAAAATCAAAAATCACCAATTAACACATCAAGTCCTATTTAAACAAGTGCAAACAAATTAAATCCTATTCTAACAAGCACATAAATCATAAATAGGCAGAATCAAGCAAGAAAATTACCAAGAACAGATTCTACACAAACCACCCTAAAATTTACACAAAACTTCAATTTTAAACAATAGAGGGTTCAAGCCCTTACTTGGCTGATGCCTTCTCCACGTTTTTTAGAGCTTATGAGAGCTTGTACAGGATGTGTAGAGAGTCCCTGTTCGGGTTCAACAACTGAACCAGGGAGAACAATGTCTTCAAACAGAAAAAACCAATGGAATGAAATGATGAAATGATGGACCTTGTTTCTTAGTTACCTGCACAAGACCACTAAACAAAGAACAGCTTCAAGTTTGTATAAGCTGATACCACAAGCTTGTCAGGCTTGTGGTGGAAGCTTATATAAACAGTAAGGTAAAAAAATTCAAAGATTTGGAGAAAATCTTAAAAACTGATTTTAATGGAAGAACCTTTTTAAACTAATTTAGAAAATATTTTGAAAACATTTTAAACAAGATTAAAATTTCAGATAAAACCAAACACCCAATTCCACTCTCACTTCCCTGGATTGTTGGATATCTAAAAATTTTAAAACCTATTTAAGAATTTCTGAAAAACTGAAACTTTCTTGAAACTTTTTACACTAATTTTTGCAAGTTAAAAATAAATCTTACACTAAGAAAAACAGATAAAGGAACTCAGTGATTGCACAACTTCAATTTTTCATTTTCATTACTTTTGAAAAAATTGTACAAGGACTGGAACCAAATTCATGTGACATGCCACATTGAATTTATACTGAATACAGGAACATTCTAGTATCTACAAAACCCTAGCAAATGAAAAACCCTAAATGCCCTTGGTCAAAGAAGTTTTGAGTTCGTCAAAGGCAGCATGTGCTTGATTCTTGTTGTCTAGTGATGGCCAGTTGTTGGTAAGCAATCCTGAGCGTCCAAAACTCCTTAGGGACCAAGTTTGGGACCTTGGCCATTTGATTTGCTGTAAGATTCTCTTCTTGCCAAAAATAGTGAAGCAGGGGAGACTTGGGGGGCCCAATGGGAGTCACGGGATGTAGAGTTTGTTGGTGGGATGGGTTTAGGGGATTGCTAATCATCAATCTGCAGTTTTTGGGGTAATAACCCTTTGATATGTGATAATTAGAGTTTTAGGGTTTAAAGGAATGGGAGTTTAACAGATGATGTTTTGATTAATTAGGGGTGGTTAACTTTTTAAAATAAGTGTTTACCCCAAAATTAATACACAGACTAATTTTAAAAAGTGAAAGGCGTGGGTGGAATGAGGACGTGGCAGGGGTGATGAAGTGGGGAGTGGTGATTGGAGGAGAGAGTGTAGTGGGTGACGTGTCAAGTTGTGAGAGGTGGAAAGGAGTTTTGTTGTCTGGCCAGTATAGCCCCCCCAAGTTCCAAAATATCTTCAAGTTGTATTAAATGGCCAACAATGCCCATTTTCCTTTTAACAACTTTTGAGCACTTGTCAAAATTGGCACAACTTGTTTTTAAACTTTTAACAAGGACTTCAAATGTAATTCTTGGATTCTTCAAGGACTGAATTTGTAATATCTTCAAACTTTAGGGACCCTATTCATAATTTTGAATATTTGAGGGGTATAAAGTGTTAATCTTCAAGAGTTGAGGGACCAATCTTAACAATCTTCCATTCTTCAAGGGTATTTTTGGAAATTCACAACTTGGGCCCGGTTCATTGTGCGGCTTCGTTTCCCGTGTTCGTTTTTGCTTGATTCTTGTAATCTTTTGGAGAATTCACGATATCCGTACCTAAAATATACAATGAACAAATACAAGCACTTTTTTGGGTATTTTGATGATATTTTAAGCGTTTTAAGCCCGATTTGGACGATGAGACTATGTATAAATACAGTCTCATCACTCCCCCATACTAAACCATTGCCGTGTCCCCACGCAATGCTAGAATTAAGTATCGTAGCACTTCCAAAATTCATTTTATGATGACATTTATTCAAGACATAAATTTAAATAAACTACTACACGTGTTTTAGACATAATGTAATGTTTTCATCACGAGAATGTGACTTTTGGGATCATAGAACAAGAACACGTGAATGCTTCGTTAGAAATAATTTCGTCGTCCTCGATTTTCACCCAATTCCATGCTAAGCGTGTAACGAGATCATTGTTATTATAAGTTAGCAACACGATCACATCTCATGAGTGTTAATTACGAACCTAAACTCCCTTATTCCTACTTGGTATCTCTTATATTTTATTTTGTCTTAATGATCACGAGGATACATCATTGACTTATGCGTGAATAGAGATTTAGGTCTAAAAATAGAGTCTTAACGGTGTAACCAAAATCATTAAATTAATAATTCACACTAATAGACAACGATGTCAAAAAATTAAGTCAACAAGAAGGATCGATAAACACGGTTTTATAACGGTTTTGAACATGAGACTTATTACCAAGACTTTTATACGCCCCCTAACGGAAGGGCCTTATTATCTTTGGTTTACCTCCATCTTTTATTCAACTTCGCCATGAAGCTTTTATTATGACTTCGGTCTTGCCTTGCCTTTTATTATCCGCCTCGTCGGTGGTTTTATTAGCCAAAGACGTATATCCTCACGCTAAAGCGAATTTTGGATCTTTAAAGCTTCAAAGATTAAGGCTTGATTCACTTTCAATTTGGGCATAGATTTTTCGGCCTTGTGAGCTTCAAATTTTTGCTTAATTTAGGTGAGCACTTGAAATCTTGTTATTAGGTGAAGCTTTCGATTATTCGGGTTGCCAATACTTCAAAACCATGACGCTGGCGATACCTTAATGTTTTCCCAATTTAATTACATGGAAGCTACCAAAACAAATTAGAAACCAACAATAGTGACTAAACCGCCAAATCAATATTTATTAACAATTTATTATGCAAAAGTGTTGGGAGAATAAGCTAATAATTACTACACATGAGATCGTGACGATTACGAGACTTATAAATAACTCTATCATTTCTCGTCCTCATTTAAGAGACTTAGCCTAAAAAGTTAAGGAATCGAAGCTAAGTGCTCAACACGCACGGTCGAGTCAAAAATTACTCTTATTCTCACCATCGGAAAACCTACATTCGTGTCTTAAACACTTATGAAAAACTAGAAAAATTTTAAAATTTGGCCATTTTTAGCCTTATTTGAAATAAAACGATAGCAAAAAGATGAATATTGGATTGCGTGTTGACGTAAGAAAGGTGAAGTATCTACTCACCCCCCATACTAAAACTAAACATTGTCCTCAATGTTTCGAGTCTAGGGGTGTAAACACCCTCATACTAGAGACGAAGTTGGATGCTTAATCTCGAGCATGGAAAGGGTAAAACGAATAACCTAAAAGCCATTTATGAATTAAGCTAATAAGATAAACGTTAGAACATAAAAGGATATCATCGGATATCGGAATCTCCAAAGGCAACGATCGAAGCTCGAGTGATCCGTAAAACGAACACGAGAGGCTTCAATGATGACGATGAACCTAATGAATCACAATCACAAACAACCACGAAACAAAGGTTGGAAGAGCACAAGTCCCCTCGTTACATTAACTAAGAAAGCGATAATATTTACAAGGATAAGCATGAGAATCCCCCATGAGGCACCTTGTTTTTGATAACCGAGTCAAAAGCTCGACTCGAATCCCCTTAAATGTGATCATTTAGGGATAATCTTGGTATGGTCATTTTTGGTGGGACTTACATGATAAACAAGGCCCAAAAGAATGTGGAGTACTTTAAAAACCCGATAAACGAATACCGGGGTCAAAGATAGCGTCATCGTTTTCGGATGAAAGACGAAACAACGCTACTCCAACTAGAACCCCAATGGGGTAGAAGAAAATAGATAAGAATTAGAAAGGTGGGGCAATGGGTAAGTCAAACATATGAGCTACTCGAGGTAGACTCACACCAAGCAAACGAAAAGATTTTCCATTTATTGCATCGGTGGAAGACCGAGATTTCTCTTTACAAGCAACTCCGAGATCGTAAATCTCGTCCTCGGTGGTAAAGTGTGAGGGAACATTTGGGGCTTCCCCCATACTAAAACCACACCAACCATCGTTAAAAGGAGTAGACGAGGTGGTAGCACTCATAAAACGCGGTGATGACGGAGTTAAACATGTAGAAAAATCTTTTAAAACATTTTTAAAATCTTTTCCTTTTTCATCATTTTTAAACTCTTTATGAAAACCCGATTTGATGATGTCGAAAATATTTGGCGTGTCAAATTCAAAATCAGTCGTGCTAAAAATCCTCACATTTAAGTCATTGGTGGGAGGGGGTGGCGGATTATATAAGTTCTCAAAACGTTTGTCAATAAAGAACACCGGCCCCTCGGGGTCAACATACTCGTCATCCTCATGAACATCGATCTCATCGATTTCCTCATCAAAGATAGGCTTGTCAAACCATGGTTTGTCATTCCCCTCCTTGAGTATCTTAGAAACTCTCTCGAAAAGATCACGATCAAGCACGAAACCATCATTTTTTTGTGGGGATCGTTGATAAGTTAGATCCTCACGAATGTGGTAAACGTCATTCTCAATTGAGGAGTGTTTATAAGGTAACTCCTCGAGAATGGGACTTTTAGTGGTCACATGAGTTGGTTCGTCATCGGAAATAAGACGTTCCAACTCATTAAGTTCATCCTCGATTTTGGAAAGATCGACCTCACTCGTAGGTGGAAGTGAAGGCATAAGAGCTAGCTCTCGTTCAATAATTTCCTCAATCTCGGGATCAAACTCGTAATCATCGTACTTCACATGTTTCTTCTTAGGAGAATCAAAAATTGCATGTGGATTTCGAAGTACGTGATCAATCTCGGCAAAATCGCCATCGTCATCGTCAAAGAAAGAGTCGATGTGAGCACTCACAACCATGGTCTTACAAGCACTAGGGCTATGCTTAGGTGACTTTTCTAAGACGAGAGGATCGATGTTGATAAACCCTTTAGCCTCAACGGGTGTTGGGCTAGGCAAAGGAGGCACTTTGATGGAGTTAGAAGTTGAAGCCTCAAAGACGTGGTCCTTCGAAGGTGGTGAAGACGAAGCCATTTTGGTCATTGGCGTGATGGCATTAACGTCACCCTTCGGAATTGGTGTTTCACTTGTTTCACTAAAAACATCCCAAAGTGAGTTTTCATCCATAAATTTACACATACCCTTTTGAATTAGGTACACGTATTCTTTATCATTAAAATCATCATCTTTAAAACCGTTTTTCTTAATTCTTTCAAAACATGCATCAAGCTTCATTCTTTCCGCTAATGTAAACATTTTGAAATCATTAGAATTCGAATCATTAGGTTTTGAAACCTCGGTTTTTTCATTCTCATTAAATCCTTGGGATTTTCTAGCGAAAAAGTCTATTTTCTCATCCCCATATCTCATAGTAAGTCTCCCCTCGTGAACGTCGATTACGGTTCGAGCCGTCGATAAGAATGGTCGGCCTAAAATAATGGGACATTTAAGGTCACACTCGTAATCGGATATAACGAAATCCGCGGGAAAAACAAACTTTCCAATCCTAACATAGACATCCTCGGCTATTTCAATTGGTATTAAAGGTGTACAATTCGCAAGCTCGATTGTCATGTTCGTGGGGGTAAGTGAAGGCAATCTCATCAATTTCCAAAGAGAATGAGGCATGAGACTGATGCTAGCACCTAAATCGGCAAGGGCTAAACATCCCTCAATCTCGTAAAAATCACAAGGTAATAGAAATTGGCCCGGATCCTTTTCCTTTCTCGGCATACGCCTTTTGGGTTTTTTAAGAAGGATCGAAGCACAAGTTTCTTCAAGGGTTACTTTGGTAAGGCTGACAAAGCTCTCTTTTTGAACCGTGGATGGAATTTGAGCTACACGAGGGTGTGCACTCTTTTCCTTGGTCGCCACGTTCACCCCATCGACTTTAGAACAACAAGACGTCTTAGAAGTCGAGGGTTGAGAGGAATAAACAACACGGAATCCTTCAAGGTTAGGGGTAATCACACGACCTTTCTCACGAGACGAGGCGGCTTTACATTGTTCCTTCGGATTTGCAACGGTGTCACTAGGTAATGAACTCGATGAAGCACCCGAGGCTTTGTTCATAATGGCCGAAAACATCTTTTTTATGTCAATTTGCCCTTGCTCAATCTTCGTGTTTTGCAATTTCAAAGTATTTGTAAAGTCGTTTTTCAAAGTACCAATTTCTCCCTCTAATCGTCTCATATTAGCCTCATTCGTTTTCATGCAATTTTGAAAATCGTTTGACGAACTATTTTGATTAAAGTTCCCTTGGTTTTGATTACTTCTTTGAAAATTTCCTTGATTACCACTTGAATAATTGTTACCTTGATTGTTGTTGTTTGAAAAATTCGAGTTTTGATTATTGTCTCGATTTTGCCAAGTTATATTACGACCTTGATTATAACCTCCTTGATTTTGATTCGAAAAATTTCCTTGTTGATTATTTCCATGAAAATTGTTACGATTTTGAAAATTGTTGCCTTGATTATAATTTCCTTGTTGTGATGGACCGACGTTATTTTGATTTTGATTAGAAAAAATGTTGTTTAACGCACTCACATTTGACGTTTGGCCATTCGTAGCCGCACACTCGTAATAATTATGAGGTCCACCACAAAACGTACATGAAACCTCAACCGCTTTCACCGTAGCGGGAGCGTCTTTCTTTTGCATCTCAATGAGATAAGACGTAAACACATTCGTCAACTTGTCGACTTTTGCATCAACTCTCTCAATGTCGCGATTAGAACTACTAACATTGGCGACATTGGCAACACTCGGTGCGTTGCGGAGTTGGTAAACCTTGGATCGGTTTTCGATAATTATCAAAGCTTGTCTCGGAGTTTTACACAAAAAGTTGCCACCGGCGGCGGAATTCAACGAGTCTTGTTCGTGAAAATTAAGACCGTTGTAAAACGTATCGATTTGGTGCAACTCGGAAAAACCATGGTGAGGACATTGCCTAAGCAATTCCTTAAAGCGATCCCACGCGTCTCTAAAAGATTCATTCCGTTTTTGCTCAAATTTCGTAATCTCGTTTTTGAAAAACGTCGTCTTAGACGGTGGGAAAAAATAATTAACGAACTTGGAAACGAGATCCTTCCACGTAGTTATCGAATTAGGTGGCTCTTTCTCGTACCAATCCTTGGCGGCACCATCGAGCGAGTACGGAAAAAGCATAAGCTTGACGACATCGGTGTCGACATTCTTAAACTTGCTCGTGGCTAAAAGACGATCAAAATTCCGAATATGGTCGTGAGGATTATCGGCTTCACGACCTCGAAACTTCGTAGCTTGGATCAACGAAAGCATTCCGCTCTTTATCTCAAAATTCTCCGCTTCGATAGCGGGAATTACGATCGCGTCTCCATAACCCTCGGTGGGCGCTTGGAGCAATTCCATCATAGAACGATTGTCGGCCATCTCCTCTACGGTTTCTTCAACAACGATATTAGGAACGTCGGTTTCTAATTCTCGTCTAGGTCGTCGATTCCTTCGATTACGATTGCGTCGATTCGAAGCTTCACTAGAATTGGAATAATCCTTCGATCGAGTGCGCATGCACTAAGCGTAGAATGGGTGGTAGCAAAGAATATTCTTTTTGCGGTTTTTCGATTTTTTTCAATTTTTTTGGTTTTTGATTGTTTTCTAATTTTTTTGGATTTTTGAATGTATTACGTAGACACAAATCTACAAATCTCCCCTCGAATCGACTTTCTCGATTAAAGGAGCCTCAAAGAATGAAAACGATCACGTGGAGTGAACGTTCTCGATGACTTTAGAACGTTGGTGGAACACCAAAACGTTCAAGAGGGTTTAATCTTGAAAACACAAGCAAATATAATATACGTAGATAATACTTGGGCGGCAAACCCTCGATTAGCCTTCTTTCTCAAAACACGCACAAGCAAGCGGAGGAAACGAGGCGGCGCGAAGCACTTAAGAGCCTTTTTCCTTTAGGTCTTGAAATACAACCGCCTTATACCCACCTTATAGTTTGTGTTAATCGAAATTAAGCCTCACGAATGTATTTATCTATTTTTCCTTTAAACTTTTGCTTTGGATTCGAATACAATGATCGAGTGATGAAATCCCGAATCAAGGTTGCGTTTTCACGCTTTTGGAGTACTTGTATATTTATTGTTCTTACGTAAATACAATATAGTAATAATATTCACAATAAAAAACGAAAACCCATATATCTACAATATATTAAAATGATTGTTTTGTGTTTAATTTAGGAAAATTAAACACGATTTATTTGGATACTATAATATAGTAATGAAAAATAACAAAAATGAGTATGTACGATATTTACGCTTTCCAAAAATTGAAAAGCAAAAACGCACTACTCACACAAACACGATACTAATAATAATGGCACACTAAACACCTCCCCGACAGCGGCGCCAAAAATTGATGTAGTAAAATCGTACACGTTTTAGGAAAAACGCGTATGAGTGGCAAGTATTAAGTTATACGTTTTAGGAAAAACGTAAAACCGAATAAATGCGGGTTCGTTCTCGTAGGAGGTGTGTGTATTAATGTGCCAATATATATAAAATCAAGTTTGGATTAGTGACGCTTTTGGTTTCAAGAGAGAAAAATAAAAGACGAGTTACGACTACGTTTAAACTACAACGAATTAACGTAAAACGCGAACGTAAATACGTAAAACGTGACGAAATTAAAAATAAAACCTAAAAATTAATTAAATGATTAAACTAAGTCTAAAATAATATAAATAAGAATAAAAATCCAATAAATATATTTTAAAACCTTTTATTAATTAAATATTCAATTTTAAATGCTAATTAAAGCCCAAAATTAAATATAATTAACAAAATGCCCAAAATATTAATTTATTGAACTAATAAGTCACTTATATTATTTAAAGACTAAAAACTATTTTTCCTAAATTTTAAAAACTATTTTTCTATTTTTTAAATGCTAAAAACAATTTTTAAACTAAAATAATGATAAAAATTAATAAAATAATGATAAAAATAAACTTACTATTTTAAAAATCCTATTTTATATTACTAAATAGTAGAAAAATGAAAAAGTTTGAAAAAAGTAAAAATTTGCACTAAAAGACAAAACAGTTTATAATTAAAACCCTAATTAAACTAAATAAATTATAAAAAATAATTAAAACAGTGAACAGTAACTATTTTTAAACTAAAAATCTTAAATTAATTTTCTAAATCTAAGAAAAATTTTAAATCTGAAAAATAATACTTTTTTACACTAAATGCCAAAAATAGTAAGTACAAAGTTAATTAAAAATAGCTATAAATCCTAAAAAATACTTAATGAACAGTAACTAGAAAATAAAATGAACTGAAAAATCAGAAATTAAAAAAGAAAAATAATGGAAAAAGAATGAAGTGCTAATTCCCAATTCGGGTCACTAAAGACAAAAATAATAGAAGCTGAAAGTGACACCTAGCTTGTTTCTGTCTTTTAGCTAAGCAGTACAAACAATAACACTAGCAGGGGTAATGAAGTTCCCACTGCTAGTGCAATATCAAAGTCTGGTGGTTTTAAGCTTGATTTCAAGCTTGTTTCTTGGAATTAAATGGCAACAAAGGCACCCCCACACTCATGGAAGTGTGGGGAGTCACAATAATCAAGAAAACAGGCAAGCTTTTTACAAATTTCACACAAAAAGAGGCAATTAAAGTGACTGATATGCTAAACAAGGGGTCTGATGAACAGTACTGGTGCAAATGGCACAAATACGATTTTCAGAGCTCAAAATTTTGCACACTACTCAACCAAAGAACACCAAACTAACAACAAGCCCTAGGTTATACTATCTCCTAACAATATGCAAGTTTTCTAGGCAAATTCTACACTAAACAAACAGAAAGTGTGATTGCTAATTATGACCTAGTTCTACTAGATTTTAAGCATACAAACTCACTTATATCCTACCAAACTTGAAACAAAGTACCAAAACCAACCTATTACTACCACTTGAGTATGATTAGATTGCTATAAGGCCAAAGGTTTATCAAACTCCTAGCTTAATATGCAGACCCAAACACCCCTTTAAAAATCAGAAATCACCAATTAACACACCAAGTCCTATTTAAACAAGTGCAAACAGATTAAATCCTATTCTAACAAGCATATAAATCATAAATAGGCAGAATCAAGCAAGAAAATTAAAACAAGAACAGATTCTACACAAACCACCCTAAAATTCACACAAAACTTCAATTTTAAACAATAGAGGGTTCAAGCCCTTACTTGGCTGATGCCTTCTCCACGTTTTTTAGAGCTTATGAGAGCTTGTACAGGATGTGTAGAGAGTCCCTGTCGGGGTTCAACAACTGAACCAGGGAGAACAATGTCTTCAAACAGAAAAAAAACCAATGGAATGAAATGATGAAATGATGGACCTTGTTTCTTAGTTACCTACACAAGACCACTAAACAAAGAACAGCTTCAAGTTTGTATAAGCTGATACTACAAGCTTGTCAGGCTTGTGGTGGAAGCTTATATAAACAGTAAGGTAAAAAAATTCAAAGATTTGGAGAAAATCTTAAAAACTGATTTTAATGGAAGAACCTTTTTAAACTAATCTAGAAAATCTTTTGAAAACATTTTAAACAAGATTAAAATTTCAGATAAAACCAAACACCCAATTCGACTTTCACTTCCCTAGATTGTTGGATATCTAAAAATTTTAAAACCTATTTAAGAATTTCTGAAAAACTGAAACTTTCTTGAAACTTTTTACACTAATTTTTGCAAGTTAAAAATAAATCTTACACTAAGAAAAACAGATAAAAGAACTCAGTGATTGCACAACTTCAATTTTTCATTTTCATTACTTTTGAAAAAATTGTACAAGGACTGGAACCAAATTCATGTGACATGCCACATTGAATTTATATTGAATACAGGAACATTCTAGTATCTAAAAAACCCTAGCAAATGAAAAACCCTAAATACCCTTGGTCAAAGAAGTTGTGAGTTCGTCAAAGGCAGCATGTGCTTGATTCTTGTTGTCTAGTGATGGCCAGTTGTTGGTAAGCAATCCTGAGCATCCAAAACTCCTTAGGGACCAAGTTTGGGACCTTGGCCGTTTGATTTGCTGTAAGATTCTCTTCTTGCCAAAAATAGTGTAGCATGGGAGACTTGGGGGGCCCAATGGGAGTCACGGGATGTAGAGTTTGTTGGTGGGATGGGTTTAGGGGATTGCTAATCATCAATCTGTAGTTTTTGGGGTAATAACCCTTTGATATGTGATAATTAGGGTTTTAGGGTTTAAAGGAATGGGAGTTTAGCAGATGATGTTTTGATTAATTAGGGGTGGTTAACTTTTTAAAATAAGTGTTTACCCCCAAATTAATACACAGACTAATTTTAAAAAGTGAAAGGCGTGGGTGGAATGAGGACGTGGCAGGGGTGATGAAGTGGGGAGTGGTGATTGGAGGAGAGAGTGTAGTGGGTGACGTGTCAAGTTGTGAGAGGTGGAAAGGAGTTTTGTTGTCTGGGCAGTATAGCCCCCCCCCAAGTTCCAAAATATCTTCAAGTTGTATTAAATGGCCAACAATGCCCATTTTCCTTTTAACAACTTTTGAGCACTTGTCAAAATTGGCACAACTTGTTTTCAAACTTTTAACAAGGACTTCAAATGTAATTCTTGGATTCTTCAAGGACTGAATTTGGAATATCTTCAAACTTTAGGGACCCTATTCATAATTTTGAATATTTGAGGGGTATAAAGTGTTAATCTTCAAGAGTTGAGGGACCAATATTGACAATCTTCCATTCTTCAAGGGTATTTTTGGAAATTCACAACTTGGGCCCGGTTCATTGTGCGGCTTCGTTTCCCGTGTTCGTTTTTGCTTGATTCTTGTAATCTTTTGGTGAATTCACGATATCCGTACCTGAAATACACAATGAACAAATACAAGCACTTTTTTGGGTATTTTGATGATATTTTAAGCGTTTTAAGCCCGATTTGGACGATGAGACTATGTATAAATACAGTCTCATCAATCATCCTTTTCATTGTTGAAGCAAACTTAGGAATGTTAAGCAATGCATCCGCGAAACTAAGATTAATATACATTTTCTTAAACACCTCAAGAAACATAGACATTTGAGCATTGGTCTTTTCGCGGAGCTTCTCTTTGTTAAGTCTCGAAGGGTAGGGTAGTGTGGGTTTAGTCTTTGGAAGCTCGGGTTCCGGAATAGGCAATTGGTCTACCTTTGGTGGAATAGGAATTTCCTTTTCTTTAACCACCTCGGGTTCTTGCTCCACTTCCTTCACCGGAGAGGTACTCACATGTGGAAGCAAAGGTCCGTCTAAATCCTTCCCACTACGTATGGTTATAGCTTTCATCTCACCCTTCGGGTTTGGAATGGTGTTACTAGGTAAGTCACCCGAAGAAGAGGAAGGTTTGCTTATAAAGGACTCAAACATCGAAAGCAATTTGGTTTGACCTTGTTCCAAACTTTGTTGCATACGATTTTGACTTTGCTCAAATCTTCGTTCAAAACGGTTTTGGTTTTACTCTAGTCTTTGTTTATTAAGCTCAATCTTGTTATTTTGCCCCTTAATCATATTTTGAAACTCATTTTTCAAAGTTGCCATTTGTCCTTGAATATTGTTTTGAAAATCTTTCAAATTTGCCCCATTCGTTTAGCTTGAAAAATCATTTTGATTGTTGTGAAATCCTTGATTGTTTTGATTAGCATGAAATCCATTTCCTTGATTGAAATTCCCTTGGTTACCACGGTTAAAATTATTCCCATTGTTTCCATTGTTTCACCTATTTTGAACCGGTGGAAAACCCGGTGGAGCAACATGATTTTGACGAGGAGCTTGACCGTTGGAGCCATAAGTTCCCGTCGTGGCAAAAGCACTAGCTCGATCAAACCTCGTGGTTGAACAAGTAAAAATTAGGACGTGCTCCACCACATGATACACAAAAATTCTCAACCATATTAATCAATCCATGAGGATTCTTCCTAATCTCATTCAACACTGTAGCAAATCCATTATCAATCTTAGAGTCCAATCTAGAAATCTCGGTATTAGATGAATTCACATTGGAAACAACCGGTGTGTTTCGTGAATATTGCACTCTAGACTTATTCTCAATTGTACCCCATGCGTCTTTCGGAGTTTTTCTCAAAAGATTACTACCCGCGGCGACATTTAAAGAATCTTGTTCAACCATATTAAGCCCATTATAAAAATTATTGATTTGATTCAATTCCGAGAAACCGTGGTGTGGACATTGTCTTAACAAATCTTTAAACCTTTCCCAAGCAACCCCAAACGATTCATGCACTTTTTGTTCAAATCTAGTGATCTTGTTCTTAAAGTGTGTTGTTTTAGATGGTGGAAAGAAGTAATCCATAAACTTAGACACTAAATCATCCTATGTCAAGATCGAACCCGGTGGTTCTTTCTCATACCAAATCTTAGCGTTACCCTCGAGCGAGTACGGAAAAAGCATGAGCTTCATCGCGTCATTAGGCACATCTCTAAACTTGAGAGTCGAGGTAATACGATGAAAAATCCGAATGTGAGAGTGCGGGCTATCGGTCTCATTGCCACGAAATTGGGCGGCACGAATGAGTTATAAAAGACCCGACTTAATCTCATAATGATCCGCCAAAATAGCCGGCACAACGATGGCTTCCCCATACCCTTCGGTGGGTGCACGAATCAATTCCTCCATTGTTTGGTTATCGGCCATCTCTACAACAATAGGTGGAAGCTCGGGTTCCACTATTCGTTGTTGACGATTTCTATTTATACGAGGAATATTTTCAAGCCTATTGTAATCAATCGAAAGTCGAGAAGTTCGTAATTACATAAACCAAAGTTACGAGAATTTTAGAGGGTTGAAGAAAAGAAATTAGACAAGAAGAAGATTATTTTTGGTATTTTTAGTTGGTATTGCTCAATAAAAAAGATCGATAAAAACAAGGAATAAGGATAACTACTATGGAAGTAAATTACCCTCGGTCGACTTTGAAATGATAGGTGAAAACCTAAACGTCTCGAGGTTCAATAAGTAAACAACAAAAATAAGGTATAATACTACTTGAGTTGGCAAATCAATAATCGGTCGTCCCTCTCAATATACGCACAAGCAAGCGGGGAAACGAGGTGGCACAAAGCACTTAAAAACCTTTTTCCTTAGACGGCCTTTTATAGCACGTCGCCTTATACCCACCTTATAGTTTGTATAAATCGAATTCAAACTTTTTATTAGTATTTATCTATTTTGCCTTTTTTTTTCGTTTTGGATTCGAATACAATAGCTAGGTGATGAAATCCCAATTAAGGTCTTATTTGGAAGTAGGTAAATTTATTGTTCTACGTAATACAATATAGTAATCACAAAACACACAAAAATGATACATACTATAATAATAGAAAAATAACAAAACTTTCCGAGGACGGAAAGGGTCTTCAAATCAACGATCAACAAATCTCACAAAGACGAATCGTACACAAGATCCCGGCAGCGGCGCCAAAATTTTTTGATGTGTCGTGGAATGTCGATGTATTTTAACGATATACGATATAGAACAAATTTAGGCAATTACCCTTAGGAAAAGGTAATTAGCCAAAAATAAGTCGAAGACGGATATGATTAAACACGATGATGAACCAAGTTCGTTGTACACGAAGATCGAGTGAATTTGAGACGTTTAGTTTTGACTTGGACAATTGATTTGAATCGTTATCGGTTTTTAACTAAAATTACTCCTACAATTTTAAACTATTTAAATCCTAAGTGCATGAATCGTTCCCCGATACTTATTTAAAACTATAAAACTATTTAAAAATTAAACAATAAAAAAATCTATTAAAAATTTATCTAATAAAATTATTTTTACACTATTTAAAACTCTATCTAAACTTTATAAACTAATTAAATCTATTAAAAATTACTTTTACTTTTTAATAAACAAAATCTATTTTAATAACTATTTTATTTAAAACTAAATTAATTAAAATCTATTTATTTTAAAACTAATAAATGAAAAATAGTAGTAATACAAAACTAAAGGCTGACAGATGAAATTAAAGTGGCTATATTAATTACCCATTCAGTACTTAAAACAAAAAGGCTAGCTAGAAGAGATGGTTTAGGCGTTTGGTTGTTGCCCGTGAGGTCACGGGTTCGAGTCCCATGGATGACTATTTTTGATAATATATATATATATATATATATATATATATATATATATATATATATATATATATATATATATATATATATATATATATATATATATATATATCAATTGATTTATTGTGACAGATTAGTGAACACAATCAAACAGACTGATTGAGTCTGCTGATAGAATCAGTAACACAAATAAAAAAAACAACAAATTTAAGCAAACTTAGATAAGATAGAACAAGGTTATAAAATAGCTAATGGGCTATAAAACCCACTCATACTCCCAACATTTATGAAAATGGTATAGATATTGAGCTTGGGCCAAGTTCACCCATTCGTTCCATGCTTGTTATAATTTGGGTCTTTTGGGCTTATTCATCCAAAAGTTAGAAATACATCTTCTCAAATGGCCTTTTGGGCCCATTAATCATATGTGGGACCCACAAGGCCCGAGTAACCTTCATAAAGTTAAATCCACTAAAAACGAACTCGATTTGTGGCTTTCTCGATTTTTCTTCATTCTCGTGTCATTTTTGCCGGTTTTCGTGAACTTGGTACCTACACACATGAAACAAACAAAACAACATATACATGGCCATTTTTACACTTTTTATGCATTTATTGTTCGGTTTTACATACAAACGACATGAGTAAAATCACTCATATCAAACTCCCCCTTGCTAAGCAATTGCTGTGTCCTCACGCAATGATAAAATAAAACACTAACTACACTTTTATTCAACTTTTGAAACTTTATTTTGCAAAGACATAATGTAAAGCTTTCATTATTTGAAAAATAACTTTTAGGATCATAAAACTCAAATAGATTCATCGTCCTCGACTTTTCACTTTTCCATGCCAAGTGTAAAAACAAGATCATTGTTAATTATAAGCCCCAAAATTAAAACAACTCATACAAGTAATTTGTGTTAAACTCAATCTCCTATTATTCTTAGTTGTATCTCTAGATTTTATTTGTCATTCACCCAAAGGCTCATTTGACTTATTTGATATTTATTAGTCCAAAAATTAAGGAAAAACGGTGTAAACTCAACACTCAAAACCTAACCTCGACTTCAAAAACTGTTGTCACTAAAGAAAGCCCACATCAAGGAAAACTTAGCACGATTTGAGGGATAAATCCCCGGATCCGAAATTTGGCTAATAGGTCTACTTAGAAGCAATAATAAAACCTCCAAAGTCAATTATGACCTTATTAAATGAAGTTAGCAACAACTACATCATATCACCTTGTGGCTCTTTAAGATGCAATTGTGCTCCTTATTTAAAATCCACACCCGAAGGCTCCTTGGACAAAAATAAGGGAATTGACATTCACCATCCCACCTTATGGCTCATGATGATGAAGAAATTTTTATTAAACACGTCCCCGTGCCATACACCCTAAGGCTCTAATGACAAGGTTAATGCTACATGACTCCCACCCGAAGGCTCCTAGAGAACATGTTTTTATTTATTCTTCTTATTAATATGACATGTATAGTAAGCCAAATTTCTGCAATCCCATGATCAAAAGTCCATGACGCTGACACCCTTAATGTGTTCTCACTTTAATTACAAGGGAAGAAATAGAAGGAGTTACGAGTTAAGATATCAAGCCTAAACCGCTAAAAACTTCATTTATTAAGCAATTATTATTCAAGCGTGGAAAATAAATACGAGGAGATTAAATCAAACACAAAAATACTTACACGAAGAAGAGTTAAGCTTAGAAACTTATGATAATCTCTATCATCTCTTGTTCTCCATATTTTAAAATTTCAAAAATGTGAAATCAATGGATACTTAGCCTATTAAATCAAAGTTTTGGGTTTTCAAGTCATCTACAGGATCTTGCATCTTCTTACACTTTTTCAAGTTTTAGAATTTACGTTTTAAAGTTCCCTTGATAAACAACTTTCTAGGATCAATTATAGGAACTTGCGAAAAGTTCTTGTTCTTAACCCGTATGAGTTAAGACTTTCGCGTTTTAAAGTTCCCTATATAAAAGCCTAGCAAAACTTAATTCAAATACGTTAAGGAAAAGCTAAGGTAAAAACCAAGTCGAGTCAAAAACTATTTTTATTTTCACCAACGGAAAGCCTACATTTGTGTCAAAATCACTTATTTTATTTATTAAAACTTAAAAATAACACTAAAAATTTAAAATTTTTATGGGAAATGAGAAAAACGATTACGTTTAGACACGACAAAAGCAATTGCAAGCGATTATATCGATTGACTCCCCCATGCTAAAACCAAACATTGTCCTCAATGTTTCTTAGCTCAAGAGTAACACCCTGATATGTGTGTAAACACACATCCTTTTTACCACTTAATTACAATAATAACCGAGCCAAAACGTGTATTTTATGTCTTTTATGTCAGAATTATGCGTGGTTTGTGTTTTTGTTGTGATTTAGGACGAAAAGGTGAAAAGTGGAGAAAACACGGGCATTTACGGGCTTTTATTGAAGAAAAAGATGAAAGACGAAGTCAAGAAGTCAAGAGTGCAAAAAGAACGGAAGTCCAAGACCAATTCTGAAGATTTATCGAAGAAAAAGTCAAAAGACGGAAGTTTACTTAAAGCCGAATAACTCAAGTCTAATTTATTGAAGAATTTAAAGACGAGTTCAAAGAAATCCCGATCCAAAAGTCATTAAAGTCCAAGAGTAAAGAAGATTAAAAGGCTTAAGGACTTATGGTGCAATTAAATGAAGATTAAAGGCTTAAGGACCTAATGGTGTAATTAAGAGAAAATGAAGGAGGGGAGGAAGCTTCCTAAGCACCCTTAATCCTCCCCTATAAATAGTCATTAGGATGTTAATCATTTTTCTTTGTTGGCTAATAGTGACAATTAGTTCTTTCACTTTTAATTACCTTGTCATTTAAATACTTGTCAAATTTACATACTTGTCTTGCACCTTAAATTCCTTTAATTTTAAGTAAGTTTCCTTTTAATTATTATCATTCTTTATTTTTATTGTTAATCTCTCAATCTACCATTCTTAATCTTTGATTTTTATTGTTTATGTTCATGTTCATGTTCTTATGTTCTTATTTTGATCAAAGTGGGTTTTGATTATCTTGATTAGTTTTGTTAGTTTTGTTGTTTTGGATTGTTTGTTTATGATTAATAGATGCTTATTTACTAGTTTGATTTAATCTTGTGGTTGATTTTGTCTAAGTTTGATTAGATTCGTGTTATTTCTTTTTCCTTGTTCTTCGTGTTTTGTTTCTGATCTTTCCCAGGAACTTGCTGATCTTTCTGAATATTCCGGATAAGGGTTTAGCAGAGTGCTTTAGTCGGAATATTCAATATTCCGAATAGCAGTTATTCCGGATAGGCAACTATTCCGAATAGGGCAACATTCCGCATAGGCACTTATTCTGGATAGGGCACATTATTCCGAGTAGGCTGCTTATTCCGGATAGAGGGACTATTCCGCATAGGGCTATATTCCGAATAGGGGTGTTATTCCGCATAGGCCATTATTCCGCATAGAACTTTATTCCGCATAGAAGGCTTATTCCGAATAGGGTATTATTCCGCATAGGGGTGATATTCCGAATAGACCAACTATTCCGGATAGAGCAAGGATATTCCGAGTAAGGAGAACATTCCGAATAGACCAGTATTCTGGATAGAGGATTATTCCGGATAGGTGACATATTCCGGGTAAGCCAAATATTCCGAATAAGGGGTTTATTCCGGATAGGTAATTTTCAATATTTAATTTTCTGCTTTTTAATTTCGAGCTTTATTTTTCCCGCCTTTTTAATTAGTCGCACTTTAAGTTCATTTGCCTTAGTTTAAGATTTAGTTTTAGTTGCGTTTTAAGTTTGCCTTAGTTAGATTTAAGTTTGCGTTATTTAAATTTAATACCCTTTAATTTTCGTCACGCTTTTACATACTTGCACTTTATTTTAATTAGAGTTAGATTTACTTTACCAGTCATTTATTTTAATTGTTTTGCACTTTTAATTACTACAACGACACAACTATTTGTTTCACCAAAGAACGACTGAGTCGTACATAGAACTAAGATCAATTCGATTAGACCACGAGAACGATAATTTTTATAAGGGCAAAAACCCAGTTATCAAATGGCGTCGATGCCGGCTCTTTCGTAAAGATTAACGGTTTTCTGTGAGAGACGCGTTGCTTTTTGGGATCCGTTCACTTGTGAGCGTTATTTTTCTTGCTTAAAAATTTGTAAAACCCATAAAAATTAAAAATTGTTAAAAATCCATAAAAAAATTCAAAAATCCAAAAAGATTTTATTTTTATTGTGTATATATATATTGTCTTTGTGTTTGGTATTGTTTTCTTTTGTCTTTTTAGGTGTATGCGTACTAGATCTTCTAATTATCAAGAGCCCGAGACTCGAGAAGATTTAGCTATGGCAGGTGTTAACAACAACAATAATCCACCGCACCTCAATAATAACAACAATGTTCATCCACAGCCCGATCTTCGGACAATGGAGGAGCTTTGTCAACCTACCATGTTTGGACGAGGAGGACCGATTGCGCCGATGCAAATCACGGCTCCGGAGTTTTCGTTGAAGCACCACATGATTCAGCAAGTGCAAACTAATCCATTCGCCGGAATGCCTGATGATAATGCCAACAGACACCTCGACAAATTCATTACAATCACCCAAAGCATGAAGTTTCCCGGTGCCACAATGGATGTTCTACTCCTTCAACTTTTCCCACATACTTTATCACATCATGCCGAGAAATGGTTTGATCGTCTTCCAAAGAATTCAATTCACACTTGGGATGACATGACTCAACGCTTTTTATCGCGCTACTTTCCACCATCCATGGTCAAAAGCCTTCGCAATCAAATCAGCGGTTTCATGCAAGATCCCGATGAATCTCTTTTTGATGCTTGGGAAAGATATAATGTCTTGATTGACCGTTGTCCAAACCACAACATGCTTCCAGTCACATTGATTGATACTTTCTACAACGGTTTGACTTTTCGAGATCGTGATATGATTAATGCAGCCGCAGGTGGCACATTTATGAAAAGGAGACCCGAGGAGTGTAGAGAGGTAATTGAGAACATGACTACTTACCACAAAAACTGGGGTTCCTCCGCTTCTTCAAGGAACAACCCAAGAGTCAATGTTTCTTCCACCTCAGCAAACCCTGATATGACCGAACTCACCCGCATGACGACTGAAATGAGCAAAAGTATCTTGCTTCTCGCTTCAAACCAACAACAACAAGTTAAAGCGGTTGCTAATCCTTGTGAAACATGCGGTGGTCCTCACTCATACACCGATTGTCCTTCTACACAAGGAAATCCGGAAAATATGTATGCAGTTTACGGTAATTATTCACCGGAAAATTACCAAGCTCAACCTCAAGGGGATAGAAATTTCCTGAGTTACCGGTGAAACAACTACCTTTCACCCGGTTTTTCTCCTCAAAACCAAAACCCCGCCAACAACTACAATAGAAGCAACCAAATCCAACCTCGTGCTTCTAATCCTTATCACCCACCCACTCAACAAGCCCCACCCATCAATCCGGATGTTGAAGCCATCATGAGAACCCAAGGTGAGCAAATCAAGAATCTGCAGAGCCAAATTATTAACTTGAAAGGAGATATCACCAAGCAAGGAAATGAGATAAGATCCGATCTTCGAGATAATATCCAATCCTCCTTCAGCAATCAAACAACTGATTTGAAGAATATGTTTGCTAGTTTCTTGCCCGCCGCTCAACCTTCTACTTCAAGTTCTCTACCTTCAAACACCGTCACCAATCCGCAAGCGAATGTGACTGCTATTACTACCCGTAGTGGAATTACCATTTTCGATCCACCTATCCTGCCCCCATCATTTACACCTCCTCCACCACCATTTATCCCTACTCCTCCTACACCTAGTATTAGTGCACCATTACCGTCTCTGCCTCGTCATGACGATGTACCTAGGAAGGACCCTTCAACATCTCAACCTTTACCTACACCTGCACCTTCACCACCTAACCCCACTATCCCTTATCCCTCTCGTTTAGGGAAGACCAAAATGCTAACCAAGGAGGACTCTCAAGTGACGAGCTATGTGAAGATGATCTCTCAATTGAACTTCAACATTAGCTTTCTCGAAGCACTTGTCCACATGCCGAAATTTGTGAAAGCATTCAAGGAATTGCTTAACAAGAAGGAAAACTTGATTGAGCTCGCCAACACACGCTTAAATGAAAACTGTTCTGCAGTCATTCTTAAAGAACTTCTAGAAAAGCTTGGAGATCCCGGTCGTTTTGTGTTGCCTTGCGTTTTTAACAAAACTGAAGAATTTACTGCCCTTGCTGATCTCGGGGCCAGTATTAATCTTATGCCTTTGAGTGTTTGGAAAACACTATCATTACCCGACCTCACTCCAACAAAGATGACTCTTGAACTTGCTAATCGCACTCTCGCTTACCCTGTTGGTATTGCCGAAGATGTGTTCATTAAAGTTGGCACATTTACTTTCCCGGTCGATTTTGTCGTTGTTGATTATAAAATGGACCCTCGTATTCCTTTAATACTTGGTCGGCCATTCTTGAGAACCGGACGAGCTCTAGTTGATGTTGCCGAAGGTGAGTTAATCTTAAGAGTCGGGAATGATTCAAAAGTTTTTAAAATGGGCAAGCTTACAAGCAAATCTTTTGGAAGAGAATCCGTGAATATGATTAATGTGCTCGATGATTTTACCATCTACAACAATCCTCTATTCGAGTCTTGCAATGATAATCCACTTTTTCAAGATGATGTGGATGATTCTCTCTCCAATTTGGAACCTTCTCCCATTTATGATTCTCCACCGATCTTTGATGCTTATGATGATGATTCTAGCTCAGATTCGGATGATTATGATGACCTTACTTCCGAGTATCCCGACCTGCCCACGTATGATGATTTCGATGAGGCTGATACTCTTTCGAGCGATTCTTCACATGATGAAGATCCTCCGCCATCACTCGATCCTACTTTGGACGATTACTCATTTGAGGAAGACTTCTCTACGTTTCTCAACACTTACTTCCCTCATGAGAGTGATGCACCTCCTTTGGACTTTGAAGATTATCGTCTTGATCCTAGTTTGGATTTGAAGAAAATTCTTTCAAAGGAGAAGAAACCGGTCGACACCGACATCCGCAACACATATGATTTAACACCTCTTTGTCCCCCTCTGAGGATGAGGTTGTGCATCTTCTTCGCGGATGTTCTTCACACTCTACTGAGCCTGAGTGCTATTTTCCCTTAAAGAAAAAGGTGTTTGACCCCGGTATCGATATTATTCAGCCATCTCAGTATCTACCTGATGAAATAAAAGGAAAAATCTTTGGAACTTATGGAAATCTTCTTGCACCTCTTCACCCTTGCTTCCACCATGCTCCATCGCTGCTTAAGGGAACCTTGCCTCTTCTTCTTTGGCTTGCCTTGTTCGCCTTAAGCTTATGCTATTTGATGGACGAAAACTATGTCTTTGATCATGGTGGATATATTTCTTGCTTCTTCCTATGATGATCAAGGTCGAGTCAGGCTCACAACTCGGTTAACAAAAACCAAGCGCTTCTTGGGAGGCAACCCATGTATCTATCTTTTAGCTTTCTTTATCCTAAGTGTAGGGAGACCCGTTGGTGTTTGCTCTCTCCTCTCTTCTCTTAATCAGGGATTCAAGCGCTCAATGATCCACTCTTGATGATTCTTGACGACCCGTGATTCTGTGTTACTGTCTTCCCGGTTCTATCCTAAACTCTTTTCGATTCACTATTTTATATTTCTCAAATTAAAATAGGAATCTCTTTAGTTTTTCTTTCCTTAGCAAGATTTAAACAAAGTGCACAATGTCCTAAGTGTAGGGGAGTTTACTCCCACATGCTTAAACATTGAGGACAATGTTTATGTTAAGTGTAGGGGGGACTTCTATCGAAGTTAAGTGGCTCTTTTCCTTGTATTTGTCCTCATTTTAACCGGAAAATTAATTTTTCGACATTTTTCAAAATTTTTAATCTATTTTTGCCTATTAGTTTTTTCCCTTTGTATAATTATTTTCTTTCCTTGTTAGAATAAAATTTTAATAAAGTGGTTTTAATTTTCAAACGTTGTGAATCTTTTGACTCAACCCGAGTTTACTTATCTAAGTTTACTCTAGCTAGTATCCTTAACGTGTTTAAGTCAAGTTTTGCTAGGCTTTTATATAGTGAGCTTTAAAACGCGAAAGTCTTAACTCTCACGGGTTAAGAACAAGAACTTTTCGCAAGTTCCTATAATTGATCCTAGAGAGTCGTTTATCAAGGGAACTTTAAAACGCAAATTCTAAAACTTGAAAGAGTCTAAGAGTTTGCAATATCCTATAGGCAACTCGAAAACCCAAAACTTTGATTTAATAGGCTAAGCATCCACGAGTCTCATTCCTTGTGATTTTAATCTGTGGAGAACGAGAGATGATAGAGTCAATTATAAGTTTGGTATTCTTTCGTGAATTTATGTGAGTTAATTATGAGCCTATTCTCCCATCGCTTGCTAATAAATTTATCTGCAATAAATAAGGTTGTACGATTTGAAGAGTTACTTAGCTTCTAGCCCAAGATCGTTTAAAAGTTGCTCGGTATGGATTAGAGTTCATAGCCAAGGCATAACTTATTGAAGCGGGATGCGAAGATTGGCGAGTCCAAAAAGGTCCTAACAAGGCATGAGGGCTACATTTTGTTGCTAAAGATCCCAAGTGATGTGAAGAATCATTTATCAAAATTCAATATGAAGGATGAAGACACACGACGAAAAGCAAATACTCCCCAAAAGTCACGGAGAAGTCTATCCGAAAAGACCCTAACAAGGTATGAGGATAAATAAATCCAAGTCCAAAAGGAGGCGGATCGTTGTGTATCAAAATCCAAAATAAAGATTGGAGAAAAATGAAGAAGTCGTGGTCCAAGTATGAAGAATCTCTCAAAACATCAAGTGAAGAAACTCCTATATGAAGAGAAGACCATAATTTCATGAACGTCTCTCAAGATTTGAAGTATGAAGTCGCTGCCAAATATCGGTCCGAGAAAGGTCTCAAATCGCGAAGCGAGTTATGCCAAGATATGAACTTTATGAGGTCTCGAGAAGCAGTTTTAAAAGATTTTGTCCTTTAGCTAACTATTGAATAAATCGTTCACTTTATTTTCGGACTAAATAACTATCGAAATAAGTCAAAAATGCATCCTCGTGATCATTCAAGACAACAATAAAATATAAGAGATACCCCTAGGAATAAGGGAGTCTAACTGAATAATTGGCCCACATGAGTTCGTGTTAGTTTGCTAACTTATAATAACAATGATCTCGTTTTTAAGCTTGGTTTGGAGAAAGTGAAAACTTGAGGATGATGATTATTCATGACATTTCCAAGACCCAAGGTATGTTTTTGATTTCTTTACTTTGAATGTTTATAGTTTTCTATCTCTTTAATAAAGGCCACTATGGATTGATTATGATGAAAAGAGTAAACGTGCTTTGTAACTAATGCATTGCATGAGGACATTACAATGGTCAAGTGTAGGGGATTTGATATGTGTGTAAACACACATCCTTTTTACCACTTAATTACAATAATAACCGAGCCAAACGTGTATTTTATGTCTTTTATGTCAGAATTATGCGTGGTTTGTGTTTTTGTTGTGATTTAGGACGAAAAGGTAAAAAGTGGAGAAAACACGGGCATTTACGGGCTTTTATTGAAGAAAAAGATGAAAGACGAAGTCAAAAAGTCAAGAGTGCAAAAAGAACGGAAGTCCAAGACCAATTCTGAAGATTTATCAAAGAAAAAGTCAAAAGAGGGAAGTTTACTTAAAGCCGAAGAACTCAAGTCTAATTTAAAGACGAGTTCAAAGAAATCCCGAGCCAAAAGTCATTAAAGTCCAAGAGTAAAGAAGATTAAAAGGCTTAAGGACTTATGGTGCAATTAAATGAAGATTAAAGGCTTAAGGACCTAATGGTGTAATTAAGAGAAAATGAAGGAGGGGAGGAAGCTTTCTAAGCACCCTTAATCCTCCCCTATAAATAGTCATTAGGATGTTAATCATTTTTCATTGTTGGCTAATAGTGACAATTAGTTCTTCCACTTTTAATTAACTTGTCATTTAAATACTTGTCAAATTTAAATACTTGTCTTGCACCTTAAATTCTTTTAATTTCAAGTAAGTTTCCTTTTAATTATTGTCAATCTTTATTTTTATTGTTAATCTCTCATTCTACCATTCTTAATCTTTGATTTTTATTGTTTATGTTCAGGTTCATGTTCTTATGTTCTTATTTTGATCAAAGTGGGTTTTGATTATCTTGATTAGTTTTGTTAGTTTTGTTGTTTTGGATTGTTTGTTTATGATTAATAGATGCTTATTTACTAGTTTGATTTAATCTTGTGGTTGATTTTGTTTAAGTTTGATTAGATTCGTGTTATTTCTTTTTCCTTGTTCTTCGTGTTTTGTTTCTGATCTTTCCCAGGAACTTGCTGATCTTTCTGAATATTCCGGATAAGGGTTTAGCAGAGTGCTTTATTCGGAATATTCAATATTCCGAATAGCAGTTATTCCGGATAGGCAACTATTCCGAATAGGGCAACATTCCGCATAGGCACTTATTCCGGATAGGGCACATTATTCCGAGTAGGCTGCTTATTCCGGATAGAGGGACTATTCCGCATAGGGCTATATTCCGAATAGGGGTGTTATTCCGCATAGGCCATTATTCCGCATAGAACTTTATTCCGCATAGAAGGCTTATTCCGAATAGGGTATTATTCCGCATAGGGGTGATATTCCGAATAGACCAACTATTCCGGATAGAGCAAGGATATTCCGAGTAAGGAGAACATTCCGAATAGACCAGTATTCCGGATAGAGGATTATTCCGGATAGGTGACATATTCCGAGTAAGCCAAATATTCCGAATAAGGGGTTTATTCCGGATAGGTAATTTTCAGTTTTTAATTTTCTGCTTTTTAATTTCGAGCTTTATTTTTCCCGCCTTTTTAATTAGTCGCACTTTAACTTTATTTGCCTTAGTTTAAGATTTAGTTTTAGTTGCGTTTTAAGTTTGCCTTAGTTAGATTTAAGTTTGCGTTATTTACATTTAATACCCTTTAATTTTCGTCACGCTTTTACATACTTGCACTTTATTTCAATTAGAGTTAGATTTACTTTACCAGTCATTTATTTTAATTGTTTTGCACATTTAATTACTACAACGACACAACTATTTGTTTCACCAAAGAACGACTGAGTCGCACATAGAACTAAGATCAATTCGATTAGACCACGAGAACGATAATTTTTATACAGGCAAAAACCCAGTTATCACACCCCCTTGCTAAAACACGAAGAGTCTAATGCAAAATCCTAACATGGAAAGAGCACGCAAATCTATAAGCCGTTTATTAATTATGCCTCAAGATAAACGTTAGTCGATAAAAATCAAAGGATAGAGAGTGTGCCCCTTTTGACAATCAAAGATAGGAAGATCAAGTGGACCGGAAAAAACCAAACACGAGAGATTTCAATGATTAGGGTCATACCTAAGATTCACAACACAACAAAACACGAGCACGAGCTTGAAAGATCAAGCCTTACTAGTGTTAGAAAATAGAAAGAAGATAGAAAGTATGGGACTCCCCCACAAGGCACCTCGTTTTTGTTAACCGAGTCATGAGCTTGACTCCATCCCCACATTCATTGGTCCTTAGGGAAAGTTTGAAGATCCGGAACAACCTTCGTAGGTATGTCCCCTCTAAAGTAGTGTTTCACACGATGACCATTCACCTTAAAGTTAGGCCCGTCTTTTTGAGCTAGCTCAACGGTGCCATAAGGGAAAACTTATGAAATGGTGAATTTCAAGTCTAGAGTTGAATAAGAGGACTTGATCACCAATATTGAAAATGCGGTTTTTGATCTTAGAGTCATGAATCCTCTTAGTCTTCTCTTTATAGATCAAATAATTTTCATAAGCTTGATCCCTTAATTCACTTAGTTCATTCAATTGAACCTTGCGATGATCACCCGCGGTCCTCAAATCAAAGTTATAATGCTTAAGAGCCCAATACGCCTTATGTTCGAGTTCAATTGGCAAGTGGCATGCCTTTCCGTAGACCAACCTAAATGGTGTACAACCAAATGGCGTCTTGTAAGCCGTACGGAAAGCCCACAATGCATCATCCAATTTATCCGACCATGAAGTATGATTTTCTCCAATAGAACGCTCCAAAATCCTTTTAAGAGCACGGTTTGAAACCTCCACCTGACCACTCGTTTGAGGGTGATAGGCCGTCGAAAGTCGATGACTGACACCATATTTCTTTAGAACTTTTTCAAATTGTTCATTACAAAAATGGGTCCCACGATCACTTATTATAGCCCGTGGAGTTCCAAACCTAGCGAAGAGTTGTTTCAAAAATTTCACCACAACTCGAGCATCATTCGTAGGCAAAGCTTTAGCTTGAACCCATTTAGACAAATCGTCCACAGTAACGAGAATGTACTTATTTCCTTTCGAAGATAGAAATGGCCCCATAAAATCGATCCCCCAAATGTCAAAGATTTCACAAACTTGGATAATGTTTTGAGGCATTTCATCCCTTCGTGAGTTCTTTCCTTGACGTTGACAAGCATCACAAGTCTTGATCAATTCTTGGGAATCACGATATATGGAAGGCCAAAAGAAGCCGGCATCAAAGACTTTCTTCGCGGTGGCGTTGGCACCATGATGTCCCCCGGTGGGTCCCTCATGACAAGATTTAAGGATATCTTGAGCTTCCTTACCAAACACGCACCTACGAATCACTTGATCAGCGCACATACGAAACAAATAGGGGTCCTCCCAAAAGTAATAGGATATATCCTTGAAAAACTTTCGTTTTTGTTGGGACAACATACCCTTGATCACAAATTTCCCCGCATGGTAATTTGCAATGTCCGCAAACCATGGGTTACTATCACCACGAAAAGAAATCATACCAAGTGTCTCGATAGGAAATGTTTCATTGATTTCCTTATTCTCTCGATCGCTTTGGTGAGGATTCTCAAGTCGAGATAGATGATCGGGCGCGAGATTCTCGGATCCTTTTTTGTCTAGAATTTTGTAATTAAATTCTTGAAGGAGGATAATCCACCGTAGCAACCTCGGCTTAGCATCTTCTTTATTAAAAAGATATTTGATAGCCGAGTGGTCTGTATACACTATGGTGGACAAGACGAGATATGGTCTAAACTTTTTAAAAGCATACACAACGGCAAGTAACTCCTTTTCCGTTCTAGTGTACTTTGTTTGAGCATCCGTCATAGTCTTACTTGCATAGTGTATAGGCAAGAAATGTTTTGACTTACGTTGCCCCAAAACCGCACCTACCGCGTAATCACTAGCATCACACATAATTTCAAAAGGTAGGTCCCAATCCGGAGCAACTAAAATCGGTGATTCGGTTAATTTCTTTTTAAGCATCTCAAAGGCTTGAATAATCTCATCCGAAAAGATGAAAGGAGTCTTTTTTTACAAAAGATGGGTCATAGGCCAAGCTATCTTAGAGAAGTCTTGGATAAAACGTCTATAGAAGTCGGCATGGCCGAGAAAACTCCTAACTCCCTTAACGGTGGTGGGTGGAGGTAATTTGGCAATCACGTCGATTTTAGCCCCATCAACCTCAATACCGGCCTTAGAGACCTTATGTCCTAACACAATTCCCTCTTTGCACATAAAGTGACATTTTTCATAATTAAGCACAAGATTCGTTTCCTCACAACGGTGCAACATTCTTTCCAAGTTAGAGAGACATGAAGTGAAAGATTCCCCAAAAACCGAAAAATCATCCATGAAGACTTCCATGGTTTTCTCGATCATACCATGGAAAATGGCCATCATACACCTTTGGAATGTCCCCGGAGCATTGCATAGTCCAAAAGGCATTCGACGATAAGCAAATGTTCCACAAGGACAAGTGAATGTGGTCTTTTCTTGATCACGAGGGTCAATGGGGATTTGGAAATAGCCGGAAAATCCATGCAAAAAGTAATAGAATTCATTTCCTGCTAGTCTCTCTAACATTTGATCCATAAAAGGTAATGGAAAATGATCATTCCTAGTGGCATCATTAAGCTTTCTATAGTCAATAAAAACATGCCAACCGGTTACAAGTCTAGTAAGAATCAATTCATTATCCTCATTACACTACAAAATTTATAACAATTCCTTACTTACACAAGAGTAAGCAAAAGATAACAAAAGAGTCACCAAAAGCTATTTTGGAAACTCCTACTCATAACAAAAGAGTAAGTAATAGGGGGGAGCGCTAAATGTCTATACTTACTCATAATTAAGTAAGTAATAGGCTAAAAACTTTTGCTTACTCTTTTCTTTATACACCTAAGAGTAAGCAAATGTATGCAAAGCTATTCATAAATTATAAACTTTTGCTTACTCTTTTCTTTATACACCTAAGACTAAGAGTAAGCAAAGGTATGCAAAGCTATTCATAAATTATAAACTTTTTGTATCACAAAATGATGATACTTTCTAATTCCAGGTTCAATATCAAGATAGAAATATTTTCAAAATCTGGTTTCCAGATTCTATATTATATCAAAATCTGAGTTAACGACTAATAGGTTGCAAAGTAGATATCTTTATAAAAGTTGAAGAGTCTAAACGTTACCAGGTATGAGTAGAAGGCAAGCGATCAGCGCTTCCAGTGTGATAAATATTATAAACCCACAATACAATGTAAAATCATGCGGCTACTAGTTTATATCTCATTCCTAAAAAGTAAAACACTATATACGAAATCAGAAATACCAACGAAAGATTATGACAGTTGAACAAAGATGTCAAAAGTGATGAAATTATTGATTTCCATATCATAACCATGGTTCGCCATTCCTAGTTCTTACAAACAAATTGTCACAAATAAATACCAATCTATAAATCAGATCCCAAAGTATCCTACGATGTTCACCCAGCGAGCTTTAAACCTAGGTGTCTTCTGAGACCTCAAACTATCTTACTATATACATACACTAACTGTATTTTTTTACGTTATATACACTTTCATGGAACATTTGAACTACACTAATCATTATTGTGATTTATATTGACCACTTTTTACATGTTCATATCTATAAAACTTACCCTATTAGTGAGGGGGATAGCTATTTATTCATACTCCCCACAATATAATTAAAACATTATGATCACATACGTCTACTTAATGATGAAAACTGTTCATTTAATTTTGTGGTTGCGTAAACAAGATAGCATGGTGAGACATACTTGACTTTGAAGAGGATCTAATTCCCTCGATATCAGTTGTTGCAAAGCCAAAACCGTAGACAATGCAGCAAGTACAGGGTCCACGCTTTTGTGGGGTTCAGCAGCATGACCGCCTTTACCTTCTATTCTGGCTACAAAGAAGCATGTTGCAGCCACATAGGTCCTGGAAGGTAGCTATGGTTCCAGTGGAAATTGAAACATCAACATGCATTCTAAATATTGCGTCGTCGCCACCTAGAGCACCTTTAGCACATATTTTGCACCAGCACCTCGCTCCTCAACAAGTTGGAATATCAGGCGAGCAGTTCCCTTAACAACAAATAAATAGAAAACCTTTCAGTGAGCAATGACCTTCTGAATTAATGGTAATGTGTCAGAACGAGTATGTTTGTACACGTCCAATGGGTTTGACCAGGAACACTTCTTTTCCTGATTCTTTTCTTTTTGTTATAGATGATTAATGTGCTAAATACGATTACAAAATTACATCAAGTTAAAACTCTTCTGAATTCTTTAAAGAAATGGCTCGTTCAACCTGTTCAGTCTACTTGACCTTACCATGTTTCCCTATACTAATTCAATTTACTCGTCTAACCCGCTAGCAATACCTTGAGATAGTCCTTTCTCTGATTAAGTAACTTAGCAGCACCAAGAAGCATGGTCATGCGAGCATCATGTCCACATCCGTGCATTAAACCATCATTTTTACTCTTATGCTCACATTCAACCAGCTCCTACATTATTTCATCATACATACTTATATATTGCTCTCATAGTCATTCCTAAATAGCATACAAACTGTTTAAAAATGTGAAAGTCAAAACTTTGACGTTTTCAGCTTTGAAAGTGGTATGATTTTTTAATGGCGTTTGGCATTGCATTCAGTTAGTGCTAATCGGATGATTGCATTTACAAGTAGCAGATAATCGCATATTATCAGTTTGTGTTTGAGTAATAAGATTATGACTATCTGATTATAAAATAACCATTTAAAGGGGGTTGTTGTTTGAGCTTATATTTAAGCTTATGAGCTATTCTGCTTACACTTTTTTCGCAAAATCATATACATGATTTAAAATTCAAAACCATAAAAAGACCAGGCGTGAAAAATGCAGAAGCAATACCTGCAAAGGGAGTGCATCTATATCAGCTCTTAAAACAACAATAGGAGGCAAACCAGTACCATTTGAGCAACAAAACCAGCATGACTTAGAGGATATATATAAGAAACATTAACTTTATCCAACTCTTTTCTAATATAATCACTCGTCTTATATTCTTTAAAACCAAGTTCAGGGTACTCATGTATTTTCCTTCTTATTGAAACCAACCAATCTTTGTCTTGCTTTGCTGCACTTAAAACACTTGACCCGTATTCAATATCTTGGGTTGACAAAGGGACTGACACCCATATGGTAATACTAATGTGTTTTTCACAGTTCAAGTAAATCCAAACACTATCTTTTAAACAACTTATCTATAATAAATAGAGGCATAAGAAGAAAATATAAGCAACCCCAAACACCCGCACAAACGTAACAAATTAACAACAAGTTCAACCAACCAATCAATGTGATATTCACAAGACCGGTAGGGTGTTTGCTTGGGCTTATGATATGCTTTTTGACGCATACAGATTGAGTGTGAATAAGAGGTATGGCTTGGCAGGCTATTCTATTGTAGGGTATCAAGTAAAGGACTTTTCAAAGGCTTAATGACTCGTGTTGAATTTAGGAAATGCTGTTCTATGTAACTTGAATTCGTAGTGTTGGTTTACTGTCACTTAAAGTTCGTATAGTGTATGTATACTGCTGATTTTGATTTAAAATCTAAGCATAATATATATCGGCTCTTTACAGATGGTTTCACTTGTGTTTGTCGTCATAGCGATGTAACTTATTAACATAATGACGAATTTGTGCTCCCTACATAAATGATCTCAGATTTGTATCCCGTCATGTCCATATATTTGCTAGCACCAATTCTTTCGCTGAATTTTCTGCTTTCACTTGCTTTTACTTTCATACCATCTGCCCCTATTTCGCTCAAACTAGTTATTCATACCAGCCGCCCCTATTTCGTGTCATCTAAATCGCTAAACAACTAGTAGTTTACACACCTAATAATCTAAAAACGGACACCGCAAATTACGACCTATTAACTAATTACCTATTGCTTCGAACAAAAACAATATACAACAAACTGACAAATTAGTTACGACCCTAATCGATCTCTACTGTAACAAATCCTAAACAAATAAACTATAAAATTAACAAAATCAATTTATACATTCACGTAATAATATGAGTTGCGATTAAAAACGTAACAAGAGCTAACCGATTTGTGACTCGTTTAGATGCGGCAGAGATGCGACGGAGAGATGATCGGAGCTAATTGACGGAGATCGGAGCTAATGGACGGAGATCGGAGCTAATGGTCGGAGATCGGAGCTAATTGACGGAGATCGGAGCTAATTGACGGAGATCGGAGATAACTGACGGAGATCGGAGATAACTGACGGAGATCGGAGATAATTGACGGAGATCGGAGCTAATGGATGGATAAGAGATTGCAATTTTTTTCAGAGTTCCTTTCAGTTTTTTTTAATGGGTCGGAGCTAATGATGCGACGGGATACGGAGTTCCTCAGTTTTTTTAATTTTTTTAAAAATTAGATTTGCTGACTTTTGTTTAGTGTTAAGTAGGTAAAAGTTTTGCTGACTTTTGTTTAGTTTTATATATAAGTAAGTAAAAGTTTTGGTGACTTTTGTATACATAATTTAGATATTTAGTAAGTAAAAGTTTTAATAGTGACTTTTATAGGTATTAGTAAGTAAAACGTTTGAGTAAGTAAAAATCATAAATTTTGTAGTGTTAGTAACAATCGTCATTTGATGAGACTGCTTTTATACATAGTCTCATCGTCCAAATCGGGCTTAAATTGCATTAAATATCATTAAAACTACCAAATATATGCTCGTGGTTGTTGCTTGTGTATTTTAGGTACGGATATTGAGGAAAAGACAAAAAGATCACAAGAATCAATCAAAAACGAACACGGGAAACGAAGCCGCACAATGAACCGGACCCGAATCATGATTTTCCAAAATGGTCCTTGAAGTTTGAAGATTGTACAAGTTTGGTCCCTCAAGAATTGAAGACTTGTCAATTTACACCCTTGTAAATCTCATTTATTGCATTTAGGTCCCTAAATTTTCAAGATGTTACAAGTTCAGTCCTTGGAGAATGAAGAAATTACATTTGAAGTCCTTGATACAAGTTATAAAACATGTTGTGCCAAAAGTGACAAGTTGGCAAACTTGTTTACAAAGGAAAAGGAGTATATTGCTGATTAAAACAAAGTGAACAAAACAAGAAACAAAGGGGGCCATTCTGTCGAGACAAGAAACCTATAACCACCACTCATAAACTGACACCTCACCAAAACCCGACCCTACCCATTTACCCAACCCAAATCCAGTCCAAACCCGTAACCCACACCCAACCAATAAACCTGGTTAAACAGTCAATAAGTTTTCCCACCAAACACGTTTTTTAAACTAAACTTTCCCCAAAATGGATTAAACTCCCTCTAATCACCCTTATAAACCCTACTTAATCCCAGACTCAATCCAACTAAAAACAAGGGGGTTTTGTTTCATTTTTTCCAGATCACTAATTCACAACTTTGTCACCAAAACCCACATCCCAAATCAACACAAGAAACACCCATGTGTCTTGTTGGACCCTCCCCTGCACCCGTCTTTGTCCCCAAACCCCAATACCAGACAGCATCAACGTCCATGATCCTTCTAGTTGGTCCCCAAGGCTTATTTAACGTCTATGATCAACAAAAACAGCTGGCAACATCACATGATCCTTTTGACCAAGATTTCAGTCAAATATCAAGGGCATTTTAGGATTTTTATGCATTAGGGTTTCAGTTTATTATTTGTTTATTAAAGTAGCATAGAATGTTCTGTTTAGGGCTATATAAAGGAGCTCCAACATGTGGAAGCCCCTTGTTCCAGAATTTTTAGCAAAAACCTTGTAATCCCTTTTTAAATTTATAAAGTTGGTATTTGTTTGAAACTGTAATTCCTTTTATTATTTTTAAAAGTTGGTGTTTGTTTTAGCTAGAATTCTGAGTTCCATTTCTCATTGTTTAAACACTTTGTGTTTTTGAGTTTTCAAAAAAAAGGTTTTAAATTGGTTTTAAATTTCAGAAATTTAAGGTCCAAGAAAGTGAAAGTGGACTTGTATTATTGGATTTCTGAGTTTATACTTGTTTTAAAACAATGTGTTCATTGGTTTAAAGGTTTGTGGTGTAAAGGTTACCAAAAAGATTTTTGAAGAAAAATTAGTTCTTTTTATTTTCCTTGTTGTTAACCATTACTGTTGTATAAGCTCACCATAAGCTGCTGACAACAGCTTATGGCTAAGCTTATATAGCTTGAAGGTTGTTTCTTGGTTTGGTGGTGTTTGTGTAGGATCAAAGTAAAAACAAGGTTCTCCTCACCATCATTCTGCATACAAAAAGCCCAAAGAGTCTGCACAAGCCCGGGCTTGTTTGGAGGTGACTTTTCAGTCACTGTTGGACCTGGATTGTAGGTCCAACAAGGTAGTTTCCTTATTCCTTGTTTTCAGTTCAAAAGTTTTTGGTGTATGTGATTTGGTGGAATTTTGTGTGCAAGTGATTTATTTGTTTGTTTGATGTTATGATTATGTTGTTTAGAGGTTATCATGCATGTTAGAGTTGATTAGGATCAATTTGGTGGATTTGTGATTGAATTTGGTGTGTAATTTTGATTTTCAGAAAAATTAAGGAGTGTTTGGGTTTGCTGTTTTAACTAGTTTCGGTGACTCTTATTTGGTTAAAAGCAGCTTTAACAAACCTTATCTAAGTAGTCTAGGTTGTATTGGTAGCTTGTTTCAGTTTTGATGAGGTATTAAACAAGTTTGTATGCTAAATTTTTGGTATAAACAGTCAAAACTAGTAATCCACTTTTCTATTTATTATTGAGTGAAATTTGCCATCAAATCTTGATCATTGCTAGAGATTAGGTTAATCTAGGATTATTGATAGTTTTTATGTGACTTAGTGAACTTATGTGCAAGTATTGAAGCTTTAAAATTCATTATTGTGCCAAGTAAACCAGCAAACTGTTCAAAGACACCATATAAGCTTAATCAGTAACTTTTAGGGTCTTGTGTGATTGATTTTGTGAAGTGATTGCTTGTTTTTTGTGTTTACCTAGACTCCACAACCCAATTGGTGTGGGGGTGCCTTGTTGTCCAAAAACCAGCCCTCCAAAAGCTTTCCTAAGCCCAATAGTTCAACTGACCATTTTTTTACACTAATAGTGGGAACAAACTTCCCACTGGTAGCACAAAAGTTCCCACTGCTAAGCAAAAGGACAAAAGTCCAGTCACATGTCACTTTCAGAATTAGGGTTTTTTGTCTTTAGTGGGTGAAAACATGAATTAGGACTTGAGACTTATTTTGTCATTTTTCTAATTTTATTTTGGATTTTTCTGTTTAGTTAGATTTTTTATTACTGTTCATATTTTTTACATTTATTAGCTATTTTTAATTACTTTTTATTTTCTGTTTTTTGTCTTTTAGTGACAAAAATTGTTGTTTTTCACTTTAAACATTTTTCTTAGATTTAGAAAAACATTTTAAGATTTTTAGTATAAAAAGTTTTTACTGTTCACTTTTTTTTTTAGAATTAATTTAGTTTAATTAGGGTTTTAATATTAAAATGTTTTATCTTTTAGTGTAAAATTTTATATTTTTCAAACTTTTTCATTTTTCTTCTGTTCATTAGAGTAATTTAGGATTTTTAAAATTGTCAAATTATTTTTGGCATTATTTTATTATTTTTTATAATTATTTTGGTTTAAAAATAGTTTTTAGTGTTTTAAAAATTGAAAATTAGTTTTTAAAATTTAGGAAAAATACTTTTTAGTATTTAAATAATATAAGTAAGTTATTTGTTTAATAAAATAATATTTTGGACATTTTGATTAATTATATTTAATTTTAGGGCTTTAATTAGCATTTAAAATTGAATATTTAATTAATAAAAGGTTTTAAAATATTTTTATTGGATTTTTATTCTTATTTATATTATTTTGGACTTATTTTTAGCTTTTAATTAATTTTTAGGTTTTAGGTTTTAATTTTTTTTTAATTTGGTACTTTTTACGGTTTTACGTGTACGCCTTTTTCGTCTTAGTTAAATCCGTCTTCGTAACCGTCAATCTCTTCTAATCTCATTTCTTCTTTTGTTTTTCTCAATATAATCACAAACCATTAATCGTTTCATCACACAACACACTATCCTCCTCGAGAACGAACTCACATCATTGGGTCATTTACACACGGTTTTCCTAAATCGTCGTGCTTACCCTATATTTTTACGCTCTTTTTCCTAAAAGACGTAATTTTACAACATGAATTTTGGCGCCGCTGCCGGGGAGGCGTGTTGTGGTTGGATTTGAACAATTGTTGTTTTTATATAGCCATAATAAATATTTGTATTAGTAGCACTCTACTAATACGTATTATCGTTTTTCGTTTTTTGTGAATATTATTACTATATTGTATACGTAGAACAATAAATTCACAAGTACTCCAAATACGTGAGAAATCACAACCTTGACTTGGGAGGTCATTACCCAATCATTGTATTCGAATCTCAAACCAAAGAAAAAGACAAAAATAGATAAATACTTTCGAGAAGCTCGATTTTGAAAATACAAACTATAAGGTGGGTATAAGGCGGATATTATAAAATATATCCTAAGGAAAAAGGCTCTTAAGTGCTTCGCGCCGCCTCGTTTCCCCGCTTGCTTGTGAGTATTTGATTTTGAAAGCTAGTCGAGGGTTTTTCCGCCCAAAGTATTATTATGTATCATATATATTTTCTTGGTTTTATTTGATTAAACCCTCTTGAACGTTTTGGTGTTCCACCAACGTTCTAAAGTCATCGAAGGCGTTCACTTCACGTGATCGTTTTCATTCCTTGAGGCTTCTTTAATCAAGAGATTTGATTAAGGAGGAGATTTGTAGATTTTTGTCTACCTAATACAATTCCAAAATCCAAAAAAAGTAAAAACAATCAAAAGCACAAAAAAAATCTTCTACATTCCCTCTTAATTTCATGATTCTCTTCTTTTTACCCTCTATAACGTTTAATTCTCGTAACACCATTCTCGTTGCATCATGTCAAATGATGAGGGCTATTACTCGTGTCCATATTGTGGTGGCCCACCCGATGGGGCTAATTGTTTTAATTGTGAGATTATTGGAGGTCGAGAGGGTTATGTCTATAACTCTCCTTCACATGGTGATGGTGACAATTTTCAATCTAACGACCAAGGTCACCAACCATATTCGTCTTATTCGTCTTTTAATTGTGATGAAAATCAAAATAATAAAATGAATCAAGATGAATCTTTTTGTGATTATATGAGCCGTCATAACAAACTTATAGCGTCACTTCAAGAACACGTGGTAGATCTCGATAAGTATTACAAAGATAAATTGGCAACCCAAGGGGAAACTTTCAAAAAAATGGAAAACGATTATGATACCCTTTTTGAGGAGAAACAACGTTTGTATGACCAAAGTCAAGTGATGTGGAGAGAATACATAGATAAAATTAAGAATGATCACGCCAATGAGAAAGATAAAATTCTTTTAATGTTCGAGGGCTTAGTGGAAAAATTTAATTCATTGTCAAATGTAACCAATCCTAATCCCGTGGGAGAGGTTCAAGTTATTCGACTCCTAAGACTCGTACGTCTCGTATTGATCCATATCTCTCGAATTTTAGAGTCGTGCAACCTTCATCGTCTTGAAAAACCATAGAGGAAACGAAAAAGTCATCCAACGAAGTTTTGAAAAATGTTTGTGAAAATAAACCAAAGGAAAAACTCGTAGGATACTTGGGAGTATTAAATTTAATACCTTGTGAACCTAATTTTTCTAATGAGGATGAAATTATTGAGGATTTTCTAAATCAATATACACTTAATTTTGACAAAGAAATTCCATTAAATGATTTTAAAGAAGAAAAATGTGAAAAGGTTTTAAAGGAAATCGTTGAACCCTCGTTTTTACAAGATGAACGAAAATTAATTCCGAAGGGACGTGTTAGTAGTTTTGCTAAAATGTTTGAGAACCCACGTTCGATCCCTTCGGAGGACAAAGTTGAAACCGTCAAGGCAAAATCGTCACGAGACGAGCCTTTTACTCCTAATCCCACATCGAGTAAGATTTTGGATTTATCATGTGAGAAGTCCGCCGATGGCCTTGCTCACATCGATACATTTTTCGATATCGAGGTCGAAACGACAAAGGCAAAATCTTCAATCGAAGAGCCTTCTTTTCCTAGTTTCACGACGATTGAAGCTAGCGACTCGATTATCAACGACTTTATTGCTCAACCTCTTCCACGAGGAAGAGAAGACGTTTTTGATCCCGATGGTGATTTTTCCGAGATCAAACGTATACTTGATGATCCGCCTTCAATTTTCGAGTTTGATGAGGACCGTTGAGTTAGCCCGGAGGGGGATGTTTTATTAATCGATTCACGTTTTAAAAATTCAAATCCTCCTCCCGCCTTCAAGATAAATGTGAAAAGTTTAAGTGTGCCTAGAATTGTTTTAGAAACACCAAATATTTTCAATTTAATCAACTTGGGTTTTCGTAACAATGAGTTAAAAAATGAAAAAGGGAATGATTTTACAATTGATTTGAAAATTTTTCCAAAGTTAACTCCGTCATCACCTCGCTTAATTAAGCTTGCTACAAACGTGTCTACTTCCTTTGACGACGTTTTGTATGGATCTAGTATGGGGGAAGCCCCATTTGTTCCCTCACACTTCTCAACCAAGGACGAGATTTTTGACCCCGGTATCACGTTTAAGATAAAATCTCGGTCTTTTACCGAAGTAGTCACTAGAAATCCTTTCTACACTTACGGTGAGAGTTTACCTCGAGTAACTCGATTGTTTTGCCCAACCAATGTCCCACCCTTCTATTCTCTTTCTATTTTCTTGTGTCCCTTTGGGACGATGATGTTTGAAGTCGTGTTGTTTCGTTTATCATCCGAAAACGAAGACACGATCTTTGATCCCGGTATAGAGGCTTTGCCTTTATTCACGGTTGTTCTTGGGCCTTGTTTATCAAGTAAGCCCCACCAAAAATTGACCACACCATGATTATCCCTAAATGATCACATTTATGGGGATTCGAGTCGAGATTTTGACTCGGTTATCAAAAACAAGGTGCCTCGTGGGGGAAACCCATGCTTATCCATGTACATATTATTGCTTTCTAATTAGTTTAATGTGAGGGGATTTGTGCCCTTCCAACCTTTGTTTCGTGGTTGTTTGTGCATTGTGGTTTTTAGATCATGATCTTCACGATTGGAGACTCTCGTGTTCGTTTTATGGGAGCACTCGATCGTTTGCTATGAAGACTTTCTCAATATCCAAATGATATATCCTTTGATGTTCTAACCTTAGGTTTTTAGCACACTTCATAAACGGCTATTAATTTAACGGTTACACCCTTTCCATGCTAGATTAGGCATTCGACTACGTCTCTAGTATGGGGGTGTTTGCACCCCTAGACTCGAAACATTGAAGACAATGTTTAACTTTAGTATGGGGGGGTGAATAGATACTTGCCTTGCCAAACCTTCACGCTTTCCAAAGTTTATCTTTTTGTTATCGTTTTGTTGCAAAATAAGGCTAAAAATGGCCAAATTTTAAAAATTTTCTCATGTTTTATAAGTGTTTGAAGACACGAATGTAGATTTTCCGATGGCGAGAATAAGAGTAATTTTTAACTCGACCGTGCGTGTTGAGCACTTAGCTTTGGTTCCTTAACTACACATTAGGCTAAGTCTCTTAAATGAGGACGAGAAATGATAGAGTTAATTATAAGTTACTATGCTAAACGTAGAGTACTCATATTCTTTCAAAAACTCATGTGTTCTCGTTGTTTGCTTATTCTCCCTTCGCTTGTAAATATTTTTTGCTTAATAAATATTGACTTAGCGGTTTAGTTTTGATTGTTGGGTTTCTAGTCTTTTCTAGTAGCTTCCGTGTAATTAAATTGGGGAGACATTAAGGTATCGCCAGCGTCACGGTTTTGAAGTATTGGCAACCCGAATAATCGAAAGCTTCACTCAATAATAAGATTTCAAGTGCTCACCTAAATCAAGCAAACAATTTGAAGCCCCACAAGGCCTAAAATCTATGCAAAATTGAAAGTGAATCAAGCCTTAATCTTCGAAGCTTTAAAGATCCAAAATTCGCCTTAGCGTGAGGATATACGTCTTTGGCTAATAAAACCACCGATGAGACGGATAATAAAAGGCAAGGCAAGACCGAAGTCATAATTAAAGCTTCATGGCGAAGTTGAATAAAAGATGGAGGTAAACCAAAGATAATAAGGTCCTTCCGTTAGGGGGCGTATAAAAGTCTTGGTAATAAGTCTCATGTTCAAAACCGTTATAAAACTGTGTTTATCGATTCTTCTTTTCAACTTAATTTTTTAACATCGTTGTCTAGTGGGAAGGGTTATTGATTTGATGGTCTTAGTTACACCGTTAGGACTCTATTTTTAGACCTAAATCTCTATTATCGCATAAGTCAAACAATGTATCCTCGTGAAACATTCAAGACAAAATAAAATATAAGAGATATAACTTAGGAATAATGGGAGGATAAGAACGTGATTAGGGCATATGAGTAGTGTTAGCATTACTAACTTATAATGACAATGATCTCGTTGCACGCTTGGCATGGAATTGGGGTAAAAATCGAGGACGATGAAATTATTTCTAATAAAGCATTCACGTGTTCTTATTCTATGAACCTAAACGTCCTATTTTGCGATGAGAATCATACATTATGTCTAAAACGCAAGTAGTAGTAATAGTAGTAGTGTAGCTAGTTTATCTTTCAATAAAGTCAATAAAAATGAATTTTGGAGGTGCTAAGATACTTTATTATAGCATTGCGTGAGGGCACGGCAATGGTTTAGTATGGGGGAGTGATGAGACTGCTTTTATACATAGTCTCATCGTCCAAATCGGGCTTAAATTGCATTAAATATCATTAAAACTGCCAAATATATGCTCGTGTTTGTTGCTTGTGTATTTTAGGTACGGATATTGAGGAAAAGACAAAAAGATCACAAGAATCAATCAAAAACGAACACGAGAAATGAAGCCGCACAATGAACCGGACCCGAATCATGATTTTCCAAAATGGTCCTTGAAGTTTGAAGATTGTACAAGTTTGGTCCCTCAAGTATTGAAGACTTGTCAATTTACACCCTTGCAAATCTCATTTATTGCATTTGGGTCCCTAAATTATCAAGATGTTACAAGTTCAGTCCTTGGAGAATGAAGAAATTACATTTGAAGTCCTTGATACAAGTTATAAAACATGTTGTGCCAAAAGTGACAAGTTGGCAAACTTGTTTACAAAGGAAAATGAGTATATTGCTGATTAAAACAAAGTGAACAAAACTAGAAACAAAGGGGGCCATTCTGTCCAGACAAGAAACCTATAACCACCACTCATAAACTGACACCTCACCAAAACCCGACCCTACCCATTTACCCAACCCAAATCCAGTCCAAACCCATAACCCACACCCAACCAGGTTTATTAATAAACCTGGTCAAACAGTCAATAAGTTTTCCCACCAAACACGTTTTTTAAACTAAACTTTCCCCAAAATAGATTAAACTCCCTCTAATCACCCTTATAAACCCTACTTAATCCTAGACTCAATCCAACTAAAAACAAGGGGGTTTTGTTTCATTTTTTCCAGATCACTAATTCACAACTTTGTCACCAAAACCCACATCCCAAATCAACACAAGACACACCCATGTGTCTTGTGGGACCCTCCCCTGCACCCGTCTTTGTCCCCAAACCCCAATACCAGACAGCATCAACGTCCATGATCCTTCTACTTGGTCCCCAAGGCTTATTTAACGTCTATGATCAACAAAAACAGCTTGCAACATCACATGATCCTTTTGACGAAGATTTCAGTGAAAAATCAAGGGCATTTTAGGATTTTTATGCATTAGGGTTTCAGTTTATTATTTGTTTATTAAAGTAGCCTAGAATGTTCTATTTAGGGCTATATAAAGGAGCTCCAACATGTGGAAGCCCCTTGTTCCAGAATTATTAGCAAAAACCTTGTAATCCCTTTTTAAATTTATTAAGTTGGTATTTGTTTGAAACTGTAATTCCTTTTATTATTTTTAAAAGTTGGTGTTTGTTTTAGCTAGAATTCTGAGTTCCATTTCTCATTGTTTAAACACTATGTGTTTTTGAGTTTTCAAAAAAAAAGGTTTTAAATTGGTTTTAAATTTCAGAAATTTAAGGTCCAAGAAAGTGAAAGTGGACTTGGATTATTGGATTTCTGTTTTTATACTTGTTTTAAAACAATGTGTTCATTGGTTTAAAGGTTTGTGGTGTAAAGGTTACCAAAAAGATTTTTGAAGAAAAATCAGTTCTTTTTATTTTCCTTGTTGTTAACCATTACTGTTGTATAAGCTCACCATAAGCTGCTGACAACAGCTTATGGATAAGCTTATATAGCTTGAAGGTTGTTTCTTGGTTTGGTGGTGTTTGTGTAGGATCAAAGTAAAAACAAGGTTCTCCTCACCATCATTCTGCACACAAAAAGCCCAAAGAGTCTGCACAAGCCCGGGCTTGTTTGGAGGTGACTTTTCAGTCACTGTTGGACCTGGATTGTAGGTCCAACAAGGTAGTTTCCTTATTCCTTGTTTTCAGTTCAAAAGTTTTTGGTGTATGTGATTTGGTGGAATTTTGTGTGCAAGTGATTTATTTGTTTGTTTGATGTTATGATTATGCTGTTTAGAGGTTATCATGCATGTTAGAGTTGATTAGGATCAATTTGGTGGATTTGTGATTGAATTTGGTGTGCAATTTTGATTTTCAGAAAAATTAAGGAGTGTTTGGGTTTGCTGTTTTAACTAGTTTAGGTGACTCTTATTTGGTTAAAAGCAGCTTTAACAAACCTTATCTAAGTAGTCTAGGTTGTATTGGTAGCTTGTTTCAGTTTTGATGAGGTATTAAACAAGTTTCGATGCTAAATTTTTGGTATAAACAGTCAAAACTAGTAATCCACTTTTCTGTTTATTATTGAGTGAAATTTGCCATCAAATCATGATCATTGCTAGAGATTAGGTTAATCTAGGATTATTGATAGTTTTTATGTGACTTGGTGAACTTATGTGCAAGTATTGAAGCTTTAAAATTCATTATTGTGCCAAGTAAACCAGCAAACTGTTCACAGACACCATATAAGCTTAATCAGTAACTTTTAGGGTCTTGTGTGATTGATTTTGTGAAGTGATTGCTTGTTTTTTGTGTTTACCTAGACTCCCCACAACCCAATTGGTGTGGGGGTGCCTTGTTGTCCAAAAACCAGCCCTCCAAAAGCTTTCCTAAGCCCAATAGGTCAACTGACCATTTTTTTACACTAACAGTGGGAACAAACTTCCTACTGGTAGCACAAAAGTTCCCACTGCTAAGCAAAAAGACAAAAGTTCAGTCACATGTCACTTTCAGAATTAGGGTTTTTTGTCTTTAGTGGGTGAAAACATGAATTAGGACTTGAGACTTATTTTGTTATTTTTCTAATTTTATTTTGGATTTTTCTGTTTGGTTAGATTTTTTATTACTGTTCATTTTATATTTTTTACATTTATTAGCTATTTTTAATTACTTTTTATTTTCTGTTTTTTGTCTTTTAGTGACAAAAATTGTTGTTTTTCACTTTAAACATTTTTCTTAGATTTAGAAAAACATTTTAAGATTTTTAGTATAAAAAGTTTTTACTGTTCACTTTTTATTTATTTTTTTAGAATTAATTTAGTTTAATTAGGCTTTTAATATTAAACTGTTTTGTCTTTTAGTGTAAAATTTTATATTTTTCAAACTTTTTCATTTTTCTTCTGTTCATTAGAGTAATTTAGGATTTTTAAAATTGTCAAATTATTTTTGGCATTATTTTATTATTTTTTATAATTATTTTGGTTTAAAAATAGTTTTTAGTGTTTTAAAAATAGAAAATTAGTTTTTAAAATTTAGGAAAAGTACTTTTTAGTCTTTAAGTAATATAAGTAAGTTATTTGTTCAATAAAATAATATTTTGAACATTTTGGTTAATTATATTTAATTTTAAGGCTTTAATTAGCATTTAAAATTGAATATTTAATTAATAAAAGGTTTTAAAATATTTTTATTGGACTTTTATTCTTACTTATATTATTTTGGACTTATTTTTAGCTTTTAATTAATTTTTAGGTTTTAGGTTTTAATTTTTTTTAATTTGGTACTTTTTACGGTTTTACGTGTACGCCTTTTTCGTCTTAGTTAAATCCGTCTTCGTAACCGTCAATCTCTTCTAATCTTATTTCTTCTTTTCTTTTTCTCAATATAATCACAAACCATTAATAATTTCATCACACAACACACTAGCCTCCTCGAGAACGAACTCACATCATTGGGTCATTTACACGCGGTTTTCCTAAATCGTCGTGCTTACCCTATATTTTTACGCTCTTTTTCCTAAAAGACGTAATTTTACAACATCATCATTCCTCCTTTCTTTGGAACACAATGCACGTGACTAACCCATGGAATATCTGAGATAGGGTAGATCATTCCAGCATCTAGAAGTTTAGTGACTTCCTTTTTTATCACCTCATGATTCTTTGGATTGACCCTTCTTTGATTTTGGATAGCGGGTTTATAATCTTCCTCCATTAGAATTTTATGAGTAAAAAATTTTGGATCTATACCCTTAATGTCAAAGTTTTCCATGCAATGGCCCGTTTATGTTTCTTAAGCACTTTAATAAGTTCATCCTTTTCATTTTCTTTTAATCCCTTAGCAATAATCACCGGTAACTTATCCGTTCCTTCAAGAAAAGCATACTCCAAATGAGTGGGAAGTTCCTTAAGTTCTAATTCGGGTGCTTCCTCAATAGATGTTTTCACTTTAGTTTCATTTTCACTCACAACTTTTAATTCCATAGGTGGCGATTAAAAAGGATCCATATTCAACAATTTTTCAATCAACGCAATATCTCCCTCGGGATCAAAATTCTCACTATCAAACTCACTAGGATCGAATGGTTTGCTAAGGTAATCATCAATTTCCTTATCAATTTTTGAATGACCATTATCCTTGAGCTCTTCTAGAACGAAGTCCCCTCCCTCAAATGGAGTGAGTGGAGGTTTAGCCAAAGAGATAATCGGATTCGATGAAGTGGGTTGCCAATTTTGGAAATATCTGAAGAACCAAGCATATCTTGCGAAACTTCTTCACTAGAAACATCAATCACATCGATTTGATTGATTGATTCCTCGTCGTACTCGGAAGAAGGTCTCGAGATATTACCAACATAAAGTGTGATACCTTCATCATCAAAACTTAAAGTCAATTTCCCCGCTCTCATGTCAACAATAGAACTAGCCGTATTTAAAAACGGTCTTCCCAAAATAAGAGGCACACGAGAATTTTCCGGATAATCACAAATTACAAAATCCGCTGGGAAGATGTGCTTTCCTACTTTGAGTAACACGTCCTTAGCTATACCTTTTGGAAAGGCGGTCCATCGATCCGCTACCTCGAGAGTCATCTTAGTAGGTGTAAGCTCGGGAAGTGATAACCTTTTCCACACGGAAAGAGGCATCAAATTAATGCTAGCGCCAAGATCGGCTAATGCTAAGCATTCTTCCATATTACGAAAATCACATGGTATCATAAATTTACCGGGGTCTCCAAGCTTTTTGGGAAACTTTTTAGAGAGAACCGCGGAACAACTTTCATTTAAAGATGTAGACACTTCAACCACTTTCTTTTTATCGTTCATCATCCTTTTTAGAGAGAACCGCGAAACTAATATTAATATACATTTTCTTAAACACCTCAAGAAACGTAGACATTTGAGCATTGGTCTTTTCGCGGAGCTTCTCTTTGTTAAGTCTCGAAGGGTAGGGTAGTGTGGGTTTAGTCTTCGGATGCTCAGGTTCCGGAATAAGCAATTAGTCTACCTTTGGTGGAATAAGAATTTCCTTTTCTTTAACCACGTTGGATTCTTGCTCCACTTCCCTCACCGCAGAGGTACTCACATGTGGAAGCAAAGGTCCGTATAAAGCCTTCCCAGTACGTGTGGTTATAGCTTTCATCTCACCCTTCGGGTTTGGAATGGTGTTACTAGGTAAGTCACCCGAAGAAGAGGAAGGTTCTGCTCATAAAAGACTCAAACATAGAAAGCAATTTGTTTTGACCTTGTTCCAAACTTTGTTGCATACGATTTTTACTTTGCTCTAATCTTTGTTCAAACGGTTTTGGTTTTGCTCTAGTCTTTGTTGATTAAGCTCAATCTTGTTATTTTGCCTCTTAATCGTATTTTGAAACTCATTTTTCAAAGTTGCCATTTGTCCTTGAATATTGTTTTGAAAAGCTTTCAAATTTGCCTCATTCGTGTAACTTGACAAATCATTTTGATTGTTGTGAAATCCTTGATTGTTTTGATTAGCATGAAATCCATTTCCTTGATTGAAGTTCCCTTGGTTACCACGGTTAAACTTATTCCCATTGTTTTCATTGTTTTACCTATTTTGAACCGGTGGAAAACTCGGTGGAGAAACATGATTTTGACGAGGAGCTTGACCGTTGGAGCCATAAGTTCCCGTCGCGGCAAAAGCACTAGCTCGATCAAACCCCGTGGTTGAACAAGCATAATTAGGATGTGCTCCACCACATGATACACAAAAATTCTCAAACATATTAATCGATCCATGAGGATTCTTCCTAATCTCATTCAACAATGTAGCAAAATCCATTATCAATCTTAGAGTCCAATCTAGCAATCTCGGTATTAGATGAATTCACATTGGAAACAACCGGTGTGTTTCGTGAATATTGCACTCTAGACTTATTCTCAATTGTAGCCCACGCGTCTCTCGGAGTTTTTCTTAAAAGATTACTGGTGTAGTTTTTTCGTACACGTTTTAGGAAAAACGCGTATGAGTGGCAAGTATTAAGTTCTACGATTTAATTAAAAACCGTAAAACCGAATAAATGCGGGTTCGTTCTCGAAGGAGGTGTGTGTATTAATGTGCCAACATGTAAAATCAAGTTTGGACTAGTGTCGTTTTTGGTTTAGAACAGAAAAATTAAAGACGAGCTACAACTACGATTAAACTACGACGTTGACGTAAAACGATGACGTAATTACGTAAAACGCGACGAAATTAAAAAATAAACCTAAAAATTAATTAATGATTAAACTAAGTCTAAAATAATATAAATAAGAATAAAAATCCAATAAATATATTTTAAAACCTTTTATTAATTAAATATTCAATTTTAAATGCTAATTAAAGCCCTAAAATTAAATATAATTAAGAAAATGCCCAAAATATTATGTTATTGAACTAATAAATCACTTATATTATTTAAAGACTAAAAAGTATTTTTCCTAAATTTTCAAAACTATTTTTCTATTTTTAAAACACTAAAAACTATTTTTAAACTAAAATAATCATAAAAAAATAATAAAGTAATGCCAAAAATGATTTGACAATTTTAAAAATCCTAAACTATACTAAAGAACAGTAGAAAAATGAAAAATTTTGAAAAAAGTAAAATTTTTCACTAAAAGACAAAACAGTTTGAAATTAAACCCTAATTAAACTAAACTTAATTCTAAAAATTAATTAAAAAGGTGAACAGTAAAAACTTTTTAAACTAAAAATCTTAAACTATTTTTCTGAATCTAAGAAAATTTTTAAAACTGAAAAATAATGATTTTTTACACTAAAAGACAAAAATCAGAATATTAAAAAGTAATTTAAAATAGCTATTTAATCTAAAAATTACTAAATGAACAGTAAAATAAAAAATAATTAAACAGAAAAATCATCAATAAAATAAGAAAAATACTGAAACAAAAATCAAAGCCTAATTCCTATTTAAGTTCACTAAAGACAAAATTATCAAAGGACTGAAAGTGACATGTGACTGTTTTTGTCTTTTAGCCTAGCAGTGGGAACTGCTTGTACTAGCAGTGGGAATGGGTTCCCACTGTTAATACAAAAAACATGATCTGGGCAATCTTTTGCTTAGAACTTGTTGATGACTTGATTATTTAGACAATGATTGGCACCCCTACACTCAGTGGAGTGTAGGGAGTGTTAGCCTCAAAATATTGAGGCAAACAAGAATGCTCGGTCATATGTTTATTATGTATCGTATTTTAGAACGTTGTAATAGGTAGTATATTAGTCGTGTAATTACGAGCTTAACTTTAAGCTAAGGTTCATTAATAAGTAACCAAAGCCCAAAAGGAAAGCCCGGCCCATGATCATATAGCCCATTAAGCTACATGTAAGCAAAGGCTATATAAACCCTTCCTAGCATGTTAGGAAGGGTGTTGGTCATTTTATTTTCTCTCTAATCTAATATTCCACAAGTTTCACCAACCACTTTCTCTCTACTTTCTCTCACTACTTTCTCTCTCTAGAATTCTTCTCATATCTACCTTTCTTTCTTTAATTCGTGTGATTATAACAATCATATATTAGGGACAACAATTGGTATCAATCGCCATGGGATAGTTTTGTGATTGGTTGTTGTGTTTTCTTATGATCCGTTTGATTTGATCCATATTTCTTCCACGAATTCAAGATTTTTCTTGTTTTTTTTAGTGTTTTTCTATTCGTATACCTTCTTGATTCGTGCCATTGTGACTTGGATATCTTGGTTTTTGGCTTAAACACAAGTTTTTTTTTTGGATCAAAAGTTGAAAATCTCTTGTTTTTCATCTTTCCGAAATTCTAGCTTGCACCACCATCGGAAAGTACAAAAGAGGGTTTGATCGCAATAACCAACTGGTTCCACTTTGCGATCTAAGGATTCCGATACCTTATTCCGATCTGGACATTCCGATCGTACATTGCGATCTGGGATTCCGACGGTTTCAAGGGACTTTTGAGTCGTTACTCTGCCAAATTTGTTTTAGACACATTCCGATCTGGACATTCCGATCTGAACATTCTGATCTGAACATATTCCGATCTGAACATTGCGATCTGGGATTACGACAGTACATTGCGATCTGGGATTCCGACAGTGCATTGCGATCTAAGCCACATTCCGATGAACATTCCGATGGACATTCCGATGGCATATTCCGATGGACATTCGATGGGCATTCCGATGACTTGTTTAGCTAAACTTTGTTCGAGTACTTTTTCGACTTAGCCACCATCTAGACTAGTTTCGTAATATCGTTTACACGAAGATTAAAAAAAAAAGAGTTTTTGGCGGGAAAACCATTTTAAAATTTATTTTTTCCTAGACCATTTTTAGGCCATTTATGCTTCGATTTCAAATTTTGGCGATGCGAAAAATTTTTCGACCAAAAATTCAAATTTTCGGACCAAAATTCAAATTTTTAGGCCATTTTTAGGTTTTATTTTTGTCAAATTTTTTCACTTTTCAAAATTTTTCCCTATTAGTTTTTGGCTATTTCGGACTTTATTTCAAAATTTGGTAAGACAAAATTTTCTGTTTACCGTTTTGTCGGACTGAGGAATTTATTGTCGGACTGAGAAAAAAAAAATCGGAATTTTTCGAAATTGCAACCACAACCCAATCACACCATATCTACTTAAGATCCAAAGTCACTTCATCAACTGAGAAACCATCATCATGGAAACGAGCAATGCGTGTTCAGACAGAGAAGAACGAGAGATGCAACTACAAGAACAAGTCCTTAAACAGCGTTGTATGCAAGCTTTCAGTGATCTTAAAACGAATCTAAACGTCTGGAAAGAGAGACCTTCTCGTACAATCCTTTGTATATGCGTGCTTTTCATTCCTTTTTCAGAAATGATCATAGCACGTTCACTTATAACTTAAGAGACCACTTGAAGAATCTTGAGAATGAATTACTCAACAAAAACCTTCATGAGACAAATTCCAAGAATGCCTTCAAAACACTTAGAACACCGTTTCAACCATTCTTTGCTTCACAGCTATTCAAGAATCCCAATTTTGAGTCAGAAGTTCGAGAGGCAAATCAACACTTCAAAGACTACACTACAATAGAAGCAAAATCATTCAGAGATTTGATATTTGGAAACATGGAATCAATTGAAAGGCTTTTGGATGAACGCATACTTCATGCAAAAGACATGATCAAGAAGATGAATGACACAAGGCTGAAAATGTAAGAGTGCACGGTGGCAAAGATTCATGTCGTAGATACAAGTCCAGTCTCAACTGTAAGTAACAAGACAATATCGAATAATGCAACTGACAGCTGCAGAACAGGGAAAACAACGCATGGTGAGCAGAATGAACATAACAGCTCAGGGAAAGACAACAGCAGCTCTGACAAACAACACATCGACTCTGAGAATGTCATCAGCAATACACCTTCCTATGATAATGGTCCTGTTTACGATTCTGAGCCATTAGAAGAGGTACACAATGCTGAATTTAATGTGTTTGCCAATGCCAATACGCATGAGCATAGTGATCAAACAACAAACCTTATTGACACATGTATGACGGAAAAGGTTGATAGCAATACCACACCAAATTCATCAGACATGTGCAATAATGAGTTTGAGGATGATCAACATGCAAATGAGTATGATGATGAGGAGCGTGTCGCGCTTGCTAATTTAATTGCTAGTTTACAAAAAGATGTCAATGAAACTAGAAAGAGTCAAAAGGAATTAAAGAAGGCAAACGCAGCGCTCACTCAAAACTTTGAAGAATGCAAAGCCGCTCTAATTAAATCTAATGAGACCCTTGAAAGTAATAGGGCTGAGCTTCTTCAAAAGACCAAAGAGCTTGAGAGGTACAAGGGCAGTACGTTAAAAAGTCAAAAGGACGATTTTAAAAACAAATATAATACAACTCTTGAGTTATTAGCCAAAGAGAAGCGGCAATATAATGTTTTCCTAATGGATGAACGTCAAAAAACGTACCTTGCCAATACCAAAGTTAATGAACTTGAACAAAAGCTCTCTATGACCACTAGTGATTCTGCTAAAATTCTTGAGGATAAGAAACAAGAGGTAGATGCGTTAAAACAAGACTTCAAAAGTAGATATGATAAAGAAACTGAAAAGGTAACAAAATTAGAAGCACAAGTCGAATTTTTGAAGAACGTTGTTTATAAAACGCATGATTCTATTCAATCTGTAAGAATGCTAGCACCTCCATCGATGTTTAAGGGTCAAGCTAGCTTTGCAAGTCCTGAGTACCTTGCCAAAGCTCAAGCTGCGAACCCGTGTCTTTATCTTGATGAGACTGAAAGGACAGATCTTGATTGCATGCCTGTTAGTGCCAATATTGAAGAGACTGCCCTTTGGGATGATGATAGTCAACCACTTGTCAATAAGGAGTTTGTGAAACCATATAATTATGCTTATGAGAATAGTCTTTATGGTCTTTTCAACAAACAAACTCAGAAAACTCATGAGGAAGTGTTTCTAGAATGCAAACAAAACAGAATTCAATGGAAGAAAGCATTTGCCCCTAAGAAATCTAATGTTTACAAATACATAAACTACCTTCCTCTAGATGAATCTAAAAGCAAGAGTAGGAAAACATTAGGTATTCTTAAACACCACATAGATAATGTTAAATCTATTGTTGAAAGAGACTGGGCAAAACGTGAAAATGCTGAGTGGACACGTTCGATTCCTCAAGATATTACCTTGCTTGTGAAAGAACTCTTAATTCCAAACACGGCATTGATTAAAGAAACTGTCCTTCAACTTGAGGAGTTCATTCGGACTGAAATGTTTGATGATTTAAAATACGTTGAATCTCTTGAGAAACACATTGATGATCTTCAAATAGAGAAGTCTGATTTTTCAGATGAATATGATTTACTCTTGCAAGAATGCGTTTCTAAAGATGTTATGTGTGCTTACTTTACATCTTGTGCTGATATTGATGAATATTATGAAGTTGCATGCCAATATCTTGATAAGATCAAAGAATGTGAACGTCTTAAAATTGAGATTTCGAAACGTAAAGAAAATGTTGACAAAAAGGCTTTTGAGTTACTTCAACACAAAACTGATTTCCTTCAAAAACACTGTCATTCACTTGAACTTGCTCTGCAAAAAGAAGTTGGTAGTTTTCCACATGATAATAAATTGCAAGAAAAACTTTCCCAAACATTTCGAGAAATGAATGAACAGAATTTGGAAATTAAAGGGTTGAAAGCTCAATTACAAGACAGGGACAGAGCAATAGCAGAGTTGCAGAAACTCGTTGCTAAAATGGGTGGGAAAATCGTGGAACCTAGCATTAAGAAACCTGTTGTTCGACAACCCAATGCCTACAAGGATCCAAAGCCGTCTATCTTAGGAAAACCGACTCTGTTCTCCAACTCTTCTCATATGAAATCTAGGTTACCCCCTAAGACTGATATGCAACCAAGTGTTCCAAAACCATCCATATCACCCTATGTTCCTCCATTTAGAAAGCACACTGTTGCTAAACCCAACCATTTGAATGCACCTAGCACTTCTAGGACTCCTCCAAAACGTGTGACATTCACGTCCACAAAGGAATCTGTAGGTTCAAATGACCTCGTTCATACCCACAACCTAGAGGATGCGAAACAAAAAGGGAAGATTCAGAAAGACAAACCAGTGTATGAAAAACCTAGTTCACCAAATCCCGCTAGAGTTCCACACACTCCTAATGGTCGTCAACCAAAACCTAGGATCCCTCTTCAGCAATCTAGGAATTGGAAACCATATATGAATAGTCGTGTTTCAAACACTACGCCTGAACGATTTGGAAAACAAAGGAATACAAGTACTTTCGTGAATCCCAAATTCCCTGTATGTCCCACTTGCAAAAAGGGCATTCAAAATGGAAATCATGACCATTGCATTTTGCAATACCTCTATGAGGTCAAATCTCGTTCCTTTGAACGGAGATCGAATACAGAATCCCATAAGACAACAAGGAGGTACAAACCCGTCGTAAAGAAAAGCAACCATACCAAATCTGAAACGTGGATTCAACAAGGACATAGTTTCTCTCCAAAGAAGTCTTCCGCTGTGCAAGAGAAAGCTACTCCTAAATCTAGTCTTCAGTGGAAACCAACGGGTCAGATCTTCACAGAAGTTGGTCTTAAGTGGATTCCAATAGAGAAGAGTGATGACACCTGCACCAGCACTAATGCTACTGTTCTACACGCTGAAAAGGAATTTGTTACTCCTAATTCTAGTATTTGTGCAAATTCTTCTTCTGTGATTGCAGGTACAACAGCGGATTCTGAACCCACTTCTCCTTCTTCAAAGGGTTCCAATTTTGTACATTCTATATCACCTTCTTCTGCTGTACAAAAGTCTATTTTGGATTATTTTCGAAAAACTTGAGAAAACACAAAAATATAATAAAATGTAAATATCCATAGAAAAACAAAATAAAAAAAAATGGAAAAACTTTCAAAAGACCAAAAATATTCTTTTCGACATGTCTTTCAGTATCGATAATATGGACGTACCTAGAAATGTCGCTCAATAACGACACGGGTGTGTACATAAAGCTCGAATGAAAGTTGTAAATAGTTTTCAAAGCATGTCATTTCAGTGATTTACAATTACCTCAGATTGTGACTCGTACTTCAAAGAAAGGAAAGTTGATCACGATGATTGCTTATCCTCAACAACGGGAAAATAAAATTTCTCGGTCATGAGCTATCGATAAAAACATTCAAAGTTTTTAAGCTTATGTAAACGACTTACAGTTAAATGTCAGACTGTAACTCGAACTTCATATAAAGGAACGTGTATCTTTAAAGATAACTTATCCTAACCAACGGGTAGAGCAATCTATCTTGGGTTGAGCTTGTCACAAAACATTCAACGTTTTGAGCTCAACACAATGGCTTGTAATCACTTTCAGATTGCAACCCGGATCTAGATTCACGGGGGAGTGTACGATTTCGTGCTCTTACCCTCAGCAAAAGAAGAGAAATCTTCTTACACTTGAGTGGATTCGTCAAGACATTCAAAGTCTATGAACTCAAGTTTATGCTTTAGAAAAACCTCTTCGACAAAAAGAAATAGGATTTTTCAAAAAGCGTTGAACACAATTTTTTCAAGAATTTATCAATGATTATTCAAAATCTTCCAAAAATTGTGTGTTCAACGAACTCCCATCCTCAAAAAGCGAAATGTGGATCACATCCTCATAATGACAATTCAATTGGATCAATTTTTGAGGGGGAGTATTTTAACTTCATGCAAAGATTGACACATCTTTCTCCCGGAGATTTTCAAGACTATTTTTCTCAAAATATATTTTAATCAAATTTGGTATCTCTAATATCAAAAGATTTTATATATTAGAGATAGGGGGAGAAAATGTGATTAAAATGTGATCTTATATATGACTTAAGCACTTTCACTCTTACCTACATGTGCGAAACACCTTCGATTATCGATGCACATGTGAAGGGGGAGCATTTCTGAAACGACAAAACTAGCAAGGTGTTAAATGTTTTTCAAACACTTTGTTAGAATTTAAAGTGGTTTTCATGGTTACGATCAAATACCCACAACATCTTTAATTCACGAAGTTATTGGTGTCAAAAGGGTGGTTAGGTTTAAGTCCTATGATCCAACCAGAACCGGAGGGATCTTCCCAGGGACAATCCAATAGATTATTAGAAGTCCTTAGGAAAGATGGAGTAGAATGTGAACGTAGCTGAATGCCGACTAAGTACTGATGCTAGCACTAGAACAATCACAACAAGGTGCTAGTAATGATGTCTTGGTAAGCATTGAAGGGGTTGAAGAATGAAAAAGAAATGTAAGGATAAAGGGTGTAAAGAAAGAAGCCCTCCATACAACTTAGGCAGAAACCGGGTCAACTCATCATGAAGACAAACTCATCATGGACCCAGTGATGTGAAGCACAACCCTTTCCTAGCTACTCAGGCTTCTCTCAAAAGAAGTTTGTTTTATTGTCACGGAGATCAACACGACTTCTATTGACTTTCTCACTCCGAGATAGTCGATATTGAATAGGTGGCATCTGCTCCAGCCTCCGACCACTAAAAGTGCACAAATAGAGTCTAGAACCAAGAGATCAATCAAATCTCGTTAGGACACACGGATGAAGATCAAGAGAGTCCTACGCTATATCCTTGTGATATTGCTAGAACACTCAGAGTGATACTACTTAGTACTCACAATGATGAGTGGAAATCCTTCCAGTGTTAACATCAAACAGCACTGTGGTAGGTCATATGCAAGATTCTTTATGAATTGAACATGTGCAAAACTGAAAAGCAACAGTGGTTTGATTCTGAATTGATTCAAACTCGTTTCAGGTTTCTACGCAATATCTTTATGGTCTTGCCAGAACATTCAGAGTGATATTCATTAATATTCACAGTGACGAATGGAAATCCTTCTAGCGTCAACCTCAAACAGCGCTACGGTAGGTGACTTGTGAGATTCTTATGAATCAAACTTGTGTCAACTGGAAAGCAACAATGGTAAGATTCTTAATGAATCAAACTTGTTCCAGGAATTTGAATTGACGACTTTAATCAAGCGGATATCTATCCAATTGATTCACTCTTTATGTTCGCAGTCTTGCTTTGAGACGGTCGAGTAAAGAGAACGGCTAGTACAGCCGCGAAACCCTGTCAAGGAGATTCTTAATTGAATCTACCTGATCACAGGTACGATATTTAATATCGTATAACGGTCTTCACCGACCGGAGGTAAAACGCTACCGATTTAGGACGAATGTCAAAGCCATTCAGTCCGTGTCTATGTTTTGTCTCGAGAAGGTGGCGTCACGGTGTACACAGCAAAGTCAATGATTCAAAAACCACATACTCATGCCTAAAGACATATTCAACTATTAATAGTGTGAGCATGTGGATGAAGACACAAGATCGCAAGATGGCAAAGACAAGTCAAGGATGATTTGAAGATCTCAAGCTTAAAGACAAAGTCGAAAGACGATGACAAAGGCTCAAAGATCACAGCATGAAGAAACAAGGCTACGATTACACGTTCAAGACTCATTTATGGCGAGATTAGTAATCTCTACAAATTTCCTAAATGACCAAGGTTTATGACCTCTCATTGGGGGAGATTGTTAGCCTCAAAATATTGAGGCAAACAAGAATGCTCGATCATATGTTTATTATGTATCGTATTTTAGAACGTTGTAATAGGTAGTATATTAGTCGTGTAATTACGGGCTTAACTTTAAGCTAAGGTTCATTAATAAGTAACCAAAGCCCAAAAGGAAAGCCCGGCCCATGATCATATAGCCCATTAAGCTACATGTAAGCAAAGGCTATATAAACCCTTCCTAGCATGTTAGGAAGGGTGTTGGTCATTTTATTTTCTCTCTAATCTAATATTCCACAAGTTTCACCAACCACTTTCTCTCTACTTTCTCTCACTACTTTCTCTCTCTAGAATTCTTCTCATATCTACCTTTCTTTCTTTAATTCGCGTGATTATAACAATCATATATTAGGGACAACAGGGAGTCTATAAAAAATGTAAAAACACCAAGTACTTCACAAGAATAGCACAAAAAAAACCAAATTGCAGTCACTGTTTGCTTATGTGCAGGGCTGTAGACGTTTTTCTGGTGTGTTATGCACAAAAGTGATTTTTAAAGCTTGCAAACTTGCATTCCCACTAACCAAATCACATACAAGCTGACTACAAACCTAGGTTACCTATTTATCTAACATATAACAAACCATGGGGGCACAAATTTCACTTAAATCAAGCAGAAAAAGGGACTTGTTGTTTTTATGCTAATGTTACCAAATTTTAACATGCAAGTTTCTTAAATCCTAACCAAATTGAAAGCCTAAGACTAATACAACCTAATACTAGCAAGTAGAATGTGTCTAGACTAGTTTTTAAGACTAAAAGCTGTCAAGAATCCTAGCTAAAACCCAAATCCAAACACACCCTTAAATTCTAGAAATCAAATTTAACAAGCCAAATCTATACCAAACGGACTTAAACTGAATTTATCCTAGTCTAGCATGCATATAAGAACTAAATAAGCATAAACAATCAAAAAAAATGAACAAGTAAGCAGGTTTATCACAACTTCAAATAATCGTCACATAGAAACTTTAGAAATTAAACCAATGGGATTCAAGCCCATACCTGGCTGAAAGCCTTCCAAAGGAATGATAAGAGAGCTTATATGTGAGCTTATTGAAGCTTGCTGATGTAGAGAACTAGGGTGGGGACTACTGTAGTCCCAAACACCCCATAATATCTTCAACTTTTTGCATACTTTGAACCTGCCAAAAAGAAAGAAGGAAAAATGACCTGTTGACAAGGCTAATAAGCTATCAATCTAGCTTATTAATTAAGCTAGCTTATAGCTTATAGCTTAATAAAAAATGAAAAAAACTGATTTTTTTTTTTGAAATCTTTGTAACCAACCAATCTTGAAACCTTTTCCTTTTGAAACCAGCTAATCTAAATAAATCTTAACCAACCAAATCAGCCTAAACATTCCACTTTCACTTCCACTTTAGACTGATTTCAAGATTTTGATAAATTTTGCCTCAACTTCCAAAATCGGATTTTCTTTGAAAACTTTTAAAAAAAAACTGAACCCTTTTAAAACCTTACACCATTTCTTGCAAATTAACCTAAATCATTACACTAAAGCAGTAAGATAAAGGAACACAGTTTATGCACATTTAATTAAAAATACTGTAAATATTCATTAATAAGAAAAATATTACATAAACTGGAACAAAGGGGTTTCCACATGTTGGACCTCCTTATATACTACTAAAAAGACGTTTCTAGAACTAGGAATTAAATATTTACAAGTCCTAAACCCTAATAGCTCAATTCCATAAATGCCCTCGTGTTTAAATTTTGAATCTTGGTCAAAATAGCTCATGTGATGTGCCAGATGTGTAGACTTCATCTAGGCCATCAAAAACTCCTTAGGGAGCACGAAATCAATGTGGGACGTAGATGGACTGCCAATTTTTGTTTTCTTGTAAATAGTAGGGACAGGGGACACATGGGGTGGACCATTTGGGTAAGTGGAAGGGTTATGGCAGGTGGGTTTTGGTTAGGATAGTTAGAATTAAGGATCTGGAAATTATTAACAAAAAACCCTTTGGTTTAGTGTTAATTTAGGATTAGGGTTTATGTTGGTTTAGGGGTTAAACAGGTGGGGTTTTAATCAGGTTTGGGGGTAATCTCGTTTAAAAACGTGTTTTAGGGGGAAAATAAACTAATTAAGTTTATAGGTTGTGGAAAGCAGACGTGGAGGGTTAGGAGGTGGAGATTGGTTGTTTTGGTGTAGTGGGACAGGTGGCGAAAGGTGAGTGGGGGATGGGTAAAAGGTTGTCGGCAGGTTAGGATATAATGGGGGTATTGTTAAATGGTTTGGCACTTTGGCAGGTTTAGTCCCCATGGCTAAGTACTCCTCAAACAGCTTTAACATTACCAGTCCAAATGTCATTACATTGTTAGTCCTTTTGGCTTTTGCAACTTCAGTCCTTTAGTTAACAATGTAAACAACTTGTAACTTTGGCCAATCTCCAAGGGCTGAATATGTAAAGTCTTCAAACTTTAGGGACCCCACTCATATTTAATGATATTTGAGGGGTATAAAGTGTCAAATCTTCAAGGTAGAGGGACCATTCTTGCCAATTCTTCAAACTTCAAGGGCATTTTTGCAAAATTCATTCTTTGGGCTTGGTTCTTTGTGCGGCTTCATTTCCCGTGTTCGTTTTTGCTTCATTCTTGTGATTATTTGTTGATTCCACGATATCCGTACCTAAAATACACAATGAACAAACACAAGCATATTTTGGGCTATTTTATGATATTTTTAAGCGTTTTAAGCCCGATTTGGCCGATGAGACTATGTATAATTGCAGTCTCGTGGCTCCCCCATACTAAACCATTGCCGTGTCCCCACGCAATGCTAGAATTAAGTATCATAGCACTTCCAAAATTCATTTTATGATGAATTTTATTCAAGACATAAACTTAAATAAACTACTTCATGTGTTTTAGACATAATGTATTGTTTTCATCACGATTAAGTGACTTTTGGGATCATAGAACAAGAACACGTGAATGCTTCGTTAGAAATAATTTCTTCGTCCTCGATTTTCACCCAATTCCATGCTAAGCGTGTAACGAGATCATTGTTATTATAAGTTAGCAACACGAACACATATCGTGAGTGTTAATTACACACCTAAACTCCCTTATTCCTACTTGGTATCTCTTATATTTTATTTTGTCTTAATGATCACGAGGATACATCATTGACTTATGCGTGAATAAAGATTAAGTCTAAAAATAGAGTCTTAACGGTGTAACCAAAATCATTAAATTAATAATTCATCCTAATAGACAACGATATCAAAAAATTAAGTCAACAAGAAGGATCGATAAACACGGTTTTATAACGGTTTTGAACATGAGACTTATTACCAAGACTTTTATACGCCCCCTAACGGAACGGCCTTATTATCTTTGGTTTACCTCCATCTTTTATTCAACTTCGCCATGAAGCTTTTATTATGACTTAGGTCTTGCCTAGCCTTTTATTATCCGTCTCATCGGTGGTTTTATTAGCCAAAGACGTATATCCTCACGCTAAAGCGAATTTTGGATCTTTAAAGCTTCAAAGATTAAGGCATAATTCACTTTCAATTTGGGCATAGATTTTTCGGCCTTGTGAGCTTCAAATTTTTGCTTAATTTAGGTGAGCACTTGAAATCTTATTATTGGGTGAAGCTTTCGATTATTCGGGTGCCAATACTTCAAAACCGTGACGTTGGTGATACCTTAATGTTTTCCCATTTTAATTACATGGAAGCTACTAAAACAAATTAGAAACCAACAATAGTGACTAAACCGCTAAATCAATATTTATTAACAATTTATTATCAAAATCGTGGGGAGAATAAGCTAATAATCACTACACATGAGATCGTGACGATTACGAGACTTATAAATAACTTTATCATTTCTCGTCCTCATTTAAGATACTTAGCCTAAAAAGTTAAGGAATCGAAGCTAAGTGTTCAACACGCACGGTCGAGTCAAAAAATTACTCTTATTCTCACCATCGGAAAACCTACATTCGTGTCTTAAACACTTATGAAAAGCAAGAAAAATTTTAAAATTTGGCCATTTTTAGCCTTATTTTGGAACAAAACGATAACAAAAAGATGAATATTTGGATAGCGTGTTGACGTAAGCAAGGTGAATTATCTACTCACCCCCATACTAAAACTAAACATTGTCCTCAATGTTTCGAGTCTAGGGGTGAAAACACCCCCATACTAGAAACAAAGTCATTTATGAATTATGCTAATAAGATAAACGTTAGATCATAAAAGGATATCATCGGATATCAGAATCTCCAAAGGCAACGATCGAAGCTCGAGTGCTACGTAAAACAAACACGAGAGGCTTCAATGGTGTCGATGTACCTAATGAATCACAATCACAAACAACCACGGAACAAAGGTTGGAAGAGCACAAGTCCCCTCGTTACATTAACTAAGAAAGCGATAATATTTACAAGGATAAGCATGAGAATCCCCCACGAGGCACCTTGTTTTTGATAACCGAGTCAAAAGCTCGACTCGGACCCTTACAAATGTGATCATTTAGGGATAATCTTGGTATGGTCATTTTTGGTGGGGCTTACATGATAAACAAGGCCCAAAAGTACATATAGTACTTTAAAAACCCGATATACGTATACTGGGGTCAAAGATAGCGTCCTCGTTTTCGGATGAAAGACGAAACAACGCTACTTCAACATGAACCCCAATGGGGTAGAAGAAAAGAGATGAGAAGTAGAAAGGTGGGGCAATAGGTAAGTCACTACAATGAGCTACTCGAGGTAGAATTACACCAAGCAAACGAAAAGATTTTCCATTTATTGCATCGGTGGAAGACCGAGATTTCCCTTTACAAGCAATTCCAGGATCGTAAATCTCGTCCTCGGTGGAGAAATGTGAGGGAACATATGGGGCTTCCCCCACACTAAATCCACACCAACCGTCGTCAAAAGGAGTAGACGAGGTGTTAGCACTCATAAAACGCGTGATGACGGAGTTAAACTTGTAGAAAAATCTTTTAAAACATTTTTAAAATCTTTTCCTTTTCATCGTTTAAAAACTCTCTATGAAAACCCGATTTGATAATGTCGAAAATATTTGGCGTGTCAAATTCAAAATTAGTCGCGCTAAAAATCCTCACATTTAAGTCTTTGGTGGGAAGGGGTGGCGGATTATATAAGTTCTCAAAACGTCGATCAATAAAGAACACCGCCCCCTCGGGGTCTACATACTCGTCATCCTCATGAATGTCGATCTCATCGATTTCTTCATCAAAGATAGGCTTGTCAAACCAAGGTTTGTCATTCCCCTCCTTGAGTATCTTAGAAACTCTCTCGAAAATATCACGATCAAGTACGAAACCATCATCCATTTGTGGGGATTGTTGATAAGTTAAATCCTCACGAATGTGGTAAACGTAATTCTCATTTGAGGAGTGTTGATTAGGTAACTCCTCGAGAATTGGACTTTTGGTGGTCACATGAGTTGGCTCGTCATCGAAAATAAGACGTTCCAACTCATTAAGTTCATCCTCGATTTTGGAAAGATCGACCTCACTCGTAGGTGGAAGTGAAGGCATAAGAGCTAGCTCTCGTTCAATGATTTCCTCAATCTCGGGATCAAACTCATAATCATCGTACTTCACATGTTTCTTTTTAGGAGAAACAAAAATTGCATGTGGATTTCGATGTACGTGATCAAGCTCGGCAAAATAGCCATCGTCATCGTCAAAGAAAGAGTCGTTGTGGGCACTCACAACCATGGTCTTACAAGTCTAATGACTATGCTTAGGTGACTTTTCTAAGACACGAGGATCAATGTCGATAAACCTTTTAGCCTCAACGGGTGTTGGTCTAGGCAAAGGAGGCACTTCGATGGAGTTAGAAGTTAAAGCCTCAAAGACGTGGTCCTTCGAAGGTGGTGAAGACGAGTCCATTTTGGTCATTGTCGTGATGGCACTAACATCGCCCTTCGGAATTGGTGTTTCACTTGTTTCGCTAAAAACATCCCAAAGTGAGTTTTCATCCATAAATTTACACATACCCTTTTGAATTAGGTACACGTACTCTTTATCATTAAAATCTTCATCTTTAAAACCGTTTTTCTTAATTCTTTCAAAACATGCATTAAGCCTCATTCTTTCTGCTAAAGTGAACATTTTGAAATCATTAGGATTTGAATCATTAGGTTTTGAAACCTCGGTTTTCTCATGATCATTAAACACTTGGGATTTTCTAGCGAAAAAGTCCATTTTGTCATCCCCATATCTCATAGTAAGTCTCCCCTCGTGAACGTCGATTACGGTTCGAGCCGTCGATAAGAATGGTCGGCCTAAAATAATGGGACATTTAGGGTCACACTCGTAATCGGATATAACGAAATCCGCGGGAAAAACAAACTTTCCAACTTTGACATAGACATCCTCGGCTATTCCAATTGGTATAAGTGGAGTACTATTTGCAAGCTCGATTGTCATGTTCGTGGGGGTAAGTGAAGGCAATCTCATCAATTTCCAAATAGAATGAGGCATGAGATTGATGCTAGCACCTAAATCGGCAAGGGCTAAACATCCCTCAATCTCGGAAAAATCACAAGGTAGTAGAAATTGGCCCGGACCCTCTTCCTTTCTCGGCATACGCCTTTTGGGTTTTTTAAGAAGGATTGAAGCACAAGTTTCTTCAAGGGTTACTTTCGCAAGGTCGATAAAGCTCTCTTTTTGAACCGTGGATGGAATTTGAGGTACACGAGGGTGTGCACTCTTTTCCTTGGTCTCTACGTTCACCCCATCGACTTTAGAACAAGAAGACGTCTTAGAAGTCGAGGGTTGAGAAGAATAAACAACACGAAATCCTTCAAGGTTAGGGGTAATCACACGACCTTTCTCACGAGACGAGGCGGCTTTACATTGTTCCTTCGTACTTGCAACGGTGTCACTAGGTAACGAACTCGATGACGCACCCGAGGACTTGTTCATAATGGCCGAAAACATCTTTTTAATGTCGATTTGTCCTTTCTCAATCTTCGTGTTTTGCAATTTCAAAGTATTTGTAAAGTCGTTTTTCAAAGTACCAATTTCTCCCTCTAATCGTCTCATATTAGCCTCATTCGTTTTCATGTAATTTTGAAAATCGTTTGACGAACTATTTTGATTTGAATTAAAGTTCCCTTGGTTTTGATTACTTCTTTGAAAATTTCCTTGATTCCCACTTGAAAAATTGTTGCCTTGATTGTTGTTGTTTGAAAAATTCGAGTTTTGATTATTGTCTCGATTTTGCCAATTTAAATTGCGACCTTGATTATAACCTCCTTGATTTTGAAAATTCCCTTGTTGATTGTTTCCTTGAAAATTGTTACGATTTTGAAAATTGTTGCCTTGATTATAATTTCCTTGTTGTGATGGACCCACGTTATTTTGATTTGAAAAACTGTTTTTTCCATTTAACACACTCACATTCGACGTTTGGCCATCCGTAGCCGCACACTCGTAATAATTATGAGGTCCACCACAAAACGTACACGAAACCTCAACCGCTTTCACCGTAGCGGGAGCGTCTTTCTTTTGCATCTCAACGAGAAAAGACGTAAACACATTCGTCAACTTGTCGACTTTCACATCAACCCTCTCAATGTCGCGATTAGAACTACTAACATTGGCGACATTGGCAACACTCGGTGCGTTGCGGAGTTGGTAAACCTTGGATCGGTTTTCGATAATTATCAATGCATCTTTCGGAGTTTTACACAAAAAGTTGCCACCGGCGGCGGAATTCAACGAATCTTGTTCTTGAAAATTAAGACCGTTGTAAAACGTATCGATTTGGTGCAACTCGGAAAAACCATGGTGAGGACATTGCCTAAGCAATTCCTTAAAGCGATCCCACGCGTCTCTAAAAGATTCATTCGGTTTTTGCTCAAATTTCGTAATTTCATTTTTGAAAAACGTCGTCTTAGACGGTGGGAAAAAATAATTAACGAACTTGGAGACGAGATCCTTCCACGTAGTTATGGAATTAGGTGGCTCTTTCTCGTACCAATCCTTGGCGGCACCATCGAGCGAATACGGAAAAAGCATAAGCTTGACGACATCGGTGTCGACGTTCTTAAACTTGCTCGTGGCCAAAAGACGATCAAAATTCCGAATATGGTCGTGAGGATTATCGGCTTCACGACCTCGAAACTTTGTAGCTTGAATCAACGAAAGCATTCTGCTCTTAATCTCAAAATTCTCCGCTTCGATAGCGGGAATTACGATCGCGTCTCCATAACCCTCAGTGGGTGCTTGGAGCAATTCCATCATCGAACTATTGTCGGCCATCTCCTCTACGGTCTCTTCAACAACGAAATTAGGAACGTCGGTTTCTAACTCTCGTCTACGTCGTCGATTCCTTCGATTACGATTGCGTCGATTCGAAGCTTCGCTAGAATTGGAATAATTCTTCGATCGAGTCCGCGTGCACTAAGCGTAGAATGGGGGGTAGCAAAGAAGATTCTTTTTGCGGTTTTTTGATTTTTCAATTTTTTTTTTGGTTTTTGATTGTTTTTTTAATTTTTTTGGATTTTTGAATGTATTACGTAGACACAAATCTACAAATCTACCCTCGAATCGATTTCCTCGATTAAAGGAGCCTCAAGGAATGAAAACGATCACGTGGAGTGAACGTTCTTGATGACTTTAGAACGTTGGTGGAACACCAAAACGTTCAAGAGGGTTTAATCTTGAAAACAAGCAAATATAATTTACGTAGATAATATTTGGGCGGCAAACCCTCGATTAGCCTTCTTTCTCAAAACACGCACAAGCAAGCGGGGGAAACGAGGCGGCGCTAAGCACTTAAGAGCCTTTTTCCCTTAGGTCGTGAAATACAACCGCCTTATACCCATCTTATAGTTTGTGTTAATTGAAATTAAGCCTCACAAAAGTATTTATCTATTTTTCCTTTAAACTTTTGCTTTAGATTCGAATACAATGATCGAGTGATGAAATCCCGAATCAAGGTTCCGTTTTCACGCTTTTGGAGTACTTGTATATTTATTGTTCTTACGTAGATACAATATAGTAATAATATATTCACAAGAAAAACGAAAACCATTATATCTACAATATAGTAAAATGATTGATTTGTGTTTAATTTAGGAAAATTAAACTCGATTTATTTGGATACTATAATATAATAAGGATAAATAACAAAAATGATATGTACGTTTATGTACGCTTTTCAAAAATTGAAAAGCAAAAACGCACTACTCACACAAACACGATAGTAATAATGGCACTATAAACACCTCCCCGGCTGCGGCGCCAAAAATTTGGTGTAGTTTTTTCGTACACGTTTTAGGAAAAACGCGTATGAGTTGCAAGTATTAAGTTCTACGATTTAATTAAAAACCGTAAAACCGAATAAATGCGGGTTCGTCCTCGAACGAGGTGTGTGTATTAATGTGCCAATATGTAAAATCAAGTTTGGATTAGTGTCGTTTTTGGTTTAGAAGAGAAAAATTAAAGACGAGCTACGACTACGATTAAACTACGACGTTGACGTAAAACGATGACGTAATTACGTAAAACGCGACGAAATTAAAAAATAAACCTAAAAATTAATTAATGATTAAACTAAGTCAAAAATAATATAAATAAGAATAAAAATCCAATAAATATATTTTAAAACCTTTTATTAATTAAATATTCAATTTTAAATGCTAATTAAAGCCCTAAAATTAAATATAATTAAAAAATGCCCAAAATATTATTTTATTGAACTAATAAATCACTTATATTATTTAAAGACTAAAAATTATTTTTCCTAAATTTTCAAAACTATTTTTCTATTTTTAAAACACTAAAAACTATTTTTAAACTAAAATAATCATAAAAAAAATAATAAAATAATGCCAAAAATGATTTGACAATTTTAAAAATCCTAAATTATACTAAAGAATAGTAGAAAAATGAAAAAGTTTGTAAAAAGTAAAATTTTTCACTAAAAGACAAAATAGTTTGAAATTAAACCCTAATTAAACTAAATTTAATTCTAAAAATTAATTAAAAAGGTGAAAAGTAAAAACTTTTTAAACTAAAAATCTTAAACTATTTTTCTGAATCTAGGAAAATTTTTAAAACTAAAAAATAATGATATTTTACACTAAAAGACAAAAATCAGAATATTAAAAAGTAATTTAAAATAGCTATTTAATCTAAAAATTACTAAATGAATAGTAAAATAAAAAATAATTAAACAGAAAAATCATCAATAAAATAAGAAAAATACTGAAACAAAAATCAAAGCCTAATTCCTATTTTAGTTCACTAAAGACAAAATTATCAAAGGACTAAAAGTGACATGTGACTGTTTTTGTCTTTTAGCCTAGCAGTGGGAACTGCTTGTACTAGTAGTGGGAATGGGTTCCCACTGTTAATACAGAAAACGTGATCTGGGCAATCTTTTGCTTAGAACTTGTTGATGACTTGATTATTTGGACAATGATTGGCACCCCTACACTCAGTGGAGTGTAGGGATTCTATAAAAAATGTAAAAACACCAAGTACTTCACAAGAATAGCACAAAAAAAACCAAATTGCAGTCACTGTTTGCTTATGTGCAGGGCTGTAGACGTTTTTCTGGTGTGTTATGCACAAAAGTGATTTTTAAAGCTTGCAAACTTGCATTCCCACTAACCAAATCACATACAAGCTGACTACAAACCTAGGTTACCTATTTATCTAACATATTACAAACCATGGGGGCACAAATTTCACTTAAATCAAGCAGAAAAAGGGACTTGCTGTTTTTATGCTAATGTTACCAAATTTTAACATGCAAGTTTCTTAAATCCTAACCAAACTGAAAGCCTAAGACTAATACAACCTAATACTAGCAAGTAGAATGTGTCTAAACTAGTTTTTAAGACTAAAAGCTGTCAAGAATCATAGCTAAAACCCAAATCCAAACACACCCTTAAATTCTAGAAATCAAATTTAACAAGCCAAATCTATACCAAACGGACTTAAACTGAATTTATCCTAGTCTAGCATGCATATAAGAACTAAATAAGCATAAATAATAAAAAAAATGAACAAGTAAGCCGGTTTATCACAACTTCAAATAATCGTCACATAGAAACTTCAGAAATTAAACCAATGGGGTTCAAGCCCATACCTGGCTGAAAGCCTTCCAAAGGAATGATAAGAGAGCTTATATGTGAGCTTATAGAAGCTTGCTGATGTAGAGAACTAGGGTGGGGACTACTGCAGTCCCAAACACCCTATAATATCTTCAACTTTTTGCATACTTTGAACCTGCCAAAAAGAAAGAAGGAAAAAATGACCTGTTGACAAGGCTAATAAGCTATCAAGCTAGCTTATTAATTAAGCTAGCTTATAGCTTATAGCTTAATAAAAAAATGAAAAAAACTGATTTTTTTTTTGAAATCTTTGTAACCAACCAATCTTGAAACCTTTTCCTTTTGAAACCAACTAGTCTAAATAAATCTTAACCAACCAAATCAGCCTAAACTTTCCACTTTCACTTCCACTTTAGACTGATTTCAAGATTTTGATAAATTTTGCCTCAACTTCCAAAATCGGATTTTCTTTGAAAACTTTTGAAAAAAAACTGAACCCTTTTAAAACCTTACACCATTTCTTGCAAATTAACCTAAATCATTACACTAAAGCAGTAAGATAAAGGAACACAGTTTATGCACATTTAATTAAAAATACTGTAAATATTCATTAATAAGAAAAATATTACATAAACTGGAACAAAGGGGTTTCACATGTTGGACCTCCTTCTATACTACTAAAAAGACGTTTCTAGAACTAGGCATTAAATATTTACAAGTCCTAAACCCTAATAGCTCAATTCCAGAAATGCCCTCGTGTTTAAATTTTGAATCTTGGTCAAAACAGCTCATGTGATGTGCCAGTTGTGTAGACTTCATCTAGGCCATCAAAAACTCCTTAGGGAGCACGAAATCAATGTGGGACATAGATGGACTGCCAATTTTTGTTTTCTTGTAAATAGTAGGGTCAGGGGACACATGGGGTGGACCATTTCGGTAAGTGGGAAGGGTTTATGGGAGGTGGGTTTTTGTTAGGATAGGTAGAATTAAGGATCTGGAAATTATTAACAAAAAACCCTCTGGTTTAGTGTTAACTTAGGATTAGGGTTTATGTTGGTTTAGGGGTTAAACAGGTGGGGTTTTAATCAGGTTTGGGGGTAATCTCGTTTAAAAACGTGTTTTAGGGGGGGAAATAAACTAATTAAGTTTATAGGTTGTGGAAAGCAGACGTGGAGGGTTAGGAGGTGGAGATTGGTTGTTTTGGTGTAGTGGGACAGGTGGCGAAAGGTGAGTGGGGGATGGGTAAAAGGTTGTCGGCAGGTTAGGATATAATGGGTGTATTGTTAAATGGTTTGGCACTTTGGCAGGTTTAGTCCCCATGGTTAAGTACTCCTCAAACAGCTTTAACATTACCAGTCCAAATGTCATTACATTGTTAGTCCTTTTGGCTTTTGCAACTTCAGTCCTTTAGTTAACAATGTAAACAACTTGTAACTTTGGCCAATCTCCAAGGGCTGAATATGTAAAGTCTTCAAACTTTAGGGACCCCACTCATATTTAATGATATTTGAGGGGTATAAAGTGTCAAATCTTCAAGGTAGAGGGACCATTCTTGCCAATTCTTCAAACTTCAAGGGCATTTTTGCAAAATTCATTCTTCGGGCTTGGTTCTTTGTGCGGCTTCGTTTCCCGTGTTCGTTTTTGCTTCATTCTTGTGATTATTTGTTGATTCCACGATATCCGTACCTAAAATACACAATGAACAAACACAAGCATATTTTGGGCTATTTTATGATATTTTTAAGCGTTTTAAGCCCGATTTGGCCGATGAGACTATGTATAATTGTAGTCTCATCAATTACCACCCGCGGTGGCATTTAAAGAATCTTGTTCAACCATATTAAGCCCATTATAAAAAGTATTGATTTGATGCAATTCTGAGAAATCTTCGTGTGGACATTGTCTTAACAAATCTTTAAACCTTTCCCAAGCAACCCCAAATGATTCATGCACTTTTTGTTCAAATCTAGTGATCTCGTTCTTAAAGTGTGTTGTTTTAGATGGTGGAAAGAAGTAATCCATAAACTTAGACACTGATATGAGTGTTTTTACTCATATCATTTATAGCTTAAAAACAATGAAATTATGCTCATAATGTATCAAATATGCCTTTTGTCTGTATGTTTCTTGTTTTCATGTGTGTAGGTACCAAGTTCACGAAAACCGGCAAAAATCGACACGAGATTGATGAAAAAGATTGAGAAGCCAAAAATCGAGCTCGACTTGAGGGGATTTTATAATTTTGCAAGATTATGTGCCAAGTGGGACCCACATAAGCTTATTGGGCCTGAGAAGTCCAATAGTGGATATTAAGTGTATTACTTTTAAAATTTTCCCTAATCCAAGCCCAAGAATTGGCCCATGATTTTACACGGATGGAAATTTTTATTTGGGCCCAAATCCAGAAATAGAAAGAAACGAATGAAGTTCATGGGCCTTAGGGTTTTTGATGTTCTTTGTAACGTGTATCCTACATTCACTTTCACTCATTTATTAATCATACCGTAACACCCCATTCACATTATCATCCACTCATTTTTCTTCCACACGTTACATAAATAAACCCACCCACAATAATAAATAAATCCCCACTACACGTTTTTATCCCATTATTCCCTCACACACATTATTTCAGTTTCGATGTTTTCTATGCTTTTACCCTTCTTCCCCAAACCTTTCAAACCCAAAACCAGTAAAAAATCCCACTATTCACATAAACCCTAATCGGGTAAAAAACCAAATTGACATAGGGCTTTTACTCACACAAGTGAGTTAAGCGTGTGGAATAAAAATCCCCAATTGTTTCGGAAGAGAAGAGTGGGAAAGATTGGGACGTGGCCGATTTTGAGTGGATGCAACACTTCATTCCACCAATCCAACCAATCAGGAGCTAAAGAGAAAGCACAAGTAGCACAAAAATGTGCCACGCTGGCGATCTGTGTGAAGGCAATCAATTATCTACCATCCGATGAAAACTGAAAGGAGAGAGAGGGCAAAGATGCTGCTTGGAGGGCTCGGATTAATTCTCGTCGTCAACCAACTTCACATCCAAGGCCTCGGGTTCAAGTATAAATACCCCCATTTTCCCTGTATTTTTTATCCCTTTTTCTTTCTTTAAAGTTATAATGCTAGTTTAGATTAAACTTTGTAATTTTCCTTTTCAAAAGTTGTAATGTTTTTAGTGATTTAATAAAAATTCGATTCTCAGTTTAATCTTTTATATAATTTACGTTTTATGTTTGGTTGATTTTATAAATAGTTCTTGCAATTTAAATCTAAGAATATCATTATAATCAAGTGTTGTTTATATAAGCTGGATCAATAGCTTGTGTGAATGATTGAAGTTAGAATAAGGGAACAAGTTTAATCCCACTGGTTAAGCTAAAAACAGGATTGAATAAGCTGTTAGGATTCGTGATTGATGATGTTTTTATGGCGAGGTTTTAGAGTCGAGGGTCGACAATAGGGTAGATTAAGTTGATATAATTTTTGGCGTGTTAGCTCGTGGCTCGTCAGCTACGGGCAGAAAGAAAAGCTCTAAAGAGCATATATTATCGACTTTCGTTTTAGCAGAAAGTCAAAGGTACGCAAGATCTCGTTATAATTTTACTTTAGGTTAAAGTTTAGTCTAATCTCATAAATCTGCTGTTATTACCGATTGGCTTAAGTTTGAGTACTGATTGAATATTTCTGTTATTATTATTTAGATTATTCTGAATACTGCTTATGTTTGGGTATGATTTTTTCTGATGAAATATTGTTTTTAGTGTATTGTGTTATGAATCTGAATGAATTAGTTGCGATCTATAGCTTTTGAATGATTAGTTTCTTTTGATATCTAGTTACTGATAGATGCTTCATTTAGATTTGGATATGCCGATTTTTAGTTTAAAATGTTTCTGATTCTCTTGTCACTTTTTTTTTGTAATCAGATTTGAATTTGTGGTCCAGTTACTTGCCTGTTATGTTTTTACTCACTTAATTGTGTAATTGATAGGTTTTACTGAAGTTGTTTGGTGTTCAATATTAGATTGCTGCCCTGCCTTTGCTAGCTTGTTTTAGGTTCTAACGTGTGAAAGTTTATCTGCTTCATTAGTTTTGAATTAGCCTGAATGATTTACTGAGAAATGATAAATTCATTGAATAATACTTACCAGTTTATTGGATATATGTAAAGTCGTTTTGCTGATTAAAGAGTTAAGAAATTTTTGTTAAATTTAGATTTTGGTTTATATAAGTTTGATGTGGAATTATTTTGCTGGGTATCTCGTTTTATCAGATCATTACTTTGTTCAGCTGATTTCTTGATTAACTGGGATTTCTGTTTTGTCTGTTTTATCTGTAATTTAGTTTGATTGGTCTGTTGTATTTCTTTTTTGTCTTTTGATCAGTTATCAGCTTATCAGATCAACCTGATTTGATAAGTTCACAAGCTGTTGTCCTCTCAGCTTATCAAAATAAGTTTTAAAAGTCTTTCCTAAGACTTGGTTTTATGCACAATCTGTCAAAGAAAATAATTCAAAAAAAAAAAATTGTCATCTGCAGGTCTCGAACTCGAGACCTGCCCTTCACCATTACATCGTGTTATCCAGCTGGGCTGCTGCCCTTTTTGATTTTAGTTTCCTTTATTTCATTAATAAAGTACTAATATGTTAGGCTGTGTTTGTTTCAAGCGTTAATAAAGTGTAACGTTTTAATTTTTTTTATGTTAATTAAAGTATTGTTTTTAATAAAAAAAAGGTAATTTAGAAATAAAATAAAAATATTAAAAATGTTTTTATTTAAAAAAGCTTAATTAGTTTAATTTTTATTAGTTTTATTAAATAGATTAGTTTTTAAAAAAGTAATTTTAATTAAGTTTAATTTGTTAAAAAAAATAGTTTAATTAGATTGTTAAATAGATTAAAAGTTTTAACTTTTAAATAGATTTATTTTTATAGATTATTAAAATAGATTAATTTTTAATTAGTATTTTAATTTTAAGTAATTGATTTGATTTAAATTTTTAAATAGTGGGGTTTACGATTCATGCACTTTAGGTAGCTTTAAATAGCCTAAAATTGTAGATTTTAATTTTAGTTTAAAAACCAACGGCACATTCAAATCGATTGTCCAAATCAAAACGAAACGTCTCAAATTCATAAGATCTTTGTGTACAACGAACTCGACTCACTCACGTGTTTAATCGTATCCGTCTTTGACTTATTTTTGGTTAATTACTTTTTCCTAAAGGTAATTACCTAAATTTGTCCTATAACGTATATGTGTTTAATCTCACTTACACCAAAAATTTTGGCGCCGCTGCCGGGGATCTTGTGTACGATTCGCTTTTGTGGAGATTTGTTGATCGTGGATTTGAAGACCCTTTCCGTCCTCGGAAAGTTTTGTTATTTTTCTATTAAGTAGTATGTATCGTTTTTCTCGTTTTTTGTGAATAATATATAGTATTACGTAGAACAATAATTTTTAATACTTTTCAAATAAGCCTTAGTTGGGATTTCATCACCTAGCTATTGTATTCGAACCCAAAACAAAAATAAAGGCAAAATAGATAAATACTAATAAGAAGTTTGAACTCGATTTATACAAACTATAAGGTGGGTATAAGGCGACGTGCTATAAAAGGCCGTCTAAGGAAAAAGGTTTTTAAGTGCTTTGTGCCACCTCGTTTCCCCGCTTGCTTGTGCGTATATTGAGAGGGACAACCTATTATTGGTTTGCCGACTCAAGTAGTATTAAATCTTATTTTTTGTTGTTTACTTATTGAACCTCGAGACGTTTAGGTTTTCACCTATCGTTTCAAAGTCGACCGAGGGTAATTTACTTCCATAGTAGTTATCCTTATTCCTTGTTTTTTATCGATCATTTTTTATTGAGCAATACCAAAAATACCAAAAATAATCTTCTTTCTTGTCTAATTTCTTTTCTTTAATCCTCTAAATTCTCGTCTTTGTTGTGTATGCAATTACGTTCTTCTCGTCTTGTGATAGATTTTAATAGGCTTGAAAATATTCCTCGTAGAAATAGAAATCGTCAACAACGAATAGTGGAACCCGAGATTCCACCTATTGTTGTAGAGATGGCCGATAACCGTACAATGGAGGAATTGCTCCGTGCACCCACCGAAGGGTATGGGGAAGCAATCGTTGTGCCGGCTATTTTGGCGGATCATTTTGAGATTAAGACGGGTCTTTTATCGCTCATTCGTGCCGACCAATTTCGTGGCAATGAGGCCGATAGCCCGCATTCTCACATACGGAATTTTAATCGAATTACCTCGACTCTCAAGTTTAGAGATGTGCCGAATGACGTGATTAAGCTCATGCTTTTTCCGTACTCGCTCGAGGGTAATGCTAAGCTTTGGTATGAGAAAGAACCACCGGGTTCTATTTTGACTTGGGATGATTTAGTGTCAAAGTTCATGAATTATTTCTTTCCACCTTCCAAGACAACACATTTTAAAAATGAGATCACTAGATTTGAACAAAAAGTGCATGAATCGTTTGGGGTTGCTTGGGAAAGATTTAAAGATTTGTTAAGACAATGTCCACACCACGGTTTCTCGGAATTGCATCAAATAAATACTTTTTATAATGGGCTTAATATGATTGAACAAGATTCTTTAAATGCCACCGCGGGTGGTAATCTTTTAAGAAAAACACCGAGAGACGCGTGGAGAATAATTGAGGATAAGTCTAGAGCACAATATTCACGAAACACACCGGTTGTTTCCAATGTGAATTCATCTAATCACGAGATTGCTAGATTGGACTCTAAGATTGACACGATTTTGAATGAGATTAGGAAGAATCCTCATTGATCGATTAATATGGTTGAGAATGTTTGTGTATCATGTGGTGGAGCACATCCTAATTATGCTTGTTTGAACGCGGGGTTTGATCAAGCTAGTGCTTTTGCCGCGACGGGAACTTATGGCTTCAACGGTCAAGTTCCTCGTCAAAATCATGTTGCTCCACCGGGTTTTCCACCGGTTCAAAATAGGTACAACAATGGAAACAATGGGAATAATTTTAACCGTGGTAACCAAGGGAACTTTAATCAAGGAAATGGGTTTAATGCTAATCAAAACAATCAAAGTTTTCAAGGGAATAATCAAAATGATTTGTCAAGTTACATGAAATCAAATGAGGCAAACATGAAAGCTTTTCAAAATAACATCCAAGGGCAAATTAATACTTTGAGACTTGATTTTGAAAATACGATTAAAGGGCAAAACAACAAGATTGAGCTTAATCAACAAAGGCTAGAGCAAGCTCAAAATCGTATGCAACAAAATTTGGAGCAAGGTCAAAATAAATTGCTTTCTATGCTTGAGGGATTTATGTCTAAACCGTCATCTTCTTCGGGTTGCTTACCTAGCAATACCATTCCAAACCCGAAGAGAGAGCTTAAGGCCGTAACCGTTTATGATGATTGTGAGGATTTAGATGAAGTGATTGAGTTTAAGCCTCCACCTAAGGAAACATTTCTAGAAGTCACTAAGGCTACTTTGAATGTGATTAGTACCTCGGTTTTCTTTGATTTCTTTCCCGAGAAATATAAAGATCCGGGTCAATTCTTGATACCTTGTGTTTTCAATGAGCTTGGGGTTTGCAAAGGCCTAGCCGATCTAGGAGCTAGCATTAACATCATGCCCCTAGCCCTTTGGAAGACAATTGACTATGCACCACTTAGTACTACTGGTATGATCATTGAGCTTGCTAATCGAACCACCACTCGACCGGTTGGTATAGCGGAAAATGTCATAATGAAAGTGGGAAACTTCTTGTACTTAGCCGATTTTGCTATAGTCGATTATGAGACCAATCCTCGTGTGCCAATTTTTTTAGGACGACCATTTTTGTGCACGGCCAATGTTTTAGTTGATATGAGGAAAGAGGAAATTGAGTTGTTTTATGAAGATAAAAGCATTGTTTTTAAACCAGAAAGGATTCCAAGATTTGTTGCTAAGAAAGTTGAAAGTGTTAAGCTTGTTGAAGCAATTGAAAATGATAAAAAAGCTATTTTTGATAAAGGTGTTTTTCCAATTTTGGAAACTTCAATTTGTGATAAAGGAAAGTCAAAATCAAATGAAGAAGCTTGCTTTGTTGAAACATGTTGTAACCTTTCCTCATCTACACTCACTCCACACGAGGATGATAGTGCTAAGATTGAAAAACAAATTGATGAATACCTAAGTGAACCATTTGATGCTAGTGAGTTTAAGAGTGAGAATTTTGATCCCGAGAGTGATATTGCTTTAATTGAACAATCTTTGAAAATGGACTCATTTTCATTCTCTACTATGGACCATGTTGATGTTCCTAAGGCACAATCTTCATTTGAAGAGCCTTTGATTCCTAACTTCACACCGAGTGAGGTTAGTGACTATTCATGTGATAAGTTCATCGATGAACTTTTTGCTATCCTTGATCCACTTCCACGGGGAAGTGAAGACGTTTCCGATCTCGAGATCGAATGTGATTCTAGTGTTTTACCTACCATTCTCGAGGAATTCGCCGATGAATTGCCTTCAAATGAGAATGATGATCTAGTATCCGAATGTGACACACTCGATACTTTGTCGGATATTTCTTGTGATGACAAGGATGACGACACTTTCGTGACTTACTCAAATCCTCTCTTTGAACCTTCAATGAACAATAATCCGTTGTTTCAAGAGGATTTTGAGAACATCATGCCTCCTACATCTCACAACCGTTGTGATGATGAGCCTTTCTTGAAGGAGGTTGATGAGTTTCTTTATATAGACATTCCTTCGGAATTTGAGGAAGAGTCTAATGAAGGTGATGAAGACTCTTGGTTTGATCACCCGATTTATGATGATGACAATGTTGACCCGGAGGGAGAAATTACTTTTGATCCAATTATCCTTCCCACTCGCTTTGATCTTAATGTGCGGGTTTTTCATGCGACTCGTTTTGAGTATCATGACCCCTTTATTCACATTCAAAAGAGTGAAAAGGTCAACAAAGTCATGCAAGTTGAAACCACTATGGTTGAGACTTTTGTTCCACCATTACCATGTGCTTTATATGACTTAGGATTAGCATGGGGGGACGACACCTTGTTTTCCATTCCTTTCTCCACCGAGGACGAGGTATTCGACCCCGGAATCGTCGATTTAGGGAAATTTCGGCCTTTCACCGATGCAATAATTGAAAGACTTTTCGATCATCTTGGTGCGAGTTTACCTCGTGGAGCATGTTACATCCATACTATTGTTTGTGACTACCATCTCTTGTTAGAGATTAGTGTTGGAGTTTTATCCTTTCGTTTGTCATCCGACAACGAGGATGAGATCTTTGACCCCGGCATCGCGCTTCATGTTGGTTTTTACTCCAATATGCCGGTTTTCACCACTTTTCCCTAAGGACCAATGAATGCGGGGATCGAGTCGAGCTCATGACTCGGTGAACAAAAACGAGGTGCCTTGTGGGGGAGTCCCATACATTCTATCTTCTTTCTATTTTCTAACACCTAATAAGGCTTGATCTTTCAAGCTTGTGTTCGTGTTTTGTTGTGTTGTGATCTTAGGTACGACCCTTATATCTGAAGACTCTCGTGTTCGGTTTTTGCCGGTCCACTTGATCTTCCATTCTTTGATTGCCAAAAAGGGGCACACTCTTTATCCCTTGATTTTTATTGACTAACGTTTTATATTGAGGCATAATTAATAAACGGCTTATAGATTTGCGTGCTCTTTCCATGCTAGGATTTTGCATTAGACTCTTCGTGTCTTAGCAAGGGGGTGTTACTCTTGAGCTAAGAAACATTGAGGACAATGTTTGGTTTTAGCATGGGGGAGTCAATCGATATAATCGCTTGCAATTGCTTTTGTCGTGTCCAAACGTGTGTTTTTCTCATTTTTTCAATAAAATTTTAAAATTTTTTGTGTTATTTTTAAGTTTATAATAATAAAATAAGTGTTTTTGACACGAATGTAAGCTTTTAATAAGAATAGTTTTTGACTCGACTCGGTTTTTAACCTTTAGCTTTTCCTTAACGTATTTGAATTAAGTTTTGCTAGGCTATTATATAGGGAGCTTTAAAACGCGAAGGTCTTAATTCATATGAGTTAAGGACAAGAACTTTTCGCAAGCTCCTATAATTGATCCTAGAAAGTCGTTTATCAAGGGAACTTTAAAACGCAAATTCTAAAACTTGCAAAAGTATAAGAAGTTGCAAGATCCTATAGATGACTTGAAAACCCAAAACTTTGATATAATAGGCTAAGTATCCATTGATTTCATTCTTGGAATTTTACAATATGGAGAACAAGAGATGATAGAGCCAATTATAAGTGTGGTATTCTTTCGGGAATTTATGTGAGTTAATTATGAGCCTATTCTCCCATCACTTGTTAATAAATTTTAATTGCAATAAATAATGTTGAACGATTTGAAAAGTTACTTAGCTTCTAGCCCAAGATCGTTTAGAAGTTGCTCGGTATGGATTAGAGTACATAGCCAAGGCATAACTTATTGAAGCGGGATGCGAAGATTGGCAAGTCCAAAAAGGTCCTAACAAGACATGAGGGCTATGTTTTATTGCTAAAGATCTCAAGTGATGTGAAGATTCATTATTCAAAAATCAATATGAAGGATCGAGACACACGACGAAAAGCAAAATACTCCCAAAAAGTCATGGAGAAGTCTATCCAAAAAGATCAAAAATAAGGTATGAGGATAAATGAAGCCAAGTCCAAAAAGGAGGCGGATCGTTGTTAATCAAAATCCCAAGTGAAGATTGGAGAAAAATGAAGAAGTCGTGGTCCAAGTATGAATCTCTCAAAAATTCAAGTGAAGAAATATTATGAAGAGAAGACCATTATTTCGTGAACGTCTCTCAAGATTAGAAGTATTAAGTCACTGCCAAATATCGGTCCGAGAAAGGTCTCAAATCGCGAAACAAGTTATGCCAAGATATGAACTTTATGAGACCCCGAGAAGCAGTTTTAAAAGATTTTGTCCTTTAGCTAACTATTGATTAAATCGTTCACTTTATTTTCGGCCTAATAAATTATCGAAATAAGTCAACAATGTATCCTCGTGATCATTCATGACAACAATAAAATATAAGAGATACACATAGGAATAAGGGAGTCTAAGTGATTAATTGGCCCACGTGAGTTCGTGTTAGTTTACCAACTTATAATAACAATGATCTTGTTTTTGCACTTGGCATGGAAGAGTGAAAAGTCGGGGACGATGAATCTATTTGAGTTTTATGATCCTTAAAGTTATTTTTCGAATAATGAAAGCAATACATTTTGTCTTTGCAAAATAAAATGTCAAAAGTTGAATAATGGTGTAGTTATAGTTTTATTTTATCATTGCGTGAGGACACGGCAATTGCTTAGCATGGGGGAATTTGATATGAGTGTTTTTACTCATATCATTTATAGCTTAAAAACAATGAAATTATGCTCATAATGTATCAAATATGCCTTTTGTCTGTATGTTTCTTGTTTTCATGTGTGTAGGTACCAAGTTCACGAAAACCGGCAAAAATCGACACGAGATTGATGAAAAAGATTGAGAAGCCAAAAATCGAGCTCGACTTGAGGGGATTTTATAATTTTGCAAGATTATGTGCCAAGTGGGACCCACATAAGCTTATTGGGCCTGAGAAGTCCAATAGTGGATATTAAGTGTATTACTTTTAAAATTTGCCCTAATCCAAGCCCAAGAATTGGCCCATGATTTTACACGGATGGAAATTTTTATTTGGGCCCAAATCCAGAAATAGAAAGAAACGAATGAAGTTCATGGGCCTTAGGGTTTTTGATGTTCTTTGTAACGTGTATCCTACATTCACTTTCACTCATTTATTAATCAAACCGTAACACCCCATTCACATTATCATCCACTCATTTTTCTTCCACACGTTACATAAATAAACCCACCCACAATAATAAATAAATCCCCACTACACGTTTTTATCCCATTATTCCCTCACACACATTATTTCAGTTTCGATGTTTTCTATGCTTTTACCCTTCTTCCCCAAACCTTTCAAATCCAAAACCAGTAAAAAATCCCACTATTCACATAAAACCTAATCGGGTAAACAACCAAATTGACATAGGGCTTTTACTCACACAAGTGAGTTAAGCGTGTGGAATAAAAATCCCCAATTGTTTCGGAAGAGAATAGTGGTAAAGATTGGGACGTGGCCGATTTTGAGTGGATGCAACACTTCATTCCACCAATCCAACCAATCAGGAGCTAAAGAGAAAGCACAAGTAGCACAAAAATGTGCCACGCTGGCGATCTGTGTGAAGGCAATCAATTATCTACCATCCGATGAAAACTGAAAGGAGAGAGAGGGCAAAGATGCTGCTTGGAGGGCTCGGATTAATTCTCGTCGTCAACCAACTTCACATCCAAGGCCTCGGGTTCAAGTATAAATACCCCCATTTTCCCTGTATTTTTTATCCCTTTTTCTTTCTTTAAAGTTATAATGCTAGTTTAGATTAAACTTTGTAATTTTCCTTTTCAAAAGTTGTAATGTTTTTAGTGATTTAATAAAAATTCGATTCTCAGTTTAATCTTTTATATAATTTACGTTTTATGTTTGGTTGATTTTATAAATAGTTCTTGCAATTTAAATCTAAGAATATCATTATAATCAAGTGTTGTTTATATAAGCTGGATCAATAGCTTGTGTGAATGATTGAAGTTAGAATAAGGGAACAAGCTTAATCCCACTGGTTAAGCTAAAAACAGGATTGAATAAGCTGTTAGGATTCGTGATTGATGATGTTTATATGGCGAGGTTTTAGAGTCGAGGGTCGACAATAGGGTAGATTAAGTTGATATAATTTTTGGCGTGTTAGCTCGTGGCTCGTCAGCTACGGGCAGAAAGAAAAGCTCTAAAGAGCATATATTATCGACTTTCGTTTTAGCAGAAAGTCAAAGGTACGCAAGATCTCGTTATAATTTTACTTTAGGTTAAAGTTTAGTCTAATCTCATAAATCTGCTGTTATTACTGATTGGCTTAAGTTTGAGTACTGATTGAATATTTCTGTTATTATTATTTAGATTATTCTGAATACTGCTTATGTTTGGGTATGATTTTTTCTGATGAAATATTGTTTTTAGTGTATTGTGTTATGAATCTGAATGAATTAGTTGCGATCTATAGCTTTTGAATGATTAGTTTCTTTTGATATCTAGTTACTGATAGATGCTTCATTTAGATTTGGATATGCCGATTTTTAGTTTAAAATGTTTCTGATTCTCTTGTCACTTTTTTTTTAGTAATCAGATTTGAATTTGTGGTCCAGTTACTTGCCTGTTATGTTTTTACTCACTTAATTGTGTAATTGATAGGTTTTACTGAAGTTGTTTGGTGTTCAATATTAGATTGCTGCCCTGCCTTTGCTAGCTTGTTTTAGGTTCTAACGTGTGAAAGTTTATCTGCTTCATTAGTTTTGAATTAGCCTGAATGATTTACTGAGAAATGATAAATTCATTGAATAATACTTACCAGTTTATTAGATATATGCAAAGTCGTTTTGCTGATTAAAGAGTTAAGAAATTTTTGTTAAATTTAGATTTTGGTTTATATAAGTTTGATGTGGAATTATTTTGTTGGGTATCTCGTTTTATCAGATCATTACTTTGTTCAGCTGATTTCTTGATTAACTGGGATTTCTGTTTTGTCTGTTTTATCTGTAATTTAGTTTGATTGGTCTGTTGTATTTCTTTTTTGTCTTTTGATCAGTTATCAGCTTATCAGATCAACCTGATTTGATAAGTTCACAAGCTGTTGTCCTCTCAGCTTATCAAAATAAGTTTTAAAAGTCTTTCCTAAGACTTGGTTTTATGCACAATCTGTCAAAGAAAATAATTCAAAAAAAAAAAAAAAATTGTCATCTGCAGGTCTCGAACTCGAGACCTGCCCTTCACCATTACATCGTGTTATCCAGCTGGGCTGCTGCCCTTTTTGATTTTAGTTTCCTTTATTTCATTAATAAAGTACTAATATGTTAGGCTGTGTTTGTTTCAAGCGTTAATAAAGTGTAACGTTTTAATTTTTTTTTATGTTAATTAAAGTATTGTTTTTAATAAAAAAAAGGTAATTTAGAAATAAAATAAAAATATTAAAAATGTTTTTATTTAAAAAAGCTTAATTAGTTTAATTTTTATTAGTTTTATTAATTAGATTAGTTTTTAAAAAAGTAATTTTAATTAAGTTTAATTTGTTAAAAAAAAATAGTTTAATTAGATTGTTAAATAGATTAAAAGTTTTAATTTTTAAATAGATTTATTTTTATAGATTATTAAAATAGATTAATTTTTAATTAGTATTTTAATTTTAAGTAATTGATTTGATTTAAATTTTTAAATAGTGGGGTTTACGATTCATGCACTTTAGGTAGCTTTAAATAGCCTAAAATTGTAGATTTTAATTTTAGTTTAAAAACCAACGACACATTCAAATCGATTGTCCAAATCAAAACGAAACGTCTCAAATTCATAAGATCTTTGTGTACAACGAACTTGACTCACTCACGTGTTTAATCGTATCCGTCTTTGACTTATTTTGGTTAATTACTTTTTCCTAAAGGTAATTACCTAAATTTGTCCTATAACGTATATGTGTTAATCCACGACACATCAGACACTAAATCATCCCATGTCAAGATCGAACCCGGTGGTTCTTTCTCATACCAAATCTTAGCGTTACCCTAGAGCGAGTACGGAAAAAGCATGAACTTAATCGTGTCATTCGGCACATCTCTAATCTTGAGAGTCGAGGTAATACGATGAAAATTCCGAATGTGAGAGTGCGGGATATCGGTCTCATTGCCACGAAATTGGTCGGCACGAATGAGTGATAAAAGACCCGACTTAATCTCATAATGATCCGCCAAAATAGCCGGCACAACGATTGCTTACCCATACCCTTCGGTGGGTGCACGGAGCAATTCCTCCATTGTTCGGTTATCGGCCATCTCTACAACAATAGGTGGAAGCTCGGGTTCCACTATTCGTTGTTGACGATTTCTATTTATACGAGGAATATTTTCAAGCCTATTGTAATAAATCGAAAGTCGAGAAGATCGTAATTGCATAAACCAAAGTGACGAGAATTTTAGAGGGTTGAAGAAAAGAAATTAGACAAGAAGAAGATTATTATTGGTGTATTGCTCAATCAAAAAGATCGATAAAAACAAGGAATAAGGATAACTACTATGGAAGTAAATTACCCTCGGTCGACTTTGAAACGATAGGTGAAAACTTAAACGTCTCGAGGTTCAATAAGTAGACAACAAAAATAAGGTATAATACTACTTGAGTTGGCAAACCAATAATCGGTCGTCCCTCTCAATATACGCACAAGCAAGCGGGGAAACGAGGTGGCACAAAGCACTTAAAAACCTTTTTCCTTAGACGGCCTTTTATAGCACGTCGCCTTATACCCACCTTATAGTTTGTATAAATCGAGTTCAAACTTTTTATTAGTATTTATCTATTTTGCCTTTTTTCGTTTTGGATTCGAATACAATAGCTAGGTGATGAAATCCCAATTAAGGTCTTATTTGGAAGTAGGTAAATTTATTGTTCTACGTAATACAATATAGCAATCACAAAAAACACGAAAAACGATACATACTATAATAACAGAAAAATAACAAAACTTTCCAAGGACGGAAAGGGTTTTCAAATCAACGATCAACAAATCTCACAAAGACGAACCGTACACAAGATCTCCGGCAGCGGCGCCAAAAATTTTTGATGTGTCGTGGAATGTCGATGTATTTTAACGATATACGACATAGGACAAATTTAGGCAATTACCCTTAGGAAAAGGTAATTAGCCAAAAATAAGTCGAAGACGGATATGATTAAACACTATGATGAACCAAGTTCGTTGTACACGAAGATCGAGTGAATTTGAGATGTTTAGTTTTGACTTGGACAATTGATTTGAATCGTTATCGGTTTTTAACTAAAATTACTCCTACAATTTTAAACTATTTAAATCCTAAGTGCATTAATCGTTCCCCGATACTTACTTAAAACAATAAAACTATTTAAAAATTAAACTATAAAAAAAATCTATTAAAAATTTATCTATTAAAATTATTTTTACACTATTTAAAACTCTATTTAAAATTTATAAACTAATTAAATCTATTAAAAATTACTTTTACTTTTTAATAAACAAAATCTATTTTAAAAACTATTTTATTTAAAACTAAATTAATAAAAATCTATTTATTTTAAAACTAATAAATGAAAAATAGTAGTAATACAAAACTAAAGGCTGACATATGAAATTAAAGTGGCTATATTAATTACCCATTCAGTACTTAAATCAAAAAGGCTAGCTAGAAGAGATGGTTTAGGCTTTTGGCTGTTGCCCTTGAGGTCACGGGTTCGAGTCCTATGGAGGACTCATTTTTGATAATATATATATATATATATATATATATATATATATATATATATATATATATATATATATATATATATATATATATATATATATATATATATCAATTGATTTATTATGACAGCTTAGTGAACACAATCAAACAGACTGATTGAGTCTGCTGATAGAATCAGTAACACAAATAAAAAAATAACAAATTTAAGCAAACTTAGATAAGATAGAACAAGGTTATAAAATAGCAGACCCAATCAAACACAAAACATACCAAATCAATTAAAGAAAATACAGATTAACCATGTAGCCGAACAAATTTCATTCACAACTCTAAACCCACCTAATCAAATCAGTCAAGTCCAAAAGGAAATCTATCAAATAAAATTCTCAAATATATAAGCAAAACAGACCAAATTCAGCAACTCAAAGCTATTATCAACAAGTTGAACAAACTCAGATATCCAAATCATCAGATAAGCATAACCATCACTGATTCCAAACTTACTTGCTACCAAAAACCATGAATACTCAGCAAACTGAACCCAATTAGACGACTCAATATCCAAGAGCAGATATCAATACATACAGGTCACATATCAGTATAATAAAACATTCAGCAACTTTAATTCAAAACACTAAAAAGCATACTATTAAAATAGAACAAGATCCACAGTTATATTAAGTATTAATCAGTAAACCTTGTTAATAAAACTCACCTAACAGATTAATTCAAACCTCTATTTAATACAGATTTCTATACAGCAATCCTAAATTAAACTCACAAAATCAGATTAAATATAACAGTCAACAATAACAATTAATCAAGCAGGTTCAAAAACGCATAAACTACTTAACAAAGAATTCAGAAATTAACTTTATAAAAGTAAAATGAGCAGAAACTTATTGAAGAAGACCTTTGGGACGAGGTGCAGCGCTGAGCTGACCTAGTAAACCGAGTCAACACCACCATTTGTCACCATTACTCGAACCATTAACCAAAATCGAACCAAACATTATTCGAATCACAATCGACATTTAAAACCACGAACTATCACCAATCTTAACAGCTTCAATTTAACCTATCCAGTGGGGATAGATTTCTTCCCAATTTTACTTTATCTCTTAGATTAGCTTATTAATTAAACTAATCCAAATAACTTTTAGTCATAATTATTTAATCAGATTAATATGCAATAATAATTAAATTCAAAGGAATCTTAAACGAGAGATTTGAAAATTAAAACTGATCTTTCATTAAATCCAAATTAAATTACATTATTAAAAAGAAATTACAAATCTAATCTAATTTAAACATTATAACATTAAAGAAAAATTGGAATGATTAAAAATACATTTTGTGGGGGTCTTTATAGGCTAACCCCAAACCCTTTGCTGAGAGGTTGTTGAAGAGCATCTTCATCCTTGGCCCTTGATTTCTCTTTTCTCTTTCTACTCTTTGATCTCACGGCTGATAATTGCTCACTAGCACACGGATTGCCAACGTGGCAATCAAGTGTGCTAGTTATGCTTTCTCTTTGCTGAAATGGCCTAATATGATTGGTGGATTGGTGGTGATGTGTTGTCACAACCAATGAATAGCTGCCACGTCAATAGATGCCTCCATCTTCAAGCCCCGAAAAACATGGGGATTTAATTCCAAGCGCGTGTATCACACTCGCTATAAATCAGAAACCCCCAATTTTATTATCTAGGGTTTGTTCTTGAGAAAAAGTTGCGTTTGTTTTATTTTGGGAGAGAGAGGAAGATATTGGTTGTATCGAAGATAAATAAAAGGGTGTAAATGATTCGTTGACCAAAGTGAATCGTTTTTTAACTTTACATAATTCTCCTTTAACCATCCTAGATAATCTAAAACCTAATGGGCTATAAAACCCACTCATACTCCCAACGTTTATGAAAATGGTATAGATATTTGGCTTGGGCCCGTGTATGATTTAAATTTACCCATTCGTTCCATGCTTGTTATAATTTGGGTCTTTTGGGCTTATTCATCCAAAAGTTAGAAATACATCTTCTCAAATGGGCTTTTGGGCCCATTAATCATATGTGGGACCCACAAGGCCCAAGTAACCTTCATAAAGTTAAATCCACTAAAAACAAACTCGATTTGTGGCTTTCTCGATTTTTCTGAACTCTCGTGTGGTTTTTGTCGGTTTTCGTGAACTTGGTACCTACACACATGAAACAAACAAAACAACATATACAGGGCCATTTTATACTTTTTATGCAGTTATTGTACGTTTTTAGATACAAATGATATGAGTAAAATCACTCATATAAACCACCAAAGATCCTTTAAAGATCAAATCTTATACATTTGTTGTTGTGTCATAGTTGTGAAGATCCAGGTAGTTGTGTCTATTTGGAAGTTGTGTATGTACTAAGTATAGTTGTGTAGATTGGTCCTAGCTACGATTAGGGCTCGACTTTTAGCTTAGAGTCAGAAATTGGTTAAGAAACGTGTACCGTTTTATCCACCATAAGGAGCTTTTTGTGTAGTGAACTCTCGAGTAAGGAGTACTCGAGGAGTGGAGTAGGAACGAGGAGTGAGCTTCGTTGCCGAACCACTATAAATCCTTGGTGTTTGGTTTGATCTTTCTTTACCCTTAACTCTTTACATTCTTTATTATTTGTGCATATACATTAGTTAGTATTAGTTTAGTTACACTATCATTGTTCATATTATGCATAAGAAGATTTCACATATTTCCTCAAGCCTATGTTTTTGAAAAAGGATTTTTTGAAAACCATCTTTTAACAAGTAATTATAAGAAACTATTCAACCCCCCCCCCCCCCCCCTTATAGTTTCTATAATTTGTATCAAAGAGAGGTTGCTCAAGAAGTTTGAAAGTATATTGTATTTTAAAACTTGAATCGATCTTTGGATTCCAACAAGTACCTAGAAGGGCAATCTATGCAAAGACCACCACTTTTTGAAACCGATAGTTTTATTTATTGGAAAAATAGATTTGAGACTTACGTGAAATCAAAAGATTTAGATCTTTGGCATGTTATTACCAATGGTGATTTTTTGCCTTATCAATTTAATGAAGTTTCTAAAACAAAAGAATTGGTCACTTTTGATAAAGCTAATGACGATACTAAAAAGAAACTTTCGAAAAATAATGCGGCTAAAATGGTGATTTATAATGCTTTACCTAAGAAAGAGTATGAAAGGATTTTTATGTGTGAAACTGCTAAAGATATTTGGAACACTCTTTTAGTAACCCACGAAGGTAATAGCCAAGTCAAAGAAAGCAAAATCGATCTTCTTGTCCAACAATATGAACAATTTGTCATCTTAGAAGATGAAACTACTGATAGTGCTTTTGCTAGATTTAACACTATTATTACTAGTCTAAAAGCATTTGATGAAGGTTTTTCTAGCAAGAACAATGTTAAGAAGTTTCTAAGGGCCTTACATCCGAAGTGGAGAGCAAAAGTCACGGCGATTTAAGAATCGAAAGATCTCTCAACTTTATCACTCGATGAACTCATAGGAAACTTGAAGGTTCATGAGATGATAATTTTGAAGGACTCAGAATTGGTAAAAACCAAGAGTGAAAGGAAGTCTCTTGCACTCAAAGCCAAGAAGGCACAAAGCGATCATGAAAGTTCCTTGGATAGCGATGACGAGGAGTATGCATTGGCGGTGAGAAATTTCAAGAAGTTATTCAAAAGACGAGGTCAACACGTGAGGCAACCCAACAATGACAATAAACTATTCTCAAAGAATCGGTTTGCCAAGAACAAAAAAAGGTGATAGGAATTGCTTTAGATTTTGTGATCCAAATCATTTCATTGGTGATTGTCCAAAGCCTTAACGCGATAAGAATCACACGGCGTTCGTTAGTGGTTCTTGGAGCGATAGCGGTGAAGATGTTGATGACAACCCCAAAGAGGAGAAATGTCTTATGGCTCATACTTCTAAAGAGATATGCTTGGGAATTGATTTGGAACCCGACGAATGGATTAAGAATAGTGGTTGTTCTAAACGCATGACGGGTAATCGAAGTTTTTTCTCGCGCTACAAAGCATATGATGGAGGTAACGTCACATTCGCTAGTATTCTACGTGGTAATATCATTGGAAAAGATACGGTTTCTCTTGACTCCATGACCATTGAAAATGTTGAGCACGTTGATAATTTAGGGTTTAACCTTTTAAGTATAGGTCAAATTTGTGACAATAAGTGTAAGGTCATCTTTTCGGAACATGACAGTGAAATCGTAAAAGATGGAAAGGTCATTGGAAAGGGTGTTAGAAAGCGTGGGCTTTATGTCATGAAGGTCAATAAGAAGTCAAAAGAGAACATATGTCTTGCGACTATAGATGATAGTTCTACTCTTTGGCATTGGAGATTAGGTCACGCTAATATGCGTTTAATTCAATCTTTAGTCTCTAAGGAGTTGGTAAGACACCTCCCCAAGATGAAGTTTGATAGTCACTTTTTTATGCTTGCAAAGTTGGAAAGCAAGTTCACTCAAGTCACAAAGCCAAGAATTTGGTTTCAACCTCTCGGTGCTTAGAGCTCCTACATATGGATCTCTTTGGACCTTCCGCCATACGGAGTTATAGAGGTAACCTTTATACCCTAGTTATAGTTGTCGACTATTCTAGATTCACTTGGACTAGATTTTTGGCATCTAAGAATGAAGCTTTCGATCATTCAAAATCTTTAGTCGAAGAATTCAAAATCAACTAGGATGTCCAATTGTCTCTATTCGGACGGATCGTGGTAGGGAATTTGATAATGAAGTGCAATTTGGTGCTCATGGTATTACCCATAACTTCTCGGCTCCTCGCACTTCACAATCAAATAGGGTAGTTGAAAGGAAGAATAGGACCTTCCAAGAGATGAGTAGGACGATGTTAAACGAGCAATCCTTGCCTCAAAAGTTTTGGTGCAATGTCGTGGACACATCGACTTATATTCTCAACCGAATTCTTATTCGAACTTTCCTAGGAAAGACCCCCTATGAGATTCTTAAATGTAAGAAACCCTCTTTGGAATACTTTAGGGTGTTTGGAAGCAAGTGCTTTATCCTCAACACCAAATACTACCTTACCAAGTTCGACCCAAAGTCTTACGAAGGTATCTTTTTAGGTTATTCCCAAACTAGCAAAGCCTACATAGTCCTCAATAGAACCTCGGGCGTAATTGAAGAATCACTTAACGTGACTTTTGATGAAACCCCTCCTTTATCCAAGACACCACCATTGGTTGATGATGACTTGGATGAAATATAAGTAGTTAAAGCTAAAGAGGTTAGACAAATAGGAGTTGAAGACCTTAGTGTTGAAAAGGAAGTAAACATTAAGGAGTCTAAGGATCATACTCTCAATAATATCACTGGTGACTTAAATCAAGGACCCTAAGATCTCAAGTCCAAAACCAAAGCAACTTCTTTTGTTTCGTCTCCTTGATTGAACCAAAGAATGTTAAAGAAGCTTTGACGGATGAGAGTTGGGTCATTGCGATGCAAGAAGAATTGAATCAATTCGTTACTAATGATGTTTTGGAACTTGTTCCTCCACCTAGAAGTTCTACCATTATAGGAACCAAATGGGTCTATAGGAATAAGTTAGATGAGAATGATGTTGTATCTCGTAACAAGGCTAGACTTGTAGCTCAAGGCTATAATCAACAAGAAGGGATTGATTATGACGAGACATATGCACCGGTAGCAAGATTAGAATCCATTAGAATCCTTTTAGCCTACGCTTATGCCTTAGAATTTAAGCTTCAACAAATGGATGTAAAGAGTGTGTTTCTTAACGGTTTGATCAATGAGGAGGTATATGTGGCTCAACCTCCCGGCTTCATTGATTTTGAGAAACCGGATCATGTTTACAAGCTTAAGAAGGCACTTTATGGTCTTAAACAAGCACCCAAAGCTTGGTATGATAGACTTAAAGCGTTTCTTGTTAAGCATGAGTATACCATGGGGATGGTAGACAACACGCTCTTTACAAAGAAGAAAGGTTCTCACCTCATAATCGTGCAAATATATGTTGATGACATTATATTTGGCTCAACTTGTCAAGAATTGTGTGATGACTTTGCCAAAATCATGCATGATGAGTTTGAAATGAGTATGATGGGGGAACTTAACTTATTTTTAGGGCTCCAAATTAAACAAATGGACGATGGTATTTTCTTTAGTCAATCTAAGTATGCTAAAGAAATGCTAAAGAAATTTGGATTAGAAGAATCTAGACCAATGAAGACCCCAATGGCCTCGGATACTAAACTCACCGTAGATGATGATTGTGAGTCGGTAGACAACACCAAATATAGAGGTATGATTGGTAGTTTGTTGTACCTAACGGCAAGTCAACCGGATATCATGTTTAGTGTTTGCATGTGTGCTCGCTTCCAAGAGGCTCCCAAAACCTCTCACCTTGAAGCGGTTAAGCGTATCATCTGATACATTAAGGGCACTATACATTTAGGATTATGGTATCCTACATGAACCAGCGTAGAAACCATTGTCTACGCGGACTCGAATCATGCGGGAGACTATGTGGACCAGAAAAGCACTATTGGAGTTTGTACCTTCATGGGTTGTTGTTTAACTTCTTGGTTCTCCAAGAAACAAACCGCTCTTGCGATATCCACCACGGAAGCCGAGTATGTGAGTGCCGGAAAAGCATGCCAACAAGCTCTATGTATGAAGCAAGCACTTGGTGATTACAAGATTTCTCTTGATGATGTTCCCATCATTTGCGACAATAAAGGTGCTATAGACCTTAGAAAGAATCCCGTGCAACATTTGCGAACCAAGCACATAGAAATTCGCCACAATTTCCTTAGGGATAATGTTCAAAAGGGGAACGTTTCGGTTGTGAAGGTACCGTCCAAGGATAACTTAGCCGACCTCTTCACTAAGCCACTTAAGAGGGAACCTTTTAATTACTTGCGTCTAGGTCTAGGATTAATGAAACATATTCCTAAATTGCTTTTCTTTTATTGAGTCTCTTATTTTCTTTTGAGTCTTTTATCACTTTGAGTCATTGAGTCTCCTAAACTCTTCTTGAAAATCTTCTCTTCTCCTTTTCAAAACTCTCAAAGTCTCTTTCGAAAATGGTCGAGAAATTTTTTGACATTGTTAATTCAATCTAAAAACTTTTTTCATAGATTCTTGCTATTAATCTCGAGCTTACATAATTCATATGTATGATTCTCTCAAACATAGCAAGAACAAGATAGAATCATGGAGGATCATTGTGTCGTTACTTAAGGTCTTGCCTTACAAACCTCCTACATCGATTTTTATTTTAAAATCCATGTATTTTGGTCAAATCTCTATTTGGTGATTTCGTATGTGTTTTCTTTGTCTATCTTTGCTTTTAAGCATATTCTTATGATTAGTTAGACTAGGAAAATAAGATTTGCTGAAAAATCTTCCTTCACCACCAAAACACAGGCTCTATAGGCGGTTCCATATATGAACCGCGGTCCCTTAGCGATAAGGAACCGCCAGGAGTGATAAGGAACCGCGTACAGTGCTTCCTTTTTCGGGTATTTCTAAAACTCCAAATTTGTTCCAACACTTTTGGGAATCTTTGTTTCAACCCTTTGACCACCCTAAAAATACCTTGAGCCTTCCCTATTTAACCATAAGCATTTTGCCATACTTCACATCCCAAAATGTCTTATTCTCTTAATGAAAGCCTTGGTTCTCCTCTATTTTCCCCAATTGCTTTCAATCCCAACTCACCCAAGAACACTCTCGATCCCAACTCAACCAAGAACACTTTCAATCCAAATTCCCCCAAGAACACTCTTAATCACATTTTTCCTACCAAGAATGTTGATTGTGGAACATCTTTTCTTCCACCACCACCCTTTAGTGTTCTTCCTCCTTCTCATGATAATGTCATGTACCATGGGACATATTGTCATTTGTTGTCAATATCAACATCTTGCTATGGCACACATCTATGAGGAGTTGAGCTACATCAAGAGTCTCTTAATCAAGCCTCCTCTTCACTTTGAGTATGAGATCTCCACCAAGCCACCACCACCACCTTCCGCCACTACCTTGTCTTTCATATAAGAATTGGTTGCTTATCCACAAGACACCTAATTCAAGCAAATCTTAGAATTCTAGATTAACTAGGATTAGATTTATGCTTTCGGCTTGTTTCCTTTTTCATACATCTTTTTATGATTTTTATTTACATAACTTCACTTGGATCTTAGTCTTTGTATTTTCTTCTCTTTTTATTTTATTTTTGTTATGACCTATAGCTATCTCTTGTTGGTTGTCTCTTTTGTTCAACTAACCCTTCTATGTAGCTTGTCACCATATCTCGGTTCCTCGGTGCCCCAAGCAAGGAGGAGTAAGCACCAAGGGGGAGTCTTTGCAAAGTCCGTCTCTACAACACCGACTTGTGCAACCTTTTTGCTTCGACTAAGGGGGAGAAATGAATAAACTCGTCTTCAAAAATCTTGTTTTTGTGTGATTGAGTTTATGTATTTTCGGAATCAAAAAGGGGGAGATTGTTAATGCAATAATGCCTAAAAACGTTACTTGTATTTTTCGGTCTCGCTTAGTTTTGATTACGAAAATATGTAAAAACAAGCATTTACGAAAACAACAAAAAACGAATTCTTGAGTTAAAGTATTATTCATTTGACCCATTTTCACTTAAGGTATGAATAAACAAGTACTAACCTTAATCAAGTGATCAAGTGATTTAATCTTTTCTTAACAACTCACTTTTTATTAAGTGTGACAAGTTTTTTTTTAAACTTTCTTTTTAAGAAAATGTTTTATTAAATTAAATATTTGAAAATTTGAAAATGGCGTATTCTTTTTTGACTTAGAATATTCTTTCAGGATATTTTATAATCAGATAAGACCTCTACCACTAAAGGACAAAAAGGTAGCGGATTCTACTCCGGCGGTTCCCTAGTGCCTATGCGGTTCCTTATCGGTAAGGTACCACCGGCTGAGATAAGGAACTGCGGGCAGATATAGCCATTGTCCCTTTGTCCTATAAATAGTGGATCATTCTCAGATTTTCTCTTCACCTCTTTTGCACATAAATTTCCATATTCAAACATACTTCTTAAATCACTCAAATCCTTGGTCATTTGTTTGATTACTATTTGTTTAGAAGTGAATCTGTCCCATCCATCCCTTACTCTCCAAGTGCAAAGAGAAGAAAACACAAAGACTAAGATCCAAGTGAAGTTATGTAAATTAAAATCATACAAAGATGTATGAAAAGGGAAACAAGCCAAAAGCATAAATCTAACCCTAGTTAATCTAGAATTCTAAGATTTGCTTGAATTAGGTGTCTTGTGGATAAGCAACCAATGCTTATATGAAAGACAAGGTGTGGCGGAAGGTGGTGGTGGTGGCTTGGTGGATCGTCTTCAAAAATCTTGTTTTTGTGTGATTGAGTTTATGTATTGTCGGAATCAAAAAGGGGGAGATTGTTAATGCAATAATGCCTAAAAACGATACTTGCATTTTTCGGTCTCGCTTAGTTTTGATTACGACAATATGTAAAAACAAGCATTTACGAAAACAACGAAAAACGAATTCTTGAGTTCAAGTATTTTTCATTTTACCCATTTTCACTTAAGGTATGAATAAACAAGTACTAACCTTAATCAAGTGATCAAGTGATTTAATCTTTTCTTAAAACTTAATTTTTATTAAGTGTGACAAGTTTTTTATTAAACTTTCTTTTAAGAAAATGTTTTATTAAATTAAATTTTTGAAAATTTGAAAATGGCATATTCTTTTTTGACTTAGAATATTCTTTCAGGATATTTTATAATCAGATAAGACCTCCACCACTAAAGGACAAAAAGGTAGCGGAGTCTACTCCGGCGGTTCCCTAGTTCCTATGCGGTTCCTTATCGATAAGGTACCGCCGGCTGAGATAAGGAACTGCGGGCAGATATAGCCATTGACCCTTTGTCCTATAAATAGTGGACCATTCTAAGATTTTCTCTTCACCTCTTTTGCACATAAATTTCCAAATTCAAACATACTTCTTAAATCACTCAAATCCTTGATCATTTGTTTGATTACTACTTGTTTAGAAGTGAATCTATCCCATCCATCCCTTCCTCTCCAAGTGCAAAGAGAAGAAAACACAAAGACTAAGATCCAAGTGAAGTTATGTAAATAAAAATCAGACAAAGATGTATGAAAAAGGAAACAAGCCAAAAGCATAAATCTAATCCTAGTTAATATATAATTCTAAGATTTGCTTGAATTAGGTGTCTTGTGGATAAGCAACCAATGCTTATATGAAAGACAAGGTAGTGGCGGAAGGTGGTGGTGGTGGCTTGGTGGATCGTCTTCGAAAATCTTGTTTTTGTGTGATTGAGTTTATGTATTGTCGGAATCAAAAAGGGGGAGATTGTTAATGCAATAATGCCTAAAAACGTTACTTGCATTTTTCGGTCTCGCTTAGTTTTGATTACGACAATATGTAAAAACAAGCATTTACGAAAACAACGAAAAACGAATTCTTGAGTTCAAGTATTTTTCATTTTACCCATTTTCACTTAAGGTATGAATAAACAAGTACTAACCTTAATCAAGTGATCAAGTGATTTAATCTTTTCTTAAAACTTAATTTTTATTAAGTGTGACAAGTTTTTTATTAAACTTTCTTTTAAGAAAATGTTTTATTAAATTAAATATTTGAAAATTTGAAAATGGCATATTCTTTTTTGACTTAGAATATTCTTTCAGGATATTTTATAATCAGATAAGACCTCCACCACTAAAGGACAAAAAGGTAGCGGAGTCTACTCCGGCGGTTCCCTAGTTCCTATGCGGTTCCTTATCGATAAGGTACCGCCGACTGAGATAAGGAACTGCGGGCAGATATAGCCGTTGGCCCTTTGTCCTATAAATAGTGGATCATTCTAAGATTTTCTCTTCACCTCTTTTGCACATAAATTTCCAAATTCAAACATACTTCTTAAATCACTCAAATCCTTGATCATTTGTTTGATTACTACTTGTTTAGAAGTGAATCTATCCCATCCATCCCTTCCTCTCCAAGTGCAAAGAGAAGAAAACACAAAGACTAAGATCCAAGTGAAGTTATGTAAATAAAAATCAGACAAAGATGTATGAAAAAGGAAACAAGCCAAAAGCATAAATCTAATCCTAGTTAATCTATAATTCTAAGATTTGCTTGAATTAGGTGTCTTGTGGATAAGCAACCAATGCTTATATGAAAGACAAGGTAGTGGCGGAAGGTGGTGGTGGTGGCTTGGTGGATCGTCTTCGAAAATCTTGTTTTTGTGTGATTGAGTTTATGTATTGTCGGAATCAAAAAGGGGGAGATTGTTAATGCAGTAATGCCTACAAACGTTACTTGCATTTTTCGGTCTCGCTTAGTTTTGATTACGACAATATGTAAAAACAAGCATTTACGAAAACAACGAAAAACGAATTCTTGAGTTCAAGTATTTTTCATTTTACCCATTTTCACTTAAGGTATGAATAAACAAGTACTAACCTTAATCAAGTGATCAAGTGATTTAATCTTTTGTTAAAACTCACTTTTTATTAAGTGTGACAAGTTTTTTATTAAACTTTCTTTTTAAGAAAATGTTTTATTAAATTAAATATTTGAAAATTTGAAAATGGCATATTCTTTTTTGATTTGGAATATTCTTTCAGGATATTTTATAACCAGATAAGACCTCCACCACTAAAGGACAAAAAGAGAGCGGAGTCTACTCCGGCGGTTCCCTAGTGTCTATGCGGTTCCTTATCGATAAGGTATCGCCGACTGAGATAAGGAACCGCGGCCAGATATAGCCGTTGGCCCTTTGTCCTATAAATAGTGGACCATTCTCAGACATTCTCTTCACCTCTTTTGCACATAAATTTCCAGATTCAAACATACTTCTTAAATCACTCAAATCCTTGATCATTTGTTTAATTACTACTTGTTTAGAAGTTAATCTATCCCATCCATCCCTTCCTCTCCAAGTGCAAAGAGAAGAACACTATCCTTGTGAAGTGTTGAGTCCACCACCAAAGATCCTTTGAAGATCAAATTTATACATTTGTTGTTGTGTCATAGTTGTGAAGATCCAAGTAGTTGTGTCTATTTGGAAGTTGTGTATGTACTAAGTATAGTTGTGTAGATTGGTCCTAGCTACGATTAGGGCTCGACTTTTAGCTTAGAGTCGGAAATTGGTTAAGCAACGTGTACGGTTTTCTCCACCATAAGGAGCTTGTTGTGTAGTGAACTCTCGAGTAAGGAGTACCCGAGGAGTGGAGTAGGAACGAGGAGTGAGCTTCGTTGCCGAACCACTATAAATCCTTGGTGTTTGGTTTGATCTTTCTTTACCCTTAACTCTTTACATTCTTTATTCTTTGTGCATATACATTAGTTAGTATTAGTTTAGTTACACTATCATTGTTCATATTGTGCATAAGAAGATTTCACATATTTCCTCAAGCCTATGTTTTTGAAAAAGGATTTTTTGAAAACCATCTTTTAACAAGTAATTATAAGAAACTATTCAACCCCCCCCCCCTTCTAGTTTCTACAAAAACCATAATTAATTAGGTTAAAATCCATGTATTATTAATAATATTAATAAACTAAGTCATGTATAAATTAAATTAATCATGTACATGTTTTAATTAATTTAATTTAATCTTGTAAAAATAGTTAACCTTGTTAAATAATGTCGTGACCGAAACCCGTGTCTTATTTATTAAACGTGTCGTGAACCGTATTGGTGAACCCCGTGAACCAGACCTGTGAACCGGTCAACAAACACACCCTTAACAGCGGCTAACCGGCCTAGCCGGTTGCCACTGTTTGTGTAAAACAGCCACCAGCTGTGCCGGTGGTGTCCTAGATCTTGGCTAGCCGCCGGCTAGCAAGAGTTCCCACCTGCTAGCCGGTGTTCCCCCTGCTGCCGCAACCATGGCTTCCCCCTGCTTTCCTTATTTAGCCACCGACTTAAGCTGGTGGTGGTCCGTGTTTCTACCGAGACCCAACCGAAACCAAACACACCCCCCGACAAGGTCGGGGGTTTCTTGTTCTTGCGGTCGACATCACGACACCACACCGAGACCCGTAGGTCTCGGCTGTGTTCACACGAGGCACACCGAGAGCCTTGGGCTCTCGGTTTGTGTGTACCGGCCGAAACAAACACCCCTTAAACCATAATTAATTTACCCCACATGATTTAGTAACATGTTATTTACTTGTTTTTAATAAACCATGATTTCATGTGTTCTTGATTAAATAAAAACATAAAGAAAAAGGGGTTTAAGGATTTACCGCTTACATGAAACAATGGAGAACGAAAACACTAACAATCTTGCAAGAAATCAATCACCAAAAATCACAAACACACCCCCTTTGGTGTTCTATACCCGGCGGCCAAGAGAGGACAAAAGAGAGATTAGGGTTTTGTTTATTTTCTAATTTTCTGTAATTATGAAAATATCTTTTCCCTTTATTTCTTGTTTTAACAAAATCAAATGGGCTTGGCCCTTTTCTTGTGTTCTAGCCGCGGGTAAGGGGGCCCACATGGGGTAACCCATATGTTTTCTCATGTCTAAAATTATACATGTTCTCGTGTCGTGTTTTACGTGATATAATTAGTTATCGTTCGTGTCGTATTATATTTATTCATATCCGTAATAAATATACGTAAATACATAATATTAAGCTCGTGATTATTTACGCTCATGATTTCATGTTCGTATGTTCGTGATTATAATTATTATTGAAATAATTATCGTGTCTTAATACGTATTAAATACTTATCGTGTTATAACACGTACGTAATACTTGTAAATCTTGTTCGTGAAACGTAAACGTGCTAAAAAGGAAACTTCTAATCATGTACGTACGATCATAAGGCTACTATTCATGGTAAAAGCATGCAGGTTTTACAACTCTTCCCCCCTAAAAAGAATAACTCGTCCCTGAATTATAGATAATGTAAACTGGAAAAAGAAGAACATACCCGAATTCAAAATATGAAATGAGGGTAAGAAGCCCGGATAGACTCCTCTGTTTCCCAAGTGGCTTCCCGCTCGGTATGATCCCTCTAAAGGATTTTGACGAATGGAATCGTCTTCCTTTTCATGACTCGTTCTTGTCTGTCAAGAACTCGTTCGGGTTCTTCTATGAAAGTGAGATCTTTACGAATCTGTTCTAGTGGATACTGAACCATGTGAAGGGGATGATACTTATACCCTCTGAGTAAGGATACATGGAAAACATCGTGAACATGAGAAAGCTACGGAGGTAACTCTAAACGGTAAGATACTTCACCGACTCGTTCAATGACATCAAACGGTCCGATGAATCGAGGACTGAGCTTCCCTTTGATTCCAAAACGTCTAACACCACGTGTCGGTGAAACCTTAAGGAAAACGTGATCTCCTACGTTGAAATGTAAGTCCCTACGATGCTTGTCTACATAACTCTTCTGACGTGACCGTGCTTCTTGCAGTTTCTTCTTAGCTACTGCGACCTTCTCATTAGTCAATTCTATCATTTTTGGTTGTCACACCCCACCATGGCGGAATATAGGGTGCGACGTATGGATATCATCACAACAATAGCGTGTCTAAAGAGATAACTAAATGAAACAGAAATATCATAAATGGTGACACAATGTCATGAAGATATCTCAAACAATGCAAGCGTCTAGGTAAGTAGGTAACAGATCTACCTCTTACCAAAGACATACAATCAACACACAACAAACATATAGGTGTCTACAAAGTATCACTTAATCAAAACATAAATAAAGACTAAGAAGAAAGGGGGTTCCTCCAAATGCAATCCTAAGCCTCCCCGCTAGCCACTCCTATTCTCACGCTTAACCACATTCTCACCTGAAAGAGACACTAAAACACGTCAACATAAAGTTGGTGAGAGTCATAGGTTTAGACTCCAACCCCAAAACAGTTATAAGTTGTGAATAAAAACCATCAACAAAAGAACATATGGACATTGTGTTACAATGATGCATTAACAACTACCATTCAAGATTAACCATACAATCACAATTCCAAGGCTCCAAGCCTTACCAATAACCACAATTTCAAAGGCTTCCAGCCTTAACAATAACCATGGTCCCATGGGCGCCCATACACCTATGAACAAATCCCAAGGCCCCGCCTTGTCAACATCCTACCAAGTCAAACCATAATAACAATCAAGAATCGCATAACAGTTAATCACATAAGTGTACACACAAGTCCATCACAAACTATAAAAACATTCACATAATTCTTTACAAAACCACACAGTGTCTCTTCCATCCCATCTGGAAGTCAAATCATAAAAAGACATGGGACTATGAAACTCACCTGAACAAGCTTCTCCAAGTATCCACGCTCTAGCAAAATCTAAACACACAAACATACACAATCAAGACATGAACCACATACCAAAATGGCTCATCAACCTATGATGGATATCTAACCTTATCCTACAACTTAAACCCATTTATATGCCATAATCATCCCATTACACCACTCTAATAAGCCCTTAGCTTAGTTAAGTTCATAACTCGTCCCGTTAACATTTTACCCAAAACAATCCCGATTTTCATACTTCGTATTATGAGCCAAACGCCCACCAAACCGAAACTACATTCCTTGCAATGAACATATCATAAACTTATATGTGTTAGCTAAAATCTCAGCCCTTTCCCCAACCCCGGAGCTAATTTTAAGTCCCCGATATACAACTTATACTTTCGCCTATTCAGATTTTACCGAATTTAAACATATGAAAAGTTTGTTATGATCAGAGGGTCTTCTACTATACCAATTGATTATCCTTCTTCCAGATATCTTATATAACATATAAACTAACCCTCACGTTCGTTTGAAGGTCCAATTATACTCCTAAGTACCCTAACCATCTTAGAACATTAATTTAGACCCGACTGATTTCAAAACTGTTTTGACCTCCGACTGTTGTAACCTGTTTTTGACCCAGTTCCCTACCTCCAATTTAGTCATCGTTTCTTGTATTATAAATCCAACTTAAATACCTTTCCAAGAGTACTTTGATCGCATCATGAAAGTATGTAGAACTCTAGATATGATCAAAACAAGTGACCTAAAATTCTGCCCAGTTTTTAAAAAACGATTTTCTCATAATTAATCTAATTAATCATACATAAACCCTAATTAAAACCTAAAAACGATTTCCATTGATAAAAACCAATTAATTACATCATTAATTACATATTATTAACAAAAAATAAATAAAAATTATGAATGTTAAACCCTAATCCATCATATTAGGTTACATACGTAAATTAACGTTAATTAAGCATAGTTTTAGTGCATACCTTAAACCATAATTGAATTATTGGGTTTTCTTGCTCCTCCATTGATAGAAACGAATGATATTAGGTTTATGGAATGCTAAAATCGTTTTTGGGGCTATAGGGATTATTATGGGTAATTAAAACTAACCGGGAAGCCTAATAGTACTCAAACTGGGCTCTCCTTCCCTTCCTTAAGCAAAATTCGGCCCAAAACCAATCCCAACACCATGTGGCCGACTTTTTTAATTTAATTACTCTAAATTAACTATTAATTATTATTACCTTAAATTCCCTTAATTTATTTCAGCTCCTAAAGCCTCCGAAACCTCAAAACCGCAAAATTAGTCAAATTTACGCGTATACCGTAAAAGTCGTAAAAATATACAGTTTTATAAAAACTCTTAGAATATAAAATAAACTATATAACTAAGTCCTAAATGACTTAAAACTATCCCATAAATTATTCTCGTCACTAAATACCTCTTCCGAGACCCCTAAATGCAAAACCCTAAACCGTAAAAATACGATTTTCTATAATACATATACGTATACGTAAAACCGCTAAAAAACACCATCTCATTTCATATACACTACATTGTGATCTCATGAACATGAAATCATCACACATCATTTCACTCACAAGGTACCCCGTACCCAAAACGATATCCAAACCACAATCTATACACACCAATTAGCACATAAACACGTAAAGACACGTAACTTGCACAAAATAAAACTAAGTGATGAACCTCAAAACCGTGGTTGTCACATCACTCCCTCCTAATAGAAATCTCGTCCCGAGATTTACTCCTTAGGATCAAACACACAATTAACAAATCACATGAGGATACTTGTTCTAAATGAACTCCTACCATTACCATGTGTACCATAGTTCATGATTCAATTTACACATATACTAACCAACAATATTTAAATTCATTCCTAAACCCTTGACCTCACAGCCATTAAATCTCACAAGTAACTCTTTGATAAAACAAAGACTCTTATCAACACAAATCCCGAATAACCGTACATGCAAATATGCATTCCCAAACAACATTTACAAATCTTAATACATGAAATATATCATGTATACCACTCATTTCCCCCAGGTAGTTCTATGCTCATAAGCTATTGGTCCGATCTTTCCAAGGATCATAAATGAACCTACAAAACTCTACATCAACTTTTCCATATTACCAAAACATACCACCCATTACTATGGGTGAAACTTCCTACATAACTTTGTCACTAAACTCTAGTGGTTTCCTCTTTTTCAACATAGAATCTCTCGTGTGCTCTCATCCTTTCCACAAACACCAATTCCACATTAGTACACTCTTTCACAAATTTTAGTCCACCAAATGGCATTCATCGACTTCTAGTATGATAACTATCATTATATGAAAACTCAAACATCCCTAACGAGTTTTCCACCTCCCTCTAAATTAGTTACCCAAGCTCTCAACACGACTCCTATACCTGTAGCAATTGCTCACTTCGTCCATCCATCCCCAATTAGCCTGATATACTCATATCCAATCATGTTCATCCAATCCCTTTAGTCCTTAACCCAAACCACTTAAAAATCCTAATTTCCTTACAAAAGTGACCTATGACGGTATTTCACATATTCATTAGTTCATCATAACAAGGATCTTCTAATCCAAATCAACTTATGATCTATACATATCACCAAAAGGACGGTTATCTCAGTTAGTCTATCAAATGCCATCCAAACCCATGCTACAACTACTTCCATTAAATTTGGATAGCTCAATAGTATCACCTATACACTTCCTTCTCACTTTTCTCCATGAAAGATTTTTTTTAATACTCAACACTTTTTTTATACTTACACAATGTCTTACCTCCAAGGTCATAGTGCTCCTCATCTTGTCTCAGTTATTCCAAGCCCTTCGTCCCTCATGACACATCCCATCTATAACTCCTCATCCATTCGATTATCGATACTAAGCCTTCCAATCAAACAGTATATGTCAATGCCATTTCCTTTCCACACTACAGCAATATTAGCATGCTTAGTGCCTTAGTATACTCATTAGGCTATACCAAAGTTTTACCATCGGTTCCTATCTCGACCTATTTCATTTATGATTCGCATCTATCCATACTTCCTTCTTCTTCCTCAGCTCATGGCATACATCACGATGTTATGCTTCCCGTCTTTCAAGTCATCTATACGTCAAAATTTTCCAATTAGCTTCATTGTTTTCCTCACGACTAGTTCTCCTGCTCCCTCCTAATAGGGACAGACTAGAGTTTCCTGTGATTACATGCATATCACCCTTTCATCTTATACCCATATTAGTTTCTATTTGTCTAAACTAAGACATATTCTAAATTCTTACTCAAGTCGCATACTTCTATTATGATCTTGCACCTAATCATGAGGTACTTTCTATCATCATCTTCTAGGAATACTTGGTTCTCTCCTTCCATGGTTCTCCCTTATTCCTATACTATCCCATCCAACAAAAATTCCATACTCTATTCATCAAATCTAATTGGGAATTGCTAGTTGGTTGTAGAGTTTTTGTATACCCTTTAGGAAAAGAGTACCAAAATAGGGTAAAAGTATTAAACAAATGGTTTTAGGAAAAACCAAGTGTTAATGACCCAAAGGTGAGGTGAAAGTTCGTTTCCCAAGGAGGTATATGTGTGTGACTAAGATGTAAAATGTTTGAGATTAATATTGGTTTAGAAGGGGATGAGAAAAGAGAATGACGAAGACGTGAAATTACTACTACGACAACAAAACGTAAAATCGTAAAAACTACAAAAATAAAAATTAATTCTAAAAACTACCAAAAATTCACCAAAAATCAAAATAAATAAACTAAGAGTTTACCAATGATCAAAACTTTTTCAAACCTTTTAATTAATTAAATATTAATTTTTAAATGCTAATTAAAGCTCTAAAAATCAAATTAATTATCAAAAAGCCCAAATAAAGATTTTTCAATTGGTAAACCTCTAAAATGACCTAAAAAGATTAAAAACTATTTTTATAAAATTTTAAACTAATCAAAACTATTTAAAATGATTTAAAAACTATTAAAACTTAAAATAATTATAAAAATTAAACTAAAATTGATAAAATTAATCTAAAAATTGTAAAAATCCTATTTTAATGTAATTAAGCTAATAAAAATATTAAAAGTTGAAAAATGTGAAATTTGAAAAATAATAATAAAATAATATTAAAATAATATTAAAAATCCAAAAATTATAAAAAATTCTAAAAACTTGCAAACTAGTATATTTTAACCTAAATAAACAGAAAATCAAAGTGAAATGACCAGAATACCCCTATTGGGCCTCCAAATGGGCCAAAACCTAAAATAGTCAACACTATTGGGCTTAATGGGCCCAAAAGGTCAAACTTGGCCCAATGGACCTGGAAAAGCCCTATCTGACTCAAAATTTAATTCTAAACACAAAACTCTGAAGGCCCAAAAGCTGAAAGTGAGCTTATCACAGCTTAATAAGCAAACCACTTATCCTTATTGGGCCAATAAGCCCATTAAGCAATAAGCTAATGCCATAAGCTCTAATTTGACACACAACCTTCTTTTAGGATACTAAAGAGATCTGTAAAAAGAAATTTTGAAAAAGCACACTCAATAAGCCAGAAGTAAGCAAAGTAAAAATCCACTAAAAGACAAAATAGTCGGGTTTGAGATCTAGGGCACCTCAGACCTTGATTCAACTTGCAAAATGTCACAAATGAACTCAATAAGCCAAATCAATCGACAAAATTCCAATAAGAAAAGCCAATAAGCCAGAATGAACCAATAAGCACTTATGAAAAAGTCAATTGAGTTGGTTTTCTAGTCAAACCTAAAAGTCAACCCACCAAATGCTCCAGTATGAACAAATGGGTCAAATAATGAGCACCTATTACAAAATCTAAGTTGTTGCTGGTTAAAATAAGATATTATAACTTATTAATAAGCTGACACCCAATTAACACTAGCAGGGGGAACCAGCAGGGGAAAGGAGTTCCCACTACTTGATATGCAATTATGGTTTTGGCTTGATTTCAAGCCTTGCTTGTTGCTGTTTGATGGAACAAAAGGCACCTCAATAAGCTTTGGCTTATTCAGAGTCAATATAAACACAATAAACACCAGGTTGCACACAAGATTCAAGCAAACATCACCAAAAACAGTCACTGATATGAACAAGACAATATGCAGACAGTTTGCTTATCTATTTGACCACAGATCCAATTTCAAGCCTCAAATCCTACTTCCCTGGTGTAGTTAACCTAGATTTAACACTTGTTAACCCTAGTCTATGATTAGATCTAGGTGTCCTCTAAATTTCAGTCAATTTCACCAAGTAACAAAGATTTTATAGCCTTTTTATGGATTTGAGTGTTTCAAACCACAAAACCTGCATACAATTGACCAAGTACACCAGTAAAACAGATACCAACAGATAGCAACAATACACAACCACTCAACAATCCACAAATCCAAATTATGCAGTTGACCCAAACACCCCTTAAAAACCTGTTTTCACAATTTTTCAAAGGATTATCCAGTTCTATCCCACAAATCTAGTCAATAACAACTCATAAACATCAAACAAGAACAAATGAACAATAATCAACCATAAAAACACAGATTCAAGAACTATCATGCAAATTCACCAAAAATTCAGAAAATAAAAGAGAAATTGAAAAAGGAGAAGGGTGCAAACCTCCAAGACCTACATCTAGGCCCTGGATTGTTTGAGCTGAGGTACTAGCAAAACAAGTACCAGCTTCCAATGCTGCTAAGATGAACAAACAATAAGGTGAGATCAAATAAACAAGCACTTTCTGATTTTTGAAGCACAAGCCTTATCACTTAAAACCTTGCCTCAAAAACCTTCAAACATGAATATGGAACTCAGATTTTAGCTTATCAGATACCAAACTTTTACAAATAACAAATGAGGATTCAAAATTTTCAGAAATTCAAACTTTATTTCATAAAAAGGAATTACAAAGATTTAAAAGCTAAAATCTGGAACAAAAGCTCTCTCACATGTTGAGGAGTCTTTTTATAGGCAAATGCTTGCTATGCACTATTCACAAACCCTAGAAGTGAAATTCCTATAATGTCCTTGAGGTCTTCTAGACGATTCTTGGTTATGAGCTGTCTAAAATGATCCTGAGTGTTCATTTTAGCTTTGTGATGAAGCAATGACTCTCAGCTGTTGATTTGGCCACGTTGGATAACTTGGAGGTGAAGTCGTCACATGATTGGTTGAAAGGGAATTGGGGGTGGGGTCCATGGTGAGTGGGAGTGAGGGTTTTAAGGTTGGGATGGGATTCTGGGCGTTTGAATCAAGTGTGGGTAAGGGTAATTGGAATTTACCCTTTGTTTAAGTGATGATAGTTACTAGGTTCATAGAGGTGAACAGTAACTATTTTGATCCGTTTTTATAGGAGTGTAAAGTTGTTTGGCGCATTTTTGGTTTAAATGTTTCATTTGCACAGCTTTAGTCCTTGTTCTTTGGGAAAGAATGTAAATCAAGTATTTCAGCCAACACAAACAAATTCCCTTTGTTAATAACTTTCCCATCTTTACACTTTTGGCACAAAACGTTTCCAAAAGGTTTCAAAGGGTTGTTTTTGCCATTTTTGGATAATTCAAGGATTGATCTTGGACATTGTTGATCTTCTAAGGTCTTTAATGTAACTTTGACTTCATGAGGGACCATTGTTGACAAACTAGATTTGATGAGGGACTAATCTTGCCATTTCTTTCAAAGTTGAAGGACCTTTTGTGTAATTTTGACAAACTTAAGGGACCAAACTTAATTATGAATATACAAGGGTTTTAAGTGTCATTTCTTCATTCATTGAGGATCAATCTTAAATATCTTGAAGTCTTCAAGGATAAATCTTGGATAAATCATGAATTAGGGACCGGTTCTTTGTACGGCTTCGTTTCTCGTGTCCGTTTTTCCTTGTTTCTTGTGATCTTTTGTCTTTTTCATGATATACATACCTAAAAACACAAGTAAACAAATACAAGCACAATATATGGTATTTTATGCCATTTATATGCATTTAAAGCCCGAAAAGAACGACGAGATCATGTATAAAAGCCATCTCATCACTCCCCCATACTAAGCCATTGTCGTGCCCTCACGCAATGCTAGAATAAAGTATCTAAGCATCACCAAAATTCAAATTTTATTAACCTTTATTGAAGAGTAAAAGACTAGCAACATATTACGAAGATGTGTAAAGACATAATGTATGATTTTCATCACGAATGTGACTTTTAGGGTTAAAGAATAGAAACAAGTAAATGTCCCTTAGAGTAAACTTCGTCATCCTTGATTGTCATACATTCCATGCTAAAAATGCAAAAACGAGATCATTGTTAGTACAAGTCACAATGCTAACACTACTCATACGTCCAAATTGTGTAATACTTTTTCTCCCCGCAATCCTAGTTATTATAAAAGGAAATGGCTTACTAGCATTTTTTACTATTTGTCATGGATCACAAGTGATTCATATTGACTTATTTGAGTATTTATTAGTCCGAAAACAAAGTAGCACGATTTAATCGATAGTTAGCCGAAGGACAAAATCTTTTAAAACGGCTTCTCGTGTATCTCCTTAAGTTCATAACTTGGCATAACTCGTTTCACGATTTGAGACCTTTCTCGGACCGGTATTTGGCATGTACTTCATACTTCAAATCTTGGGAAGACGTTCTTGAAATTATGGTCTTCTCTTCATATATTTGGAATTTCTTCACTTGACGTTTTTGAGAGATTCTTTATACTTGGACCACGACTTCATCATTTTTCTTCAATATTTATTTTGGACTTTGATATACAACGATCCGCCTCCTTTTCGGACTTGGATATATTTATCCTCATACCTTGTTAGGGTCTTTTTGGATAGACTTTCTCCATGATCTTTAGGGGAGTAATTTCTTTTCGTCGTGTGTCTCGATCCTTCATATTGATTTTGGAATAATGATACTTCACATCATCTTGGATCTTTAGCAAAAATAGAGCTCCTCATGCCTTGTTAGGGCCTTTTTGAATCTTCACCAATCTTCGCGTCCTGCTTCAATAAGTTATGCCTTGGCTATGAACTCTATTCAACCCCGAGCAACTTTTAAACGATCTTGGGCTAGAAGCTAGGTAACCTTTCAAATCGTACGACCTTACTTATTGCAATTATTATTTGTTCCTAATGCATTGATCTTATGGGAAGAAAAAGCCACAATTAAAGACATATGAGTTTTTGAAAGAACATTTTCATGTTCTACGTTTAGCATGATCACTTGTCTAACTCTATCACTTCTCGCTCTTCACTATTTAAAGACCTCTAATTAAACAGGCTCGTGAATACTTAGCCATGCAAGTCAAAATTAAGCCAAATTTGGATTAGCTTTCATTAAGACTATATCAAATCAAAGTTTTGGGTTTTCAAGCCACCTATAGGATCTTGCACTTTCTTGGAATTTTTCAAGTTTAGAGAATGCGTTTTATAGTTCCCTTGATAAGTGACTTTCTAGGATCAATTATAGGAACTTGCGAAAAGTTCTTGTTCTTAACCCGAATGAGCTAAGACTTTCGCGTTTTAAAGTTCCCTATATAAAAGTCTAGCAAAACTTGAATTGAGCGGGTTAAGGAATGTAAAGGGCTCCAAATGCCCATCAAGTCAAAAATTAGCTCTTATTCTACCCAACGGAAAATATACATTCGTGTCTTAAAAAAAACACTTACGAAAACTAAGAAAATTTTTTAAAATTGGGCCATTTTTAGCCTTATTAGCAACAAAACAAAACATATGAAAGTTGGAGCACGTGAGGGCATAGCAAAGCAAGTATCTATTCACCCCCCTATACTAAAAGTAAACATTGTCCTCAATGTTTCGAGTCTAAAGGTGGAGCACCCCTATACTAGAGACGAAGAATCGAATGCTTAGGATCTAGCATGGAAAGGGTGATCAACAATATATCTAAAGCCGTTTATGAATTATGCTAAAAGATAATTGTTAGAACAATAAAGGATATGTCATGGATTCGTGAAAAACTTCTTCAAGCAAACGATGGAGGCTCACGTAAACGAACACGAGAGTCTTCAATCGTAGATGATGATGATGATCTAGATAACACAATCACAAACAACCACGAGACAACGAGTTGGAAGGGTACAAGTCCCCTATTAGTGATTAGTAAGCATAAAAGGATAAGCATGGGATCTCCCCCACGAGGCACCTCGTTTTTGATTACCGAGTCATGAGCTCGACTCGATCCCCTTAATGCTAATTATCATTGGGGAAGGTGACTTGGTCGAGGTCATCCATTGAAGGAATTTCCCCACCAAAGTAGTGCTTAAGCCTATGTCCATTCACCTTGAAGTTAGGACCATCATCTTGAGCTAGCTCGATGGTCCCATAAGTAAACACTTGTGTAACGGTGAACGGACCCGACCAACGAGATTTCAATTTCCCGGAAAATATCTTAAGTCTTGAGTTAAAAAGTAACACTTGATCACCAACGTTAAAAACACGGTTTTTAATCTTTGCATCATGAAACTTTTTAGTCTTTTCTTTGAAAATCAATGATAAGCATTGTCCCTTAGTTCATCCAATTCATTCAATTTTATTTTCCGGTGATCTCCCGCGGTCTTCAAGTCAAAGTTTGCATGCTTAAGGGCCCAATATGCCTTGTGCTCCAATTCAATGGGCAAATGACAATTCTTCCCATAGACTAACTTATAAGGAGTACAACCGATAGGTGTCTTATAAGCGGTCCTAAAGGCCCATAAAGCGTCATCGAGTTTGTCGGACCATGAAGCACGATTTTCTCCAATCGACCTCTCTAAAATCCTCTTCAAAGCTCGGTTCGAAACCTCGACTTGCCCACTCGTTTGCGGGTGATAAGCCGTAGAAAGACGATGAGTAACTACATATTTCTTTAAGACTTTTTCGAATTGGTCATTACAAAAATGGGTTCCACGATCGCTTAAAATAGCACGAGGGGTTCCGAACCGAGAGAATAATTGCTTCAAAAACTTCACTACCACACGAGCATCATTAGTAGGTAAAGCCTTAGCTTCCACCCACTTAGAAAGGTAGTCCACCGCGACGAGGATATACTTGTTACCATGAGACGATGGGAACGGCCCCATAAAGTCTATGCCCCAAATGTCGAAAATATCACATACTTGAATTATGTTTTGCGGCATTTCATCACGTTGAGACGATTTTCCTTGACGTTGGCACGAATCACACGAATTCACAAGTGCGTGTGCATCACGATAGATAGAAGGCCAAAAGAAACCGGCATCGATCACTTTCTTAGCCGTGAGATTAGCATCGTGGTGACCACCCGTGGGTCCCTCGTGACAAGCTCTAAGGATATTAGAAGCTTCGGCACCAAAAACACAACGTCGAACGAGTTGATCAGCACAAACCCGAAAGAGATAAGGGTCGTCCCAAAAATAGAACTTGACGTCACGAAAGAATTTTCGTTTTTGTTATGTCGTCATACCCTTGATTATGAAATTCCCCGCATGGTAATTTGCAATGTCGGCAAACCATGGGGTGGTGTCTTTAGAATTCACAACTCCGAGAGTCTCGAGAGGAAATGTTTCGGTGATTTCCTTGTTCTCGAAAACATCTTTGTGAGGATCTTCTAGACGAGAGAGATGATCGGCCGCTAGATTCTCGGCTCCTTTTTTGTCAAGCACGGTGACATCAAATTCTTAGAGGAGGAGCATCCAACGAAGCAATCTCGGCTTAGCATCTTGCTTAGCTAAGAGATACTTGATAGACGAATGCTCGGTATACACGATGCTTTTAGTTAAGACGAGATAAGGTCGGAATTTCTCAAAAGCATAGACCACGACAAGGAATTCCTTTTCCGTTGTGGTGTACTTTAATTGAGCCTCGGTCATTGTCTTACTAGCATAGTGGATAGGACGGAAATGCTTTTCATAACGTTGCCCTAAGACGGCCCTTATAGCATAATCACTTGCATCGCACATGATTTCAAAGGGTATTTCCCAATTAGGAGCAACAAGAATGGGAGCTTCGGTAAGTTTCCTTTTAAGAGTTTCGAAAGCTCTAACACAATTCTCATTGAAATTAAAAGGAGCATCCTTCTCGAGAAGGTGTGTCATCGGTCGAGATATTTTCGAAAAATCTTTGATGAAACGACGATAAAAGCCCGCGTGGCCTAGGAAATTCTGAACTCCCTTAACGGTTTTGGGATGAGGTAACTTGGCGATGACGTCTACCTTAGCTTTATCGACCTCAATCCTTGCTTTCGAGACCTTATGTCCTAAGACGATTCCTTGTTTACACATGAAATGACATTTTTCCCAATTAAGCACAAGATTGGTTTCTTCACAACGTTTTAACATTTTCTCGAGATTAGATAAACACGACGTGAACGAATTGCCAAACACCAAAAAGTCATCCATAAACACTTCCATCGACTTCTCGATCATATCGTGAAAAATTGCCATCATACACCGTTGAAACGTACCCGGTGCATTACAAAGTCCAAAAGGCATCCTACGATAAGCAAACGTTCCATAAGGACACGTAAACGTAGTCTTCTCTTGATCACGAGGGTCGATAGGGATTTGAAAGTAACCAGAAAAACCATCTAAAAAGCAATAGAATTCATTTCCCCCTAGTCTCTCCAACATTTGATCCATGAAAGGCAAAGGAAAGTGGTCTTTACGAGTGGCGTCATTTAACTTTCGGTAGTCAATACACACCCTCCAATCGGTCATAACACGAGTGGGTATTAACTCGTTGTTTTCATTAGGCACAACGGTCATTCCTCCCTTTTTAGGGACACAATGGATTGGGCTCACCCATGGGCTATCGGAGATAGGATAAATCATTCCCGCGTCAAGGAGTTTAAGAACCTCCTTTTTTATGACATCGTGAATTTTAGGATTCACCCTTCTTTGACTTTGAATTGCGGGTTTGTAGTCCTCCTCCATTAAAATCTTGTGAGTACAAAATTTTGGGTCAATACCCTTAATGTCGGAAATTTTCCATGCAATTGCCCCTTTATGAGCTTTAAGAACTTTCAAGAGCTCGGTTTTTTCATCATTAGCAAGACCTTTTGCAATAATAACCGGCAACTTGTCATCACCTTCCAAGAATGCGTATTCAAGGTGAGATGGAAGATCTTTCAATTCAAGGATAGGTGGTTCCTCGATTGAAGATTTTGGTTCAACACTCATAACTTCCATCGGCGGAAGAAATGGTGGAATAGAAGTATCATCACTAATCAACACCTCATCTTCATTGTCGATTTCTTTTGAAGTAAAATCGCCTCCTTGGAATGGAGTGAGATTTGGTGTGGAATTAGCAAGAATCGGATCCAAATAGTGGGATTACCACTAGACGAGCTATCGGAAAAACCTAACACTTCTTGTGAAAACTCATCGCAAACCACATCAACTAAATCAATGTGATTGATGGTAGCGATTGCATAAACATGAGAAGGTTTTGAGTTTTGAGTAGTGTTTATAACAAGTTCCTCTTCGTTGAATCTCAAAGTAATGGTTCTAGCATGAACGTCGATAAGCGATCTCGAGCAGTCTAAAAATGGACGACCTAAAATTAGAGGAACTTGAGGATCCGCGGGGATGTCCACTACTATAAAATCAACGGGATAGTAGAACTTCCCCACTTTCACGAAAACATCTTCGGCTACTCCACATGCTAAAATCGTAGAATGATCGGCCATCTCGATAGACATGTTCGAAGGAGTAAGAACCGGAAGCGAAAGCGATTTTCATATGGAAAATGGCATCAAATTAATGCTCGCACCAAGATCGGCCAAGGCGAGGTATTCTTTCATATCTTGTATATCACAAGGAATGAGAAACTTTCCGGGGTCACCAACTTTTTCCAGTATGCGGTTAAGATAAACCGAAGAACAATTAGCAAGCTTTGAAAGCTTTTCCTTATCGCTCATCATACTTTTAAAAGTGGAAGCGAAACGAGGCATATATAACAACGCGTAGGCTAAACTTACATCAAAATGAACTTGTTGAAACATTTTTATAAAAATCTCGATTTGTTGTTTATTACGTTCTTGCATTTTCTCTTTGTTTCGTCTTGATGGGTAGGGTAAGGGTGGTGTGGGTTGGACATTAGGCAACGGCCTTGGAATCTCGGGTTCCACAATTGGTATTGGTTCAACCGTAGGTGTGGTTTGAGCGGTACTTCGTGGGATTGTAATGTGCTCCTTTTCGACCATCACCTCGGGTTCTTTCTCGATTTCCTTCTCCGTAGAAGTACTTGGACGAGAGATTGGTTCCTTGAAAGTTTTACCACTTCGTGTAGTAATAACCTTCATTTCTCCCTTCGGGTTTGTAATGGTATCACTAGGAAGACCACCCAAGGAAGAGGGTTTACACATGATTGCTTCAAACATTTTAGCCATTCGGTCCTCAAATTTTGATTGCCTAGCATCCGCTTTTAACAACTCTTGCTTAATCTCATGTTGTCCTAATTCCATCTTTTGTTGATTTTGTTGAAGACGTAGAACATTCCTTCCATTTTATTAGTATGAGTCTTAAGTTCATTAGCAAGTTCGTTTTTAAGCTCGTTTTTCAACTCGGATCTTAAGCTAATCATCTCACGTTGCATGTTATCAAACTTAGCATCATTTGCTTTAACATAATCCAAAAATTCTCCTTGAAGATTTTTAGTGTGAGCATTTTGAAAACCTTGCGTATTGTTTTGAAAATCACGGTTTTGGTTTTGATTAGTCACTTGTCCATTCCCACTTTGATAATTCCCCTTGTTGTAGTTATGTGAATTTCCTTGATAATTACCACCTTGGTTGTTGTTTCGATAGTTATTAGCATTTTGATTTGGTGGAGCTTGATTTGGGCGGGAACCTTGGCCGTTTTGGTTGTAAGTTCCCGTTGCTACGTAAGCACTCGAAGTGTTACCATCGGCGGTAATGCACTCGGAAAGATCATGAGCTCCACCACAAGACAAACAACTCTTAGCAACCGCTTTAACCGAAGCGGAATTCGAAGCTTCTTGAGCTTTCCAATGAGACATAAGATTAGCAAATCTATCGAAAAACCGATTTTCCGCATTAGCTTCATCATGTAAGGCATTAATGCTACGAGACGATGACGACGATGACGAACCCATGTTGGCAACACTCGGTGTGTTACGAGGGCTATAAACCTTAGATCTATTCTCGATAATCTTTAAAGCTTCATCGGTCGTTTTGCAGAAAAAATTATCACCTGCGACGGCATTCAAATAATCTCGTTCATGATCATTAAGCCCATTATAAAAAGTATCAACTTGATGCAATTCCGAAAAATCATGGTGTGGACATACGTGTAACATTTCTTTAAAGCGTTCCCATGCCATTGAAAAACTTTCATTATTACGTTGCACAAATCGTGAAATCTCATTTTTCAAATGTGTTGTCTTAGATGGTGGGAAAAATTTGTTCACAAACTTAGAAACGAGATCACCCCATGTCAAAATCGAATTTGGCGGTTCTTTCTCAAGCCAAATTTTAGCGGGTCCATCTAACGAGTATGGAAACAACATCATCTTAATGGCGTCATGTGGAACATCCTTAAACTTGCTAGTAGCGGTGAGGCGGTTAAAATTCCTTATGTGGTAATGCGGGTTGTCTTTCTCATGACCTCTAAACTTATTAGCTTGAAACATCGACATTAAACCCGTCTTAATCTCGAAATTCTCCGCAAGGATAGCGGGAATCACAATGGCCTCTCCAAAACCCTCGGTGGGTGCTTGTAGCAACTCCATCATAGTACGATTAGCCATGACGACTTCTTGTTCTACAATAGGTTCAACAATCGGAGTTTGTTCTTCAATCAACGCTTCTTGATTGGCTTGCTTTTGAAGACGTTTACGAGCTCGTTTAGCTTGATTACGAGTGATCATAAACTTCACGAAGAATGGGAGGTGAGCAAAGAAGATTCTTTTGGGGTGTTTTGTGGATTTTCAATTTTTTTTTTGTGTTTTTGATTGTTTTTAATTTTTTTGGATTTTGGTGTATCTTTGTAGACAACAATCTACCAAATCTCTCCTCGAATCAAACTCTTGATTAAAGAAGCCTCAAAGGGATGAAAATGATCACGTGGAGTGAACGCCTTCGAATAACTTTAGAACTTTGGTGAAAACCAAATTGTTCAAGAGGGTTTAATCACAAAGAAACCAAGCAAATATATTATACGTAATAATACTTTGGGCGGCAAAACCCTCGATTAGCCTTCAATCTCTAAATACTCACAAGCAAGCGGGGAAACGAGGCGGCGCGAAGCACTTAAGAGCCTTTTTCCTTAGGGTATATTTTATAATACCCGCCTTATACCCACCTTATAGTTTGTATTTTTTAAAATCGAGCTTCACGAAAGTATTTATCTATTTTTGCCTTTTTCTTTTTGTTTGAGATTTGAATACAATAATTAGGAGATGAAATCCCAATTAAGGTTGTGTTTTCACACTTTTGGAGATATTGTATATTTGTTGTGATACTTAATACAATATAGTAATAACAATTTCACAAGAAAAACCAAAAAAACCGATAATACGTATAAGTAGAGTTCTACTAATACAAATACTATTTATGGCTAATATTAAAAACAACAATTCAAATTAATCACGACACACCTCCCCGTCAGCGACGCCAAAATGGTTGTAGAGTTTTTGTATACCCTTTAGGAAAAGAGTACCAAAATAGGGTAAAAGTATTAAACAAATGGTTTTAGGAAAAACCAAGTGTTAATGACCCAAAGGTGAGGTGAAAGTTCGTTTCCCAAGGAGGTATATGTATGTGACTAAGATGTAAAATGTTTGAGATTCATATTGGTTTAGAAGGGGATGAGAAAAGGGAATGACGAAGACGTGAAATTACTAATACGACGACAAAACGTAAAATCGTAAAAACTACAAAAATAAAAATTAATTCTAAAAATTACCAAAAATTCACCAAAAATCAAAATAAATAAACTAAGAGTTTACCAATGATCAAAACTTTTTCAAACCTTCTAATTAATTAAATATTAATTTTTAAATGCTAATTAAAGCCCTAAAAATCAAATTAATTATCAAAAAGCCCAAATAAAGATTTTTCAATTGGTAAACCTCTAAAATGACCTAAAAAGATTAAAAACTATTTTTATAAAATATTAAACTAATAAAAACTATTTAAAATGATTTAAAAACTATTAAAACTTAAAATAATTATAAAAATTAAACTAAAAGTGATAAAATTAATCTAAAAATTGTAAAAACCCTATTTTAATGTAATTAAGCTAAGAAAAATATAAAAAGTTAAAAAATGTGAAATTTGAAAAATAATAATAAAATAATATTAAAATAATATTAAAAATCCAAAAATTATAAAAAATTCTAAAAACTTGCAAACTAGTATATTTTAACCTAAATAAAAAAATCAAAGTGAAATGACCAGAATACCCCTATTGGGCCTCCAAATGCGCCAAAACCCAAAACAGTCAACACTATTGGGCTTAATGGGCCTAAAAAGTCAAACTTGGCCCAATGGACCTGGAAAAGCCCTATCTGACTCAAAATTTAATTCTAAACACAAAAATCTGACGGCCCAAAAGCTGAAAGTGATCTTATCACAGCTTAATAAGCAAACAACTTATCCTTATTGGGCCAATAAGCCCATTAAGCAATAAGCTAATGCCATAAGCTCTAACTTGACACACAACCTTCTTTTGGGATACTAAAGAGATCTGTAAAAAGAAATTTTGAAAAAGCACACTCAATAAGCCAGAAATAAGCAAAGTAAAAATCTACTAAAAGACAAATAGTCAGGTTTGAGATCTAGGGCACCTCAGACCTTGATTCAACTTGCAAAATGTCACAAATGAACTCAATAAGCCAAATCAATCAACAAAATTCCAATAAAAGCCAATAAGCCAGAATGAACCAATAAGCACTTATGAAAAAGTCAATTGAGTTGGTTTTCTAGTCAAACCTAAAAGTCAACCCACCAAATGCTCTAGTATGAACAAATGGGTCAAATAATGAGCACCTATTACAAAATCCAAGTTGTTTCTGGTTAAAATAAGCTATTATAGCTTATTAATAAGCTGACACCCAATTAACACTAGCAGGGGGAACCAGCAGGGGAAAGGAGTTCCCACTGCTTGATATGCAGTTATGGTTTTGGCTTGATTTCAAGCCTTGCTTGTTGTTGTTTGATGGAACAAAAGGCACCTCAATAAGCTTTGGCTTATTCAGAGTCAAAATAAACACAATAAACACTAGGTTGCACACAAGGTTCAAGCAAAAATCACCAAAAACAGTCACTGATATGAACAAGATAATATGTAGACAGTTTGCTGATCTATTTGACCACAGATCCAATTTCAAGCCTCAAATCCTACTTCCCTGGTGTAGTTAACCTAGATTTAACACTTGTTAACCCTAGTCTATGATTAGATCTAGGTGTCCTCTAAATTTCAGTCAATTTCACCAAGTAACAAAGATTTTATACCCTTTTTATGGATTTGAGTGTTTCAAACCACAAAACCTGCATACAATTGACCAAGTACACAAGTAAAACAGATACCAACATATAGCAACAATACACAACCACTCAACAATCCACAAATCCAAATTATGCAGTTGACCCAAACACCCCTTAAAACCCTGTTTTCAAAATTTTTCAAAGGATTATCCAGTTCTATCCCACAAATCCAGTCAATAACAACTCATAAACATCAAACAAGAACAAATGAACAATAATCGACCATAAAAACAGAGATTCAAGAACTATCATGCAAATTCACCAAAAATTCAGAAAATAAAAGAGAAATTGAAAAAGGAGAAGGGTGCAAACCTCCAAGACCTACATCCAGGCCCTGGATTGTTTGAGCTGAGGTACTAGCAAAACAAGTACCAGCTTCCAATGCTGCTAATATGAACAAACAATAAGGTGAGATCAAATAAACAAGCACTTTCTGATTTTTGAAGCACAAGCCTTATCACTCAAAACCTTGCCTCAAAAACCTTCAAACATGAATATAGAACTCAGATTTTAGCTTATCAGATACCAAACTTTTATAAATAACAAATGAGAATTCAAAATTTTCAGAAATTCAAACTTTATTTCATAAAAAGGAATTACAAAGATTTAAAAGCTAAAATCTGGAACAAAAGCTCTCTCACATGTTGAGGAGTCTTTTTATAGGCAAATGCTAGCTATACACTATTCACAAACCCTAGAAGTGAAATTCCTATAATGTCCTTGAGGTCTTCTAAACGATTCTTGGTTATGAGCTGTCCAAAATGATCCTGAGTGTTCATTTTAGCTTTGTGATGAAGCAATGACTATCAGCTGTTGATTTGGCCATGTTGGATAACTTGGAGGTGAAGTCGTCACATGATTGGTTGAAAGGGAATTGGGGGTGGGGTCCATGGTGATTGGGAATGAGGGTTTTAAGGTTGGGATGGGATTCCGGGCATGTGAATCAAGTGTGGGTAAGGGTAATTGGAATTTACCCTTTGTTTAAGTGATGATAGTTACTGGGTTCATAGAGGTGAACAGTAACTATTTTGATCCGTTTTTATAGGAGTGTAAAGTTGTTTGGCGCATTTTTGGTTTAAATGTTTCATTTGCACAGCCTTAGTCCTTGTTCTTTAGGAAAGAATGTAAATCAAGTATTTCAGCCAACACAAACGAATTCCCTTTGTTAATAACTTTCCCATCTTTACACTTTTGGCACAAAACTTTTCAAAAGGTTTCAAAGGGTTGTTTTTGCCATTTTTGGATAATTCAAGGACTGATCTTGGACATTGTTGATCTTCAAAGGTCTTTAATGTAACTTTGACTTCATGAAGGACCATTGTTGACAAATTAGATTTGATGAGGGACTAATCTTTCCATTTCTTCAAAGTTGAAGGACCTTTTGTGTAATTTTGACAAACTTAAGGGACCAAACTTGTAATTATGAATATACAAGGGTTTTAAGTGTCATTTCTTCATTCATTGAGGATCAATCTTGCATATCTTGAAGTCTTCAAGGATAAATCTTGGATAAGTCATGAATTAGGGCCCGGTTCTTTGTACGGCTTCGTTTCTCGTGTCCGTTTTTCCTTGTTTCTTGTGATCTTTTGTCTTTTTCACGATATCTATACCTAAAAACACAAGTAAACAAATACAAGCACAATATATGGTATTTTATGACATTTATATGCATTTAAAGCCCGAAAAGAACGATGAGATCATGTATAAAAGCCATCTCATCACTAGTGCATTGGATAATGCATAATTGTCTCTTCCAAAGATCTTTCATAACACCTTCACAAAACCGACTCTCTAATTCACTTCTCCACGAACTTATTCGGCTCAGCTTCACTACTCATCCCTCGATATTGATTGCCATAAAATTCTATCTGTGTAGTCACTCGACTCCCCTTTTTATTTCCACGAGTTATTAATCCCCCATGTTATGTATTCACTTCATCAGGATTCACTGGTTCAGCTCTTTGTAGCTCCACTCCGGTACTCGATCTGTCCTTCTTCGTCACGAACCATACGGAGATTCCCATCATAGTGCTTGTCACCTTTCCAGTCCTTGCAACTTCTGCGACTCCTTCGAAATCTCTTGCATCCTTCTAGCAGCCGGCACATATTCCTTTCAGCTCCTTGCTTCACGATGTAGCTCTTTTCGCACTCCTTCTCGTCTCTATGATGTTACCTAGGAACTTCACACTACCCAATAGCTTCTAACTTCAACTCATCTACCACAATATTTCTAAAGTTGCTTCAACCCCTAAATGGTTCACTCTTCCTTACTTGTTTTACTCACCATTAATCAGCCTCCTACCAATCGTTATTTCACATCCATGTTTTCCTTCACGTTTCTACTACTACCTTGCCTCCGTAACTATACCAATTCCCTTGCGTGTTATTTGCCCAATCTTTCCATCAGTAGAAAATTTCTGCTCTACCCTCACATCCGTTGGTACTTTCATCAATCTCCTAATGGTACTTCAACCAACTTCTCATAGCATGACATCTCGTTCCCACGACTAGTCAACTAACTTTACTTACTCCCTTATTCCCGTAACCAATCTAAGATTCAAAACTACATAAATCTTAATCATTCCTTTAACACAACCTTTAAACCAAAACACATCTCTCCATTCTAATATCTAACCATAAGTAATACTACCCAACTCTATCCTCTCATCCTAATGTTCCCACAACCGCATAACTAAATAAACCATGACGTGTAACAAAAGAATTCCAAACAATCGTGTCCCAAAATAAAATATAGGATGAAACGAACCATAGCCAAAACAACTGCAAACAAAACAATGTAATCCGAAAGATCAATGAAGTTTGTCAACAACAAAACATTAAACTCATCACGATTAGTATTACCAAATTCCGATACCTTAGAAAATTTTAAACTCTCGTCCCAGTTAGTTACTTCTCATAAGAACCAAAATTCAATACTACTAAAATCAATCATACTCATTTTTATCCATAAACTCATCTTTTATTATCATTGCTTTATCAAAGTTTTCAACTAGTTAGTATACTACAATCTTATTCTAACCATTATCTTGTTTACATACATTAAACTTATTTCACATGTTATTATGGAACCAATACATGTTTATAAAATACAGTGTTTTCTTTTCTTCATTTTCTTCTATATTATTATTATTATTATTATTATTATTATTTTATATAATCCATTTAGGTTGGTTATAACTAAACTATTACACCTTTACAAGGTGTGGTGTTATTATTATGATTACTATAATACAATCTCCGTTTTACTCTTTCTGTCTAGTTAATTACTTCTAAAATTAAAATCAACTTAAAAAAATTATTGTAAAATTTCTTTACCCCTTTAAAATGTATTATCGCATGTTACATAGAAAACTAATCCAATTATTTTCAAGACAAAATTTTTTAATAACTTATTACAACAAGCTAAAAAAATATTTAAGTCACGTTATCATACCATACACTTACAAATATTTTCAAAATGATTTCCTATAATTAACCAGCCTTATTTGCAAGAAAATTTAGTAGTTCTCATTAATTAAAATACATACGAATGAAGACACACATCAAAAGACTCAAAACGTCGTTGGAACTCCATCAAACTCCAGCACCATAAAACACGAGCAAACACAAGGTACGTTCAAGTTATAATAACTACTGAACGACCATATATCATAACTTAACACACACTAGTATATATACATCCACATATATATACCTATTAAATCACCCAAAACATACTCGTTACCATACGTATCAGATCAATCAATCGCTTCATACACTCGTTTTTCCATACGAGTAATCACCATCTTACCACAAGGCATACAACCCATCACTAAAAATCAGTCCATATCGTGTGACCCCATAATCGCACAACATGATTATAACCCGAAACATATAACACACTCAAAAATAGCCATATCGTAGGGATCTGTTACATAAACCCATATATTATACCTATAATCAAAATCCACATCTCATCATATACAAGCATGTACTAACCCTCTTTCATGAAATCATACTTAGGAACCCATTGAAGTTGTGGTACTTGTATAACTATGTTGGCCACCATACTTATACAATTACCCTTTCTCCAATGCACTCCCTCCTATGATGACACTTATCAGAAATCAATACAACATATAGCACATAAATCCGTCTACTCACATAAGCTCATAACCACATAACCAATAAGGTCCAAACTCCATCTACTAACATAATATAGTCAAACTCTTAGGGTTACATAAATCCATAGTCTAGCTAAAACATTATAAACAAAAACCAAAACGAGAACATAATCAGTTATAAGTCATGTCGCCCATAAGAGTGGAAACAACTTAAAATCCTTCCTATCCACCTACTCCTAGTAACTCGAATCACCACATGATTCTTAGGGAACAAGACTTAAACTTCAAAAGAAAAATACTATACATTAGGTACACAAAATAACTCATCAATTATTGTGAAAGTAATTCATATATCAAAATCAAAACATAAATTAACTGGTGACTAAGTATGGACAAATATAGTTCAAATCATACTAGTCAAAATTCACAAAAATAAAATTCAGGAAAATACAATCAAGACCATACACATAATCCTATGACGCCTATATGCAGGGATCCTTAAGCTATAGACTAGGCTAGGCAACCTAATTCTCTATAACCATTGTCTCTGATATCATTCTGTCACACCCCACCATGGCGGAATATGGGGTGCGACGTATGGATATCATCACAACAATAGCGTGTCTATAGAGATAACTAAATGAAACAGAAATATTATAAATGGTGACACAATGTCATGAAGATATCTCAAACAATGCAAGCATCTAGGTAAGTAGGTAACAAATCTACCTCTTACCAAAGACATAAAATCAACACACAACAAACATATAGGTGTCTACAAAGTATCACTTAATCAAAACATAAATAAATACTAATAGGAAAGGGGGTTCCTCCAAATGCAATCCTAAGCCTCCTAGCTAGCCACTCCTATTCTCACGCTTAACCACATTCTCACCTGAAAGAGACACTAAAACACGTCAACATAAAGTTGGTGAGAGTCATAGGTTTAGACTCCAACCCCAAAACAGTTATAAGTTGTGAATAACAACCATCAACAAAAGAACATATGGGCAATGTGTTACAATGATGCATTAACAACTATCATTCAAGATTAACCATACAATCACAATTCCAAGGCTTCCAGCCTTACCAATAACCATGGTCCCATAGGCGCCTATACACCTATGAACCAATCCCAAGGCCCCGCCTTGTCAACATCCCCTTGGTACCAAGTCGAACCATAATAACAATCAAGAATCGCATAGCAGTTAATCACATAAGTGTACACACAAGTCCATCAAAAACCATAAAAACATTCACAACATTCTTTACAAAACCACACAGTGTCTCTTCCATCCCATCTGGAAGTCAAATCATAAAAAGACATGGGACTATGAAACTCACCTGAACAAGCTTCTCCAAGTATCCACGCTCTAGCAAAATCTAAACAGACAAACATACACAATCAAGACATGAACCACATACCAAAATGGTTCATCAACCTATGATGGATATCTAACCTTATCCTACAACTTAAACCCATTTATATGCCATAATCATCCCATTACACCCCTCTAATAAGCCCTTAGCTTAGTTAAATTCATAACTCGTCCCGTTAACATTTTACCCAAAACAGTCCCGATTTTCATACTTCGTATTATGAGCCAAACGCCCACCAAACCTAAACCACATTCCTTCCAATGAACATATCATAAACTTATATGTGTTAGCTAAAATCTCAGCCCTTTCCCCAACCCCGAAGCTAATTTTAAGTCCCTGATATACAACTTATACTTTCGCCTATCCAGATTTTACCGATTTTGAACATATGAAAAGCTTGTTATGATCAGAGGGTCCTCTACTATCCCAATTGATTATCCCTCTGCCAGATATCTTATATAACATATAAACTAACCCTCACGTTCGTTTGAAGGTCCAATTGTACTCCTAAGTACCCTAACCATCTTAAAACATTAATTTAAACCCGACTGATTTCAAAACTATTTTGACCTCCGACTGTTGTAACATGTTTTTGACCCACTTCCCTACCTCCAATTTAGTCCTCGTTTCTTGCATTAAAAATCCAACTTAAATACCTTTCCAAGAGTACTGGATCGAATCATGAAAGTATATAGAACTCTAGATAATATCAAAACAAGTGACCTAAAATTCTGCCCAGTATTTAAAAAACGATTTTCTCATAATTAATCTAATTAATCATACATAAACCCTAATTAAAACCTAAAAACGATTTCCAATGATAAAAACCAATTAAGTACATCATTAATTACAGATTATTAACAAAAACTAAATAAAAATTATGAATGTTAAACCCTAATCCATCATATTAGGTTACATACCTAAATTAAACGTTAATAAAGCATAGTTTTAGTGCATACCTTAAACCATAATTGAATTATTGGGTTTTCTTGCTCCTCCATTGATAGAAACGACTGATATTAGGTTTATGGAATGCTAAAATCGTTTTTTGGGCTAAAGGAATTAGTATGGGTAATTAAAACTAACCAGGAAGCCTAATAGTACTCAAACTGGGCTCCCCTTCCCTTCCTTAAGCAAAATTCGGCCCAAAATCAAGCCCAACACCCTATGGCCGACTTTTTTAATTTAATTACTGTAAATTAACTATTAATTATTATTACCTTAAATTCTCTTAATTTATTTCAGCTCCTAAAGCCTCTGAAACCTCAATACCGCAAAACTAGTCAAATTTACGCGTATACCGTAAAAGTCGTAAAAATATGCAGTTTTATAAAAACTCTTAGAATATAAAATAAACTATATAACTAAGTCCTAAATGACTTAAAACTATCCCATAAATTATTCCCGTCACTAAATACCTGTTCCGAGACCCCTAAATGCAAAACCCTAAACCGTAAAAATATGATTTTCTATAATACATATACGTATACGTAAAACCACTAAACAACACCATCTCATTTCATATACACTACATTGTGATCTCATGAACATGAAATCATCACACATCGTTTCACTCACAAGGTACCCCGTACCCAAAACGGTATCCAAACCACAATCTATACACACCAATTAGAACATAAACACGTAAAGACACGTAACTTGCACAAAATAAAACTAAGTGACAAACCTCAAAACCGTGGTTGTCACACTGGTCCTTCAAGTGTTCGCTCACTAACCTGATCCAACAGATTGAGGCGCGACACTTTCTGCCATACAACATCTCGAATGGAGCACACTTGATACTTGCGTGCCAACTGTTGTTGTATGCAAACTCTACCAAACAGATGTAATCGTCCCAATCTCCCGTCCATTCCAACGCACATGACCTCAACATGTCTTCCAATGTCTGAATCTTTCGCTCTGACTGCCCGTCTGTTTGAGGATAAAAAGTCGTGCTAAGCTTAAGGTTTGTACCCCAAGATTTATGCAGACTTCTCTAGGATCGCGAAGTGAACCGAGGATCTCTGTCTGAGACGATGCTGGATGGAGCACCATGAAGTCTCATGATCTCCTTCTTATAAGTATCGACGAGTTTACTGACCGAATCTTCCTTGCAGATTGGTAAGAAATGAGCTGATTTGGTAAGTCGATCAACGATAACCCAACTCGCATCGTGCTTCTTCCTTATCGGTGGAAGACCGGTAACAAAATCCATGGTGATTTTGTCCTAATTCCACTCTGGAATATCTAACGGTTGAAGAAGACCGCCAGATCGCTGATGCTCGATCTTAACCTGCTGGCAGGTAAGACATTTGGAGACGTAAGTCGCAACATCCTGTTTCATACCACTCCACCAAAAGTACTGCTTGATGTCATGGTACATCTTGGTCGAACCAGGATGAATAGAGAATGGGGAGCTATGAGCCTCAGCTAACAGTGCTTCCCGGAGTTCTTGATCATCAGGGACACAAAGTCTCGTCCCCTGCCATAAGATACCATCCGCGTCTACTCGGAATTCTGTCTGCTTCTCCAAATTCTGAATTATCGCCCAGATTTCTCCATCATCTTTCTGAGCTTCCTTGATCCTAGAGAGTAACTCGGGTTCCACTCTAAGATTACCCCAGTAACCGTGCTGTCCACGTACCATGATCTCTATGTCTAGTCGCTCCAAGTCTCTTATAATTTCCTCCTCAATTTTAATGTCGTTTATCATTACGGACTTTCTGCTAAGTGCATCTACCACTACATTTGCCTTGTCGGGATGATAATGCAGATTAATGTCATTATCCTTCAACAGCTCTAACCATCTCCTCTGTCTCATGTTCAATTCACGTTGAGTGAAGATATACTTCAAGCTCTTGTGGTCCGTGAAAATGTCACATGATTCTCCATACAAGTAGTGCCTCCATATCTTCAATGCAAACACGACTGCTGCAAGTTCCAAGTCATGCGTAGGGTAATTCTCCTCATAAGGCTTAAGCTGTCGTGAAGCGTACGTGATTACTTTCCCATGTTGCATGAGAACACAGCCAAGTCCCTTTCCTGATGCATCACTGTAGATCTGAAATCCACCTGTACCAGATGGGAGAGTAAGAATCGGTGCAGATACTAACTTTTGCTTTAGGTCTTCAATACTCTTCTCTTTCTTTAGTCCAGACGAATTTCTCCCCGTTTCGCATCAGTTTGGTCAATGGTAGTGCTAAACCGGAAAAGTTCTCCACGAACCTACGGTAATAACCAGCTAAGCTTAGAAAACTGCGGACTTCAGTTGCTGATGTCGGTCTTGGCCACTTGGTAATAGCCTCAACCTTTGCAGGATCCATCGTGATTCCTTCTGCTGATACAATGTGACTTAAGAATGCCACCTTGTCTAACCAGAACTCACACTTGGAGAATTTAGCATACAGCTGCTTCTGGCGAAGAATCTGTGGTACTGTACGAAGATGGTCTTCGTGTTCCTCCTTGGACTTAGAGAATATCAGGATTTCGTCAATGAAGACAATGACGAACTTGTCAAGAAATTCATGGCAGATTCTGTTCATCAGATCCATGAACACTGCTGGAGCATTGGTAAGGCCGAATGGCATGACTACAAATTCGTAGTAGCCATAGCGTGTACGGAAAGCAGTCTTGGCGATGTCCTGCTCCTTAACCCGTAGCTGATGATAGCCCGACCTTAGATCAATCTTAGAGAAATGTTTGGCCCCTTGGAGTTGGTCAAACAGATCGTCTATGCGTGGTAGTGGATACCTATTCCTGATGGTAATCTTGTTGAGCTCGTGATAGTCTATGTAAAGACGCATACTGCCGTCTTTATTCTTAACGAATAAGACCGGTGCGCCCCATATAGATGCGCTCGGTCGAATAAAACCTCGTTCCAGAAGTTCTTGCAATTGCTCCTTTAGCTCCTTCAACTGTATGGGAGCCATGCGATAAGGAGCCTTGGAAATCGGCTCAGTGTCACACTCCCAAAATATCAGAGTATAATGGCGACAAGGGAGTGGTGACGTCATGATTATCATACACACATAGTCACAAAGAACGACCTCTACATGAGACGTTCGGAAAAATAGATCACTTGTAATTAAATAAAATAAGTTGTTTTAACAAAGTGCGGAAGCATAAACTGAATACGGTTACAAAACATAGTTTTCTTAAATGATACAAATGATCGTTGTTTCAAAGAAATGACGGCAATGCATGAGACCTCATTTAGCATCTTCCTTCTTAATACCTGAGAAAAACATTGCTAAAGTGTCAACATAAAGTTGGTGAGTTCATAGGTTTAGTTAATTTGAAATGTTTAAAGAACCACAAGATTTTCCCAAAAGTGATGACAATATAACAGATACAAAGTCATCCCAATAGTATTTATTACAGTCTAAGCTCGTGACACCGAAGCGTTAACAACACCGGCAGTATAATCATATAAATGTAGCCCAAACTAGATGCCTAAACCCACGACATCCTATATCAGATTCAAATGAAACTGTGCCCGCTTGTCCCCTTGTTGGACAAGACAGACAGGGACGTCAATCCCGATAGATCTATCCATAACATTCGCGCTTACACAAAGTAATTAACGGTTCACGATTCACGGGCCAAAGCAACTGGGTTTTTAGTGGGACTTAGACTAATAGATAAATCAGTAAATGCACTTGTGTTCAAACGTTAAAATCAAGCAATGTCTCACCCCAAAAGCAGTGAAAATAGTAAAGTATGGGGCTATAAACTCACCTCGTAAATTCAGCAAAGAGAACGAAGATAAAATAGCTCGAGAGTACGGTTACGCTAGCCGCGACCTAATTAATTTAAGAATCGAGTTACGATACGAATACTTGTATGATTAAATGACTCGACACCCTAGTTGTGCTTGACGAAACCATACGTTTTATGAAAATACGATTTTACGGAAAAGTACGTTAAATAAAATCGGTTTATTAACGAGTCGGGTTTTACGGGTCAAAACATAACTTAAATTTAACAAATTTCGTTTGGGCTTTAACTTAAACCAAATAAACTCCTGAGGCCCAAAATGGGTCCAAAACATTACACCACAAACCGGCCCAAGGTCCATAGACCCGGCCCGGCCCACCTGGCGGAATAAACAAGGAACGAAAGGAGTATGTGCGTGTGTTTATCACACATAACCCCATAACTGGGAGTTGACTCTCTCTCTCCTCTCTCGATATTTCCTCCACCGTCCCAAACTCTCTCTCTCTCTAAACCTAGATTGGTTCTATCCATTTCTAGGGTTATCATCTAATCGGTTTGTCTTATGAGATTAAATATGGGTGGTCTGAGGTTCTTATATCGCGTGAGATGTGGGTTAATCCCCACATCAACCGTTTGGGTTTTTCTGATGGTGTTCTCCTTGCGGTTCGTGAATCCATAACCAAAATCAAGATAAGTTTATTTTCCTTTATTCCTTTTTAAAAAGATTAATTGACCTTTGATTTAATGAATATCAGTGGGTTAATTTATTTGTACATACTTGTTATAAATCATATGATTCTCGGATTGAAAGTAAACAAAATTAGGGTTTTGAAATATTTGGGGATTTTCATCAAAATCGGTTTAAATCATAATTAATTGATGTTTTCATTTATAAAATCAAATAAATTTTAATATAAAGTCGATTTATAAAAATTAGGGTTTCGGTCATTTGGGGGTTTTTGTAAAACTCACTTTTAATTAAATTAATTAAGGGGTTTGGGTTTAGATTAGGTTTAATTAGCATTTTAATTAATAAAAGTAAATCTAGGGTTTTATAAAAATTGGGGGTTTTTATATAATCGAATGTTACTCGTGTTTAGATGGTGTTTCTGAAATGTGGCAATGTAAATGAGATGTTTAAAAAAAATGTTACATGATTAGGGTTTCGATTGGGGGTTTCTATAAACTCGCGGCATGGTTAAGGTTTTCTGTAAAAGAATGCTTGATTAAGATTTTGGATTTGTTTGGTAAGAATGGTAAATAATTTGGCAGAAAATAGGACTTTGGTTGGTTTGTTTTGATGCTCGGTTCGGTCCTTGATTGGGTCTCGGGTTAGTTAAACATGGGTCTCGGTTTGGTTCATGATTGAAGTCTTGATTTGGTTGGACATGGTCTCGGCTTGGTTCTAAGTTGGGTCTCGGTTTGGTTTCAAAATCGAGTCTTGGTTTGGTCTCAATCGGGTCTCGGTTTGGTCTAAAATGGGTCTCGGTTTGGTTGACAGCAAAATAATAACATACACATGTTTGTATTTAAAAGTTTTAGAAATTTATAGTTTTTGGTTAAAAGTATAAGGCCTTTACAATGACTAACCATGGTTTCTTATATTCGTAGGTTCGTACAAAGACAAGCACATCTAGACTTCGAAAGAAAGACAAAAGGACAAAAGACTCACAAAGGGGGATGTTACGTTCGGTTTTGCAGGTTCGGACAGAATGAAGACCCTTGGTTGTGCAGGTTCGGACGAGACGTGTAGGTTGGCTGGTCCAAAACTTCTACCCAGGAGTTGTATTGTGAAGACTTGTGCAGATTTTGATGTTTGTATTTTTGGACTGTGATAACTTGTGATAACTTGTATTTGGACTTTGGACATTACCTTGGACTTGTATATAAACTTGTATAATTAGCCTAGGGTTAGTGTAAATCTGGAAATGTTTGCTTGTGATATACCCAAAAGGGGTAAACTAGGCAAATGTGTTGTCCTTTAGTGGGGCAAATAACTATAAAGTTTATAAGTGTAATGTAGCCTTGTGACTGATTTGGGACACTTGTATGACAAGCTTGGCAATGAAATTGAAGGTTTAAATATTCAGTTTTATACACATGCTGTGATAGTGATAAACTCGGCTCGGGTTCAATATGTATAGGTTTAGACACGGCTGACATAACACGACAGCAAAACCGTTTAGCGTACGATCCCAAAACAAAAGACAATTGTGCGAGACGTTATCAAACCTTAATAACTAGAACAAATAAAACACACGGTACAACATAACACGCTCACAACTTGCGTATTGCATTCGACTAAATAGTCGCGAAACATTGAGATGTTACATATGCTCTCCCTAAAAAGGGCTTTGTCCGCAAAGCAAAGAAATTAACACGTTCATGACGACGACTAGTCGATAGGCAGTTAAAATACTCGTACTACATGAATAAATAATTGATGGAAATTTGACGAATGTCACAGTATTCCCATGTTTTAGAGATTTCGTCACGAAATCAAGACGTTGTTGTAGTAGGTTGGTTAACGAAAAGATGAGGATACTTGCTCTTGAATTGATCTTCACGTTCCCACGTGTATTCTGGACCTCTACGCGCGTTCCATCGGATTTTCACAATCGGTATACGACTTTGCTTGAGTTGTTTAACTTGACGGTCCATGACTTCTACGGGTTCTTCTACGAAGTTGAGTTTGTCGTCGAGCTGAATCTCCTCCAAAGGGATAACGAGTGTTTCGTCGGCTAAGCATTTCTTCAGATTGCAAATGTGGAACACATTATGCACTCGGCTAAGTTCTTGGGGTAATTCCAAACGATAGGCTACGGGGCCAATCCTTTCTATGATCTTGAAGGGTCCAATGTAACGAGGGTTTAACTTTCCACGCTTTCCAAAGCGAATCACACCTTTCCAAGGTGAGACCTTCAACATGACTTTGTCACCAACTTCAAATTCAAGAGGTTTGCGTCTCATATCAGCATAACTCTTCTGTCGATCTCTTGCGGCTTGCATACGGCTCTTAATCTTGAAGATCTTCTCAGTAGTCTCGTGTATGATCTCAGGTCCAGTGAGTTGTGCTTCACCGACCTCTGCCCAACACACGGGTGAACGACCCTTCCTACCATATAGTGCCTCGAACGGCGCTGCCTTAATGCTAGTGTGATAACTATTGTTATATGAGAATTCCACCAAAGGTAGGCGTCTATCCCATCTATTTCCAAAGTCAATCACACAGGCTCTCAGCATATCTTCTAAGGTTTGAATAGTCCGTTCACTTTGACCGTCGGTCTGGGGATGATACGCAGTGCTCATATCCAACTGCGTTCCCAATGCCTTCTGCAGTGACTTCCAAAACTGCGAAGTAAATCGGCTGTCTCGGTCGGAGATTATAGACACAGGCACACCATGCTTCGTGACTACTTCCTCCAGGTATGTCCTTGCTAACTTATCCATTCCATCAGTCTCCTTGATGGGTAGGAAATGAGCCGATTTGGTGAGTCGGTCGACGATTACCCAAATCGTGTCGAATCCGGCTGCGGTCTTTGGTAGCTTGGTAATGAAATCCATAGTGATCCTTTCCCACTTCCATTCTGGCAGTTCGGGTTGGACCAATAATCCTGATGGTTTCATATGTTCGGCTTTGACTTTGGCACAAGTCAAACACTTGCTAACGTATGTAGCAATGTCCGCTTTCATGTTCGGCCACCAATACAACATCTTCAGATCATGATACATTTTATCAGATCCCGGATGTATGGAGTACTTTGACTTATGCGACTCATGCATAATCAAGGATCGTAGATCGCCATGGCATGGTAACCAACTCCTATTATCGAGGCATAACGTTCCATCTGAACGTGCTTCCAACTTCTTCATCATTCCTCCAACATCTTCAGTCTTAAGCATTTCTTCCTCGACTGCTTCTTTCTGAGCCTTGAGAATTAAGGATGAAAGGTCTAAGTCAATGGTCATCACTAAAGCCTTCACCCTAAGAACTCTCTCCTTTCGACTCAAAGCGTCGGCCACGACATTTGCCTTGCCTGGGTGATAACGGATCTCGCAATCATAATCACTGAGCAACTCTAGCCAACGTCGTTGTCTCATGTTGAGTTCCTTTTGGTTCAAAATATGTTGTAGACTCTTATGGTCAGTGAATACCATAAAGGTAGTGTCTCCAAATCTTCAAGGCAAACACCACTGCTCCCAACTCTAGGTCATGAGTTGTGTAATTTTTCTCGTGCACTTTTAGTTGTCTTGATGCGTAAGCTATGACCTTAGTCCTTTGCATCAGTACTGCACCTAACCCTTTTATGGATGCATCACAATACACCACAAAGTCTTCATTACCCTCAGGTAGGGCTAGTATCGGTGCTTCACACAACATCTGCTTCAACGTCTGGAATGCTAAATCTTGCTCTTCCTTCCACTCAAACTTCTTATCCTTTTGAGTCAATTCCGTCATTGGTTTAGCTATCTTAGAGAAACCTTCAATGAATCTCCTATAGTAACCAGCAAGACCTAAGAATTGACGGATCTCCGTGGGTGTTGTTGGAGTCGCCCAATCCTTTACAGCCTTGATCTTAGCAGGATCAACGTGAATACCACTGCTGTCGATCACATGTCCAAGGAATTGCACTGTGTTTATCCAAAACTCACATTTGGAAAACTTTGCATATAACTTCTCCTTCCTTAGCAGCTCTAATATGGTCTTCAAATGCTCCTTGTGCTCTTCTTCATTACGAGAATAGATAAGGATGTCATCGATAAATAAAATCACAAACTTGTCCAAGTATGGTTTGCAAACTCGGTTCATGAGATCCATGAATACCGCAGGTGCGTTTGTCAAACCAAAAGGCATAACTTGGAACTCGTAGTGTCCGTACCGGGTTCTAAAAGCCGTTTTATGAACGTCTTCCTCTCTAACCCTTAGTTGATGATATCCTGACCTTAAATCGATCTTCGAGTATATGCTGGATCCTTGCAATTGGTCGAAAAGATCGTCAATCCTCGGCAATGGGTAGCGGTTCTTTATCGTTAGCTTATTCAATTCTCGGTAATCGATACACATTCTAAAGGATCCATCTTTCTTTTTGACAAATAAGACCGGCGCTCCCCAGGGTGAGGAACTTGGTCTAATGAAACCTTTGTCAGAAAGTTCCTTTATCTGTTCAGCTAACTCTGTCATCTCGGCCGGTGCTAGGCGGTATGGGGCTCTAGCAACAGGCGCGGCTCCTGGTGTAAGCTCGATGTGAAACTCCACTTGCCGTGCTGGTGGTAGTCCGGGTAAATCCTCCGGGAATACGTCCGGAAAGTCTCTAACGATCGGTACATCTTCCACCTTCTTCTCGCGATCTTCTTCTCCTTCCTTTTGTGTTACTTGAACCAAGAATACCGGACATCCCTTCTCAATGTATCTTTGGGTTCTGATACATGAGATGACTTCCAATCTTGATCCATTCTTCACACCACTTCTTTCGCCTTGTATGATGAGTACGTCGTTTCCATAAGGAACACGGACACACTTCTCATGACATACAATCTCTGCGTGATGCTTCGACATCCAATCCATTCCAATGATGACGTCAAAGCTTCCCAATTCTATAGGGAGTAGGTCGATACTAAACGAACGACCTTGTAGTCTTACACTACATCCTTTCAGTATAACGTCGGTGGTTACTGACTTCCCATCGGCTAATTCTACATTATACTTAACGTCTAACGCAGTAGGGATAACATTTAGGCGTTCACTAAACATAGACGACACAAAACTCCTATCCGCACCAGAATCAAATAGTACTGAAGCATAGTTGTTATTGACTAGGAACGTACCAGTCACAACATTGTTGTCTTGCACAGCAGCTTCAGCACAGAGATGGTACACTTTGCTAGGTGCCGTGAATCCTCCAGGAGTACTAGTTGTGGCTCGGTTATTCCCTCCTCGGTTCCCTTGATTCTGCTTTTGATTCCCTCGAATCTGGTTATTACGACCTTGGTTTCCACCGCTCGGACATTTGTTCTTGTAGTGACCTTTCTCTCCACATCCGAAGCAAGTGACATTTGCTCCTTGGCCACCTTGCGTTCCAGGTCCTCTTTGATTAGTAGCACGAGGTGGTGCTCGACATTCCTTTGCCTTATGTCCCGCCTTCCCACAATTGTAGCACGTAGGGGGACATGCTCCTTCGTGGTGTCGACCACATTTCCCGCAGAAAGGTAGTTTCCCAGCGTAGTTCCCAGTATTTCCTTGTCCAGCTGTGAACACTCTTGCTACTTCTTGTCGCTTGTTCTGGTTGTAGTTGCTTGGGTTGTTGTTGTTGGTATTGCTGTTGTAGTGGTTGCCAGACCACTTTCTTTTATCCCCAGTATTTTCTCCCAACTCCTGTACCACTTGGTACATCAGACTCTGAGCCATGTCGATTGCCTCGTGCAAATCAGTCGGCTTGGATGAAGTCACATTCCCTTTGATGCTCAAAGGTAGTCCTTCAATGTAGCGCTCCAACAATCGGTCATCGTTGGGCACCATTTCAGGACATAACAAAATCAGCTCCTGAAAGCGCTGATTGTAAGCAGTAAGAGCAGTACCCTTGACCTTTAGGTTCCACAGCTCAACTTCCATCTGCTTGACTTCATTTCGGGGACAGTATTTCCTCACGAACATAGCTTTAAATTCACTCCAGGGCGTCGCTTGGGCAACGTCAATGGTCACTGCACGAGCATAGACGTTCCACCAAGTCAAAGCACCATCCACTAACGTGCTTGACGCAAACTTCACCTTGTCGGCTTCAGCGACATTGCTAATCCCAAATTGGGATTCTAGCTTCTCAAACCATCTGGTTAATCCTACTGCTCCTTCAGTACCTCGGAAACTTACTTGCGTAACTGCACGAAATTCCTTGTAGGTACAAGTACGTGCAATAGCATTTGTAGCTCCTTGGTTGGTCTCCTCCTGTGTGCTAGCTGTACGGTTTGCTTCAGCGGTCGCGAGTGCCTCGGCCACTCGTTCGGCTATCATTTGGCTTAACAGGGCAGTGTCAATTCCACCGGTAGCGGCTGGCGGATTTTGCGTTTCGGATCTTCTAACTGGCGCCATAATCTAACAAGGTAATAGGATAATGAGTTTTTGCCAGACATAACATGCAAGGCACACACAACACAATTATGAAATGCTCCAAGATATAATACACAATATATAATGATCTCTCAATTTGCAACTCATAATATCATTCATGGAATCGTTTGGTAGTACATCATAGTTTGTCATAACATAATAAAAGAAAATAAAATACCAACTAGCTAAGACAAACTTCAAAGCTTAGTGGTCATACAGGGATAGGTCGATGGTACAAAATAAATCTAACTAGTGCCCTCACGGCGCTGATGAAGCTCCTTCTCCAACTCTGCTAACCTCCTCTCAACCACTAGCTCACGAGCCTGGGAATCTCTCAACCTAACATCGGTGTCATGACAAGCGGCTCTAAACCTCTTATCCAAGTCTGCAACAGGGTCATCCACTGGTGCCTCTAGTCCGCCTGTCTCCACCAATGGCTCTACTCCCCAACGGGTCATCAGGCTCTCAATCTCCTCAAGACGAGTGTTCGGCATGGATTCCATCTGGTCAAGAACAGTAAGAAGCTGTCCTCGTAGACGGGTCACACATACTGTCAACACTGTCTCATCCCTGACTGGGCTCTTCTTCGCCAGTGCTTCTAACTTATCCTGCACTTCATTGTACTCATCACCTAAAGCCTCTACAGCATCCTCCAACCTGTTCAACCGTGTCGTCACACAACCATCTGCCGCCCCAAGCATCACCACCGTCGACGTAGCTCTCCTAGGAATAGGAGTCGTAGCTCTCGGTCCTGTAGAGATACCAGCGTCAGTAAGCATCTCCTGGTACACTGCAGGTACAGTCTCTGGTGGTGGTAGTAGTAATGGTGCCTCTGGGACAGAACTGGCAGGTGTGCGGGCTGCATGCCTGTCAGTGGCAGTGAAAGGTATGAGGGGTCTGTAAGGTGAAAGTGGTGGTCGAGCAGCTCTCCCCCGAAGACGTCGTCTCACATAGTAGAAAGGTAGAGTACCAGGTGCTGGAGCAGGAATAGCAGTCCTTTCTCCTTCGTCTTCAGATGAAGATGAGGAGAGGTGTGCTAGGGAAACCTCAGGAGTAGGAGCATATGCAGTAGGAGGGTTCTCAGTGTCTGTGACCTCCATAGGCTCTCCTTCCCCATCTGTAAACTCCATCCCATCATCCTCTGTCTCCTCTACCGTCTCATCTCCAGTCACTGATGCCTGACCTGGTGACTGCACCACGTCAGTGTCCATGTCATCCCCTCCCCCGCCTTCTAGGCTAAGCACATCGTCAGCTGATGCGTCAGGAATACGAATCGGTGAATGACGAACTTCCTCAGCCTCTCTCTCTACATCATCATCTGAAACCATCCGGTACCACGGATATCCTGACGGTGATCCCCTAGGTAATCCTACTGATGAACTGATGGTCGACTGCGAACTACGGTTGTAGTACGCTCCTGTAGACGTGGACTCATCAGATGAAGACATCACTGTAATCATAAACAAAATAAAGGTGTGTAAATATCTCATAAAATTAGTCCGTAAAAAGGACATCAACATAACATAGCAATCATTGTTGAATTCACATGTATCCCATATAACATAATTCAGATTTTGTTGTTGCACATGTAACCCATGTAAATATACCTCGTAATTGTTAATTCACATGTATCCCATTTATTACTTATGTATCTACATATACTTAGTACTTACAATCTGTATGATAATCGATTAAACATAGAGCAGTTATAGTCTAGAATTACTAATGCAACCTAGTTCTCTATAACTAGTTCTCTGATACCAATCTGTCACACTCCCAAAATATCAGAGTATAATGGCGACAAGGGAGTGGTGACGTCATGATTATCATACACACATAGTCACAAAGAACGACCTCTACATGAGACGTTCGGAAAAATAGATCACTTGTAATTAAATAAAATAAGTTGTTTTAACAAAGTGCGGAAGCATAAACTGAATACGGTTACAAAACATAGTTTTCTTAAATGATACAAATGATCGTTGTTTCAAAGAAATGACGGCAATGCATGAGACCTCATTTAGCATCTTCCTTCTTAATACCTGAGAAAAACATTGCTAAAGTGTCAACATAAAGTTGGTGAGTTCATAGGTTTAGTTAATTTGAAATGTTTAAAGAACCACAAGATTTTCCCAAAAGTGATGACAATATAACAGATACAAAGTCATCCCAATAGTATTTATTACAGTCTAAGCTCGTGACACCGAAGCGTTAACAACACCGGCAGTATAATCATATAAATGTAGCCCAAACTAGATGCCTAAACCCACGACATCCTATATCAGATTCAAATGAAACTGTGCCCGCTTGTCCCCTTGTTGGACAAGACAGACAGGGACGTCAATCCCGATAGATCTATCCATAACATTCGCGCTTACACAAAGTAATTAACGGTTCACGATTCACGGGCCAAAGCAACTGGGTTTTTAGTGGGACTTAGACTAATAGATAAATCAGTAAATGCACTTGTGTTCAAACGTTAAAATCAAGCAATGTCTCACCCCAAAAGCAGTGAAAATAGTAAAGTATGGGGCTATAAACTCACCTCGTAAATTCAGCAAAGAGAACGAAGATAAAATAGCTCGAGAGTACGGTTACGCTAGCCGCGACCTAATTAATTTAAGAATCGAGTTACGATACGAATACTTGTATGATTAAATGACTCGACACCCTAGTTGTGCTTGACGAAACCATACGTTTTATGAAAATACGATTTTACGGAAAAGTACGTTAAATAAAATCGGTTTATTAACGAGTCGGGTTTTACGGGTCAAAACATAACTTAAATTTAACAAATTTCGTTTGGGCTTTAACTTAAACCAAATAAACTCCTGAGGCCCAAAATGGGTCCAAAACATTACACCACAAACCGGCCCAAGGTCCATAGACCCGGCCCGGCCCACCTGGCGGAATAAACAAGGAACGAAAGGAGTATGTGCGTGTGTTTATCACACATAACCCCATAACTGGGAGTTGACTCTCTCTCTCCTCTCTCGATATTTCCTCCACCGTCCCAAACTCTCTCTCTCTCTAAACCTAGATTGGTTCTATCCATTTCTAGGGTTATCATCTAATCGGTTTGTCTTATGAGATTAAATATGGGTGGTCTGAGGTTCTTATATCGCGTGAGATGTGGGTTAATCCCCACATCAACCGTTTGGGTTTTTCTGATGGTGTTCTCCTTGCGGTTCGTGAATCCATAACCAAAATCAAGATAAGTTTATTTTCCTTTATTCCTTTTTAAAAAGATTAATTGACCTTTGATTTAATGAATATCAGTGGGTTAATTTATTTGTACATACTTGTTATAAATCATATGATTCTCGGATTGAAAGTAAACAAAATTAGGGTTTTGAAATATTTGGGGATTTTCATCAAAATCGGTTTAAATCATAATTAATTGATGTTTTCATTTATAAAATCAAATAAATTTTAATATAAAGTCGATTTATAAAAATTAGGGTTTCGGTCATTTGGGGGTTTTTGTAAAACTCACTTTTAATTAAATTAATTAAGGGGTTTGGGTTTAGATTAGGTTTAATTAGCATTTTAATTAATAAAAGTAAATCTAGGGTTTTATAAAAATTGGGGGTTTTTATATAATCGAATGTTACTCGTGTTTAGATGGTGTTTCTGAAATGTGGCAATGTAAATGAGATGTTTAAAAAAAATGTTACATGATTAGGGTTTCGATTGGGGGTTTCTATAAACTCGCGGCATGGTTAAGGTTTTCTGTAAAAGAATGCTTGATTAAGATTTTGGATTTGTTTGGTAAGAATGGTAAATAATTTGGCAGAAAATAGGACTTTGGTTGGTTTGTTTTGATGCTCGGTTCGGTCCTTGATTGGGTCTCGGGTTAGTTAAACATGGGTCTCGGTTTGGTTCATGATTGAAGTCTTGATTTGGTTGGACATGGTCTCGGCTTGGTTCTAAGTTGGGTCTCGGTTTGGTTTCAAAATCGAGTCTTGGTTTGGTCTCAATCGGGTCTCGGTTTGGTCTAAAATGGGTCTCGGTTTGGTTGACAGCAAAATAATAACATACACATGTTTGTATTTAAAAGTTTTAGAAATTTATAGTTTTTGGTTAAAAGTATAAGGCCTTTACAATGACTAACCATGGTTTCTTATATTCGTAGGTTCGTACAAAGACAAGCACATCTAGACTTCGAAAGAAAGACAAAAGGACAAAAGACTCACAAAGGGGGATGTTACGTTCGGTTTTGCAGGTTCGGACAGAATGAAGACCCTTGGTTGTGCAGGTTCGGACGAGACGTGTAGGTTGGCTGGTCCAAAACTTCTACCCAGGAGTTGTATTGTGAAGACTTGTGCAGATTTTGATGTTTGTATTTTTGGACTGTGATAACTTGTGATAACTTGTATTTGGACTTTGGACATTACCTTGGACTTGTATATAAACTTGTATAATTAGCCTAGGGTTAGTGTAAATCTGGAAATGTTTGCTTGTGATATACCCAAAAGGGGTAAACTAGGCAAATGTGTTGTCCTTTAGTGGGGCAAATAACTATAAAGTTTATAAGTGTAATGTAGCCTTGTGACTGATTTGGGACACTTGTATGACAAGCTTGGCAATGAAATTGAAGGTTTAAATATTCAGTTTTATACACATGCTGTGATAGTGATAAACTCGGCTCGGGTTCAATATGTATAGGTTTAGACACGGCTGACATAACACGACAGCAAAACCGTTTAGCGTACGATCCCAAAACAAAAGACAATTGTGCGAGACGTTATCAAACCTTAATAACTAGAACAAATAAAACACACGGTACAACATAACACGCTCACAACTTGCGTATTGCATTCGACTAAATAGTCGCGAAACATTGAGATGTTACACTCAGCTCCTGGAATAAGCTCGATATTAAACTCTACTTCACGTGCAGGTGATATACCCGGAAGTTCTTTTGGAAATACTGACACTATCGGCTGATTCTGAATTGATGGGGATTCAGCATCCATGTCATGAATGGTAGCTAGGTAGCCCTCACAACCATGTGAAAGTAATGCACGTGCTTGCAGGGTTGATATGATTTCTACAGACCTTACAGGTACGAACCCGTTGTGAATGTACTCTGGCGCATTAGCATCACCAAAGATGACTCGATATGCATGGCAGTCTATGGTAGCATGATGCTTGGATAGCCAATCCATGCCCAAAATCATGTCAAAATCATTCATGTCCAGTGTAAGTGCGTCAACAGGACGAATCTTGTCATCAAACTCTAGGGAAAGGCTCTTGTACACATGGGTTATGCGTACAGAGTCTCTCAAAGGCATGGAAATATTCAGTATATTCTCTAGTGGCATGGGGAGTATCCTAACAATCTTGGCATAAGCAATAGAAATGACCGAGTGAGTAGCACCCGTATCAAACAGAACACATGCAGCTTGACCATACATATATAAGATTCCAGTGATGGTACCTATAGACTTGTTGGCCTGATCGCGAGATGTCATGTAAACGCGTCCACTAGTAGGAGGCGGCTTGGTATTAGCATACCCCGATGTGCCCTCCATCTCGCCCTTGCGGCAGTCTTTCACGCGATGGCCATGAAGACCACACTTGTAGCATGCGTCGTTGTCACGACGACATGGCCCTGGGTGCCTACGGTGGCAGGTAGTGCAAAGAGGATGAGTATATCCTCCAGTAGGTGTCCTGACTGGCTATGAGCCTGATAAGAACAATATACATGAGACATGATAATAGGTACAAAGGAGAATGCAGATAATTCGTAAGATGGAATACCAGTGATAGCTGGACGGTTAGGTTGTGAACCTCTATGGTTCTGGTCCCTCCGTTACCATGATTCCTAGTAGAAGATTCTCTAATGTGTCAGAATTAAGACTTATAGCATGTAATCATAAGAAAATGAGTAAGTATAAGGACCTGTTGCTGTTAGAGTGTCCAGCGTTGTTACGGTAATTATCATTAACGCCACGCCTATCTGTAGCAGAACGGTCGTGAGTCTGACCGTTTCCCTCGGGCTGAGTAGGCTGTTGCTGAGTAGCCGGCTGGGACCGGTCCCCAGTCTTCTGCCTGGAAGATACAGTTTCAAAGAGATGAAATATTGACATATATTGAAAGAATATGGATTACTCACCGCTGAATATGAATGTTTACCTCTTATCGAGTCTCTCTGCTTCCCCGAATTCATCTCTTTCCTGCAGCATCTCCAGCTTACGTGCTACATCGGCCACTTGTGCTTCCGTGTTGAACGTAGCACACACCAAGTTGTTTGCGACTGATGCACGAAGAGCCCACCTGAAGTGGTGTGCTTGCTCTTCAGGAGTACCTGCTGCTGCACCAAGAAAACCAGCCAAGCGAAGAAAGCGCTGCATGAACTCGTTGCTATTCTTCCCAGCTCTCTATCGGATTCCATGGTACTCTCTCTTCAGTTTGTCTTGCTCAGCCTTGGGAAAGAATTGTTCCATCATCAAATCCCTGAACTGAGCCCAAGTCAAACCAGCCACCCAATTATCACCTCCCTCATACTGCTTTAGTGCCATCCACCATGATAGCACATCACCTTCAAACCGGTAGCAGTCCAACCTCGACTTAAAGACGGGGTCACAACCCATAGCATCAAAGATCTTATCAATATGAGCCAACTAGCTTTCAGCTTCACTGGGGGTATCTATTCTCTCAAAAGCTCGAGGGCGTAGCTTATTGAATCTCTCCAGCCATGTGACCAATGTTGCTGGAGGAGGAGGAGGAGGTACTGGGTGTTGCTGCTGATTGTTGGCAGCCTAAACCTTAGCCCTGGTTTTGTTCCTCAGCTGAGGAAGCATAGCTTGCATTACAGATTGGATTGATGCATTCAGTTGTTCCTGCTCGCGTGTGAGAACCATCTGACAGTATAACATAAAATACATGATTAAACTGATCAAAACATAAACTATATACATGAAAAACAAAATTATACCAATAAATCATGAGAAAAATTTTATGCAAGAAAATTTATACATGAATGCATGATGTAGTTTTATGAAAACTTTTGTATGCTCGAGAGGGAACACCTATGGCCAGTTAACTCAAAATAAAAGACATGGAGAGGGGACGCCGATGGGTCGGTCCCAAAGTTAAAAGTTTCGATAAAACACATGCGACTAAATAAGGCCAGTCCTGTACCAACCATTACTTAGTCATAAACCTGCGACAATGACATATATATGTATGCATGAAAATGATGAATGCATGAAAACCGACTGTCAGTTCTAGGAAGACCATAGTGACTACCCACTAATCACAGGTCGTGTTTTGAGAGCCTACAGGTCGATGCCTTGGCTCTGATACCATAATTGTAACACCCTATTTTGATAAATGGAATGTCACGCGTGATTATGGCGTGTCATCAAAGCATACAAGGATTAATGTATAAAACATCACATGACCATAAAGGAAATACCGGAATCAAACATCGGTACCCCAAAAGTAGAACTCATCACACAAACATAAGTACTGTAAATGAAAAGGACTAAACAATGTCCATGGAAAAGAGTATCAAAGTATAATGAAATGCATAAAGTAATGAAGGCTAGGAAGCTTCTAATCCATATGCACGTACGCTTAAAGTCTACGAGCGTCCCTGAGTACCTGCCGTTTTGGGAACATGAAAGGAAAACGGCTGAGCATAACGCTCGGTGCACGGATATACAAATAAAGCATGAAAATACTAAGTCCAGGATAACTTGGTATGTCTTAGTAAAACTGGTTTTATAGTTTGAAAAAGCCTTATGTTTATCTTATAAAAACTGTTTAACATGTTTACCATTTAGCCAATATAGGTCATGAAATATCAACGTGCATGAATACTTGGAGGGGTGACCTCGTCATGCAAATTTGAGGGGATGCCTCTAATTTAATATACTGTTTAGGTAGGAGGGATCAGCTCCTTGTGAAGGATGCAAGGCACACACCACATTCAACTGAATAATCTGCTAAAAACATGTAAACTAGGATGCACCCATACGTCCTACATGATAATAGTAATAATATGGCCAAAATATGAAGGGACGCCACGAGCTATCACTCCGTCGTGGTGGATTCATAACACTGGTGCCTCCAGTGTTATGGTTATGGTACCTCCATAACTAGGTGAAACTGGTCATGCATATATATGGCTTTAGGTATCTAATTAAACATAAGAAATTCATAAACATATAAAACATATACTGGGGAAAACAGTTGGCTGCATACGGAAAATCCTAATAAGGAAGAATGTCCATACTGAAAGGACGGAGAATCCGTACCTTGTGTCCAGTGAAGGAAGAAGACGAACGGAAGAGAGTCCTACTTCGGTATCACTAATGCTACATAAATAATATACGTGTATAAGTATCTGATTACTGAGTACGTAACTGGTTTTATGTCATGTCTTAGCTTGTTTTATATGTTCATGTCATGTTTTACTGATTTAAGCTTTATACTACGTTTATCATGTATTATGTCTATTCTGATTAAGTATTACTTGTATTTCTTGTATTATTATACTTGTTGTGTAATAATAAGTAACTTTCTAAAAATAGCAGGTTTCCTAATATAGAAACTTTCCAAAAATAGAAAGTTTCCAAAAATAGATTTACTGCTTAAAATAGATAAGTTTCTAAAAATAGAAAGTTTCTATAAATAGATTAGCTACCTTAATTAAATAAGTTTCTAAAATAGAATGTTTCCATAAATAGAAATAAGCTGGATTATTAAGCTAATAATATAAGCTTAAGTGTTTACTGATTTATATTCTAAGTCATGTGATTAAATAGTATAGTTTATTAATTATTTCATGTAAATTAAACAAAACTATACGTTAAAGTATTTAATTAAATATATCACGATTTAATTAAATAAAAGTAAAGATACTTAGGTTAAACATGTATTAATTTATATATTAATATAACCTAAGTGGTGGAAATTAATTAATTATAAGTCATGATTTTAATAATTAATTAATTATATAGTCTAAATAAAACGATAATTACTTAGGTTAAAATCCATGTATTATTAATAATATTAATAACCTAAGTCATGTATAAATTAAATTAATCATGTACATGTTTTAATTAATTTAATTTAATCTTGTAAAAATAATTAACCTTGTAAAATAATGTCGTGACCGAAACCCGTGTCTTATTTATTAAACGTGTCGTGAATCGTATTCGTGAACCGCGTGAACCAGACCCATGAACCGGTCAACAAACGCACCCTTAACAGTGGCTAACCGGCCTAGCCGGTTTCCACTGTTTGTGTAAAATAGCCACCGGCTGTGCCGGTGGTGTCCTTGATCTTGGCTAGCCGCCGGCTAGCAAGAGTTCCACCGGCTAGCCAGTGTTCCCTCGGCTGCCGCAGCCATGGGTTCCCCCTGCTTTCCTTATTTAGCCACCGGGATAAGCCGGTGGTCCTTGTTTCTGTCGAGACCCAACTGAAACCAAACACACCCCTTGACAAGGTCGGGGGTTCTCTTGTTCTTGCGACCAACATCACAACACCACACCGAGACCCAGAGGTCTCGGCTGTGTTCATACGAGACACACCGAGAGCCTTGGGCTCTCGGTTTGTGTGTACCGGCCGAAACAAACACCCCTTAAACCATAATTAATTTACCCCCCATGATTTATTAACATGTTATTTACTTGTTTTTAATAAACCATGATTTCATGTGTTCTTGATTAAATAAAAACATAAAGATAAAGGGGTTTAAGGATTTACCGCTTACGTGAAACAATGGAGAACGAAAACACTAACAATCTTGCAAGAAATCAATCACCAAAAATCACAAACACACCCCCTTTGGTGTTCTATACTCGGCGGCCAACACAGGACAAAAGAGAGATTAGGGTTTTGTTTATTTTCTAATATTCTGTAATTATGAAAATATCTTTTCCCTTTATTTCTTTTTTTAATAAAATCAAATGGGCTTGGCCCTTTTCTTGTGTTCTGACAGCGGGTAAGGGGGCCCACATGGAGTAACCCATATGTTTTCTCGTGTCTCAAATTATACGTGTTCTCGTGTCGTGTTTTACGTGATTTAATTAGTTATCGTCGTGCCGTATTATATTTATTAATAACCGTAATAAATATACGTAAATACATAATATTAAGCTCGTGATTATTTACGCTCATGATTTCATGTTCGTATGTTCGTGATTATAATTGTTATTGAAATTATTATCGTGTCTTAATATGTATTAAATACTTATCGTGTTATAACACGTACGTAATACTTGTAAATCTTGTTCGTGAAACATAAACGTGCTAAAAAAGGAAAGTTCTAATCATGTACGTATGATCATAAGGGTACTATTCATGGTAAAAGCATGCGGGTTTTACATAAAATGCTACCGAAATAGAATGAAATGTTTAAAGCCATTTCGTTCGTGTCTACTTATGTTGCGGCATTTGAAGACGATGGTGTTGCAGAATCCGAGAAGAAGTCGTCCCTGCATGCTTATACTTTATGCACTTAATATTTCATCTAATTCTAGAAAGCCTAAAAGTCAAGTCTTCCGCTGTATCGAACTCTGAAGCTTTCAAGAGTTATAAAGGTATAAGTATGTGAGACATGAAGTCACGAAGAGGCGAAGATCACAAGGGATGGATGCACAAGATCAAGGAAAAAGATTAATGCTAAAGATTGATATCAAAGATCACATCAGCATGTTCACCAGAAAAGAAAAATAAAAGAAAGACGAAGACTACAAGCTCAAGACAAGCATAGTATGCTAGGTTTATTTTATTATTGTAACTTGGGTAAAGCCCTTGTTTGGAGTGACCTCCATTAGGGGGAGATTGTTGGAAATACGTTTTACGTATTAGAAAGGATCGGTCACTCCAACAATAGTCTAAGTAATAGCTCGTAGTTTAGTTTTACTAATATTAAGCAACTAAGGCCATGCCAAGCCTACAACATGTGTAGGTCGGCCCAACTTGTAAGCCCAAGCCCATCTCATGGGCTTGGATATATAAACCCTCTCCTTAGATGGAGAGGGTGTGGTTTCATTCATTTTTTCACATAGTTTCTTATTTTCTCTCTCTAGAAGTGTGTGTGAAATCTACCATCTTTCAATCTCTTTCTCTCTTTAAACATAAGCAAGATTCACAATATCTTACAGTTTTCTAGTTTGTGAGTTACAAAGGATTATTCATAAGATTTATGTTTATAAGTTTAAGCAAAATCCCAAAAAATAGGACTTATAGCCCACGACTAATAATAAATCCATAGAAGGGTTTATATGATTTTCACCAAGTTTAAAAATAGGTAAATAATCATAGGTTTCTTATCAAAAGTTTTTAGGCTTGACTCTTGGTATTTCAAAAAAAATATGTCGTGACCTATATGGTCATGGTTTCACCAAATCTTGCTTTTTATCAAAGTTTATCATATGTGTTTATTAGGTGGATGATTATGCATGCAAGTAAAATAAATGAAGAAAGTATAATAAGTGATACCTTCTTTTTATTGTTACCAAGGAAAGATAAAAAGAACAATGGAGATTAGTGTTCTAATCTTGATGAAGATGAAACCCTAAAACAATCCAAGCCGTGACCTAGATAGGTTCGGCTAGGGTTTATATGGGTTGATATGATAATCAAATTTGTAAAGATACTACCAAATGATTAGTAGTAAAGATGAAGACAAGGATCTTGTGGATTAAATGTGTTTCTTGGATGTATATGGCTTTTAGCCGTTGATTTGAGAGAGAAAGAGATGAGAGAAAGTGAGATTTGGTTTTTCATGTGAGGATGAGAATGAAGAGAGAGGGAGAGAATGAAATCTCCTTGGTAAGGCAATCTTTTCCACATGTTAAGTTTTCACCAAGATCAAGGCAACCCTTGCCCTTCTCCATTTTGTTGCCGTGTATATGTGATCAAAAGGGAGGAAAAAGGAGTTCGCCAAGTGTTGTTTGTGTATAAACATCAAAGCAATGAGTACATGTATGGTTCTAAGGGAAGTGTATGTATGCATGTTGTAGCATACACGGCTAGAACACATAGGGTTGTGATGTGTTTGATGAGACTGCTTTTATACATAGTCTCATCATCTAAAATGGGCTTAAAATGCATAAAATATCATAAAAAGTGCCAAACATATGCTTGTGTTTGTTCCATGTGTATTTTAGGTACGAATATTGAGAAAATGGCAAAAGATCAGAAGAAACAAGCAAAAATGAACACGGGAAACGAAGCCGCACAATGAACCAAGCCTTAGAGTTGATTTTCCAAGAAAAACCCTTGAAGAACTGAAGATTGTACAAGAAGGGTCCTCCAATATTGAAGAATTGACACTTTAAACCCTTGTATATTCATAATTACAAGTTTGGTCCTTAAAGTTTGTCAAATTGTAAAAAGGACCCTCCACTTTGAAGAATTGGCAAGAATGGTCCCTCACAAATGAAGACTTGTCACTTTTATTCCTCCATAAAGTCAACCATACAAGTAAAGACATTGAAGAATGAAGAAATGCCAAAAACAACCCTTCAAATATCATCAAATGGCAAGTAATAACCTTGAAAATACTTTGCAAAACTTTTTGGGGCAAAAGTCTAAAAAACTAAACTTGAATAACAAAGGGATTCGAATTTATTCATGTTTTAACCACAAGTGAAAGAAAAATGGAAGAAGGAGGGTATAAACTGCCAAGACACTATACTTACCTAGACCAGTGATGGCTTGCTACGTGCCCCACTAACACAAATCAGCCAATCACAAGCCATAAACTTGCCACCTCACATCCCACTCAGACGATTTACTTAACTAATTAATAATTAGTTAATAAACATGCGCCAAACAACTATTTAAACATTAAACAAGATCTAAACCCATGTTTTTCATGTTCATCAGCCAATTTGGGTTTTTCTTAACCACAATGAATTAACCCTTAATCACCTCTAAATTTAAGATTAAGGTGGTACGAATCATAACCCAAACCTTAAGCACTTTGCCACCTCACCATAAGACTCACATGAGACCTCCCCTGCACACGTTTTTTTGGGGTAAATGCCAAAACCATGCAGAGAATCTACACACCACAATGAAGCTTACATTTTAAGCTTGTTGTAAGCCCTTGATCACAATTCCACCACCTTTCCAGCTTTACAAACGTCCAAAATTTCTTCACATGTTCATGAGATATTCAAACTTCAAGGGCACTCTTGGAAGTGCACCATTAGAGTTTTCACTTTTTTATTCAGCATCTTAGGTTTCTTGTAGCCTATATAAGGCATTAGCATTACAACATTTAGCTTTGCTCTTGGTTTTTCTTTGGTCAACTTTCTGTAAATCCTTGTTTACGATTAATGAAAAACTGTTTGAATTGTTTGACGAAATCCAAGTGCCACCTTTAATATATTGTTATTATTGATTCTAGTTTGTGAATTTAAAGTTTCAAAACCTGTTTTCAAAGATTGTGCAAGAAATTGCAAGTTTTTCCAAAACTGATATTTTTCTAAGTTCATGGTTCAAACCTTTGAAATTTTTGGATTACAAGTGGTCATAGCACCCTGATAAGGAGCTTATCAAGGTGTAGTGAGCTTGTGGTTTGGGGATATTCAAGGAGTGGGAACAAGCTTGAATTAATCAGCTTTTATTTTCCATTTTCTTTTTTTATATAATCTGCTTGTTCTAACCTTGTTGTTCTTAGCAGCCTATTGGAAGCTTGTGCCTTGTTAAGCTAGGCACATAAGCTCAAAAATTCGTGAGTGTGGATGTACATTCATGAGGTTTGAGTTCTCTTACCAAAAATCTATTAAAAAGTAATATTAAGTGATTTTGTGATCAGCTGTTATTTGAGGTGTTCTTGTGGCTTGAATTTTGTTAATACTGCATGATATTGTTGTTATGATGTTAGATTAGGCTTGGGTAAACCTGTTACACACTTATGCTTTGTTAAATCTTTGATTAAAAAGTGAAAGGGGTGTTTGGGTCTACTGATTTAAGGTTCTTGTTTGATTTTGAGTTAGTGTATAAGGTTGTTAAGTGTTGGTATCTGTTTGTCAAGTGTTTGAGTTCTGATATTTGCAAGTTTTGCTCTTTGAAACATCAAATCTGATATTGTGCTATATCTTGCTTGTTTTTTACTATTTTGACCTAAAATCTTGGTAAAACTTAGAGTGTATACATGTTTAGGATTAACAAGTGCTTAAATCAAGTTTGCGTAACCTATTTTAGATATTTGAAGGTTTGAAATTGGATCTGTGGTCAAATATATCAGCAACCTCACTTTGTGTTCTTCATTTGTTCATCAGTAACTTTCATAGCTTGAATCTTTGTCTAAACCTTGAACCAGTGTATGAAACAAGTTGATTTGTGTTCATTTGAATTTATTATAGCTTATGTATGCATTTGGTGAACTTTGGTTGGCTTAATCTTGCTAAATCTGCTTATTTCTTAAAAACTTCTTATTATCCAAGTCTGTGCAATGTCTGATGCTTGTTTGAATTAACTTTATCAATTGGCCTGTTGTTTTTGTGATTTTTTTGTTGTTATTGACTCCTTATAACCCACTGGTTATAAGGGTGCCTTTGTGTTCTTTGATTCCAAAAAAATCCATATAAGACAAAAACTTAAGAAAGTCAAGCAGTGGAAACTTTTCCCACTGCTGGACACCCAAAACTAGCCAGTGATAGTGTTAATTTGCAAACAGATTATCAACAAGCTATTCTAGCTTATTTATACTGGCAACAACTTTGATTTTGTGATCAATCTTCATCATTTGACCCATTTGTTTATTCGGGAGCTTTTTAGGGTTTGACTTTAGGGTTTGACTTTAGGGTTTGACTAGAAAACCAATTGACTTGACTTTTTCATAAGTGCTTATTTGCTTATTCCAGCGTATTGAGTGGTTCTTTTTGAAAACTTTGTGTTGATTTTGCTTAATTAAGTCATTTGAAACCTTTTGCAAAAAGAATCAGCACTTGAAACAGCATAGAACTCGAAAACGACTATTTTGTCGTTTTGTGTAGAGAGCTTTTGCTTATTTCAGGCTTATTTCTTGGGCTTTTTCAAAATTACTTTTTACAGATCTCTTTAGTATCCCAAAAGAAGCTTGTGTGTCAAATTAGAGCTTATGGCAGTAGCATATGGCTTAATGGGCCAAAAAGCCTATTAAGAATAAGCTGTTGACTATTAAGCTGTGATAAGCACATTTTTAGCTTTTTGGACTTTAGACTTTTGTTATTAAAATCAAATTTTAGTCAGATAGGTGATTTTGGGTTATTTGGAGATCAATTTTCTTATTGGGCCAAAGTTAGCCCATTAAGCACACTATTTGGGTTTTTGGCCCATTTAGAGGCCCATTAGGGGTAATTTGGTCATTTCAAGTTCATTTATGTTTAAATTAGGTTAAATTAAACTAGTTTGCAAGTTTTTAGAATTTTTTATAAATTTTTGATTTTTAATAATATTTTATTATTATTTTATTATTAAAATTAGTTTTTAACATTTTTGCAACTTTTTCATTTTCTAGGGTTAAAAACATTAAGTTAGGATTTTTAAAACTTTTAGATTAATTTTCTTGTCATTTAATTAATTTTTAGGATTATTTTAACATCTTAATGGTTTTTAATCATTTTTAAATAGTTTTAATTAATTTTAAATTTTCCAAAAATAGTTTTAGTTTAATTAAGTTATTTTAGAGGTTTACAAGTTGAAAAATCTCATTTTGGGCTTTTAGTTAATAAATTGATTTTTAGGCTTTAATTAGCATTAAAAATTATTATTTAATTAAATAAAAGGTTTGAGTGAAATTTGATTTTTATAAACTCTAATTACATTTTTTGGGATTTATTGCAATTTTCTAGGAATCTTTAGGATAATTTTTAAATTTAGTCACTTTTTACGGTTTTACGTTCACGACTTTCGTCTTAGTTTAATTTTAATCGTATCCGCCATCCTTTTCTCTTTTCTTTTCTCATAATCATAATCACAAATATTAATCATCTCTTTACACAACACACTAGCCTCCTTGAGAACGAACTCACTCATTGGGTCATTTACACTTGGTTTTCCTAAACCACTTGTTTAATACTTACCCTAATTACCTCGTTTTCCTAAACGAGTGTGAATTTACAACTATCATTTTGGCGCCGCTGCCGGGGAGGCGTGTTGTGTTTTGATTTGAACAAATTTTGTTTTTTATACTAGCCATAATAACTATTTGTGTGATTAGCACTCTAATTATTCGTATTATCGGTTTTTCGTTTTTTGTGTGAATATTAATACTAAATTATATACGTAAAACAATAAATTCACAAGTACTCCATGTTGGGAATAAAATGTAGCCAGTACACTTGGACGCTGACAAGAAGAAAACAAGCGTTGATAAGAAGAAAACAAGCGTTGACAGATCAAGCATTGACAGGAAGAAGTCAAGCGTTGATAGGATGAAGTCAAGCACTGATAGAAGATTTAGTCTACGCGTATTATGTTTCTAGTTTGTTTCTAGTAAAGATATGATCAACAATGTATTTTCTATATTTACCTTTACCTATAATAGCTGATACGTAGACTCTTGTACAAGGCTTGTTAGTCTATAAAAGAAGACCTTTAGGTTTTGTTTAAAAATAAGTTTTCCATACGTTTAACACTTTCATTGTATGCAAGTATGTTATAATCAATCAAGTGAAAGTTTGGTTTACATTGTTTGTGTGCTCTTGTTTGAGTATTAATTCCGTATAATACTTAAATTGTTTTATACATAACAAAGTTTCTCTACGTGTTAAACTTGATTCAATCTCGTTTACAGAAGCTAAATTGATCTAAGTTTGGGATCAACAAGTGGTATCAGAGCTTGTTGAGAAACTTTGACCTAAAGAACATAAGAACCCTAAATCGCCAAAAACCCTAATTTTCACAAAACCCTAAAAACATCATGTCTGCCCCAAAAGTAAACTCCTCCTCTTGCTCAACCACCAACATCAAGATTCCCATGCTAGACCCATAAAATTTTGAGCTGTGGAAGTTTAACTTTGAGCAATATCTACATATCCATGACTACACTATTTGGGAAATTATTGAATATGGAAACACATTTAATAAAGCTCAAAAGATTGCAGCTGCCATTTTACAAAGAACAAATGTTCAAGGTTCTACTAAAGAGGATCGAAAAGAAAAACCTGAAGATGGTAGACCTGTCTCAACTGAGGACATAGCAAAGAGAAGGGTTGACATGAAAACCCTAAGCATTCTGAAACTCTCTTTGGGACAAGAAAATCAGCACAAATATAGAAGCTATGAGTCTGCAAAAGATCTTTGAGCAGCTCTTGAAGTTGCTTATGGTGGTAATGCTGATACTGTACAAGGGAAAAAGAAGCAACTCTTGCATGAGTATGTTGTTTTCAAAGCTCAACCCAATGAGAAGCTAAGTAGTGTGAGAAGCAGACTTCTTGACATTACAAGCAAGCTATCCTTCATGGGAACAGTGCTTGGTGATGTTGATATTATCGCCACTTTTCTTAAAAGTCTTGGTGATGCATGGAAAATTGAAGCAAGATCTATAATTGCTAATAACACTCACAAAAGTTCTACTTTTGATGATGTTTACAATAAACTGAGGCTGGTGGAAAATGAAACCCTTTTGGATCATGGAAGCAAGTCTACCAATGGAAACATGGCCTTCTTCTCACATAGTGAAGGTCAATTTGATCAAAAGGAGTCATACATGCACCCCGTTACTGGATCAACTTGTGTCAACGCTGGATCAAATCCTGTCAACGCCTCACATTCAGACGCTGACACATACAAAATCGACTCACCAAGAGTTAAGCCTGCTGGTATTGATCTAGATATTGTGTGTGCATAATTGCCCTATGGTTCAATGATTACATATGAGGACCTTGAGCAAATTAGTGATGAGAATTTGGAGGAGATGGACATAAAGTGGAATATGGCCCTTGCAAGCATAAGGGCAAATAGATGGAATAGAAGATTTAAGAAGAAGACGACTTTCAATTCCAAGGACACTGCTGGATTTGATAAATCCAAAGTTGAGTGTTACAATTGTCATCGTATGGGACCCTTTATGAGAGAATGCAGATCTCCAAGAAGATCTGATGCTGGAAAACCCTCAAGCCAAATCATTAAGGCTCGGGATCCCAAAGCCATGGTTGCAATGCAAGAAATTGATGATGTTGGATGGGATTGGAGCTATTTGGCTAAGGATGAGGAAGAGAATAAAGCTTTGGTTGCTGAAATGGATGAAGAAGAGCATGTTCACTATGCTCTCATGGCACACTCCTCATCTTCATCAGACAATGAGGTATATGATGATGCTTTTTGTTGTAAGGGTTGTCGTCTAAACAGTGAATGACTTAACAAAGAAGTTTTAAAATTGTCAACAGATGTGGGTAATGAAAGATGCAAGTTGTCTAACTATCAACTTGCTCTTACTCAAACTGAAAAGACTGTAGATGAGTATAAGAAAATGGAGCTTGACCTAAAAGATCAAATCAATATATTAAAACATGATTTAAATGCTAGTACTAATATTAGAAACATCATGGAGAGGGTCAATGTTGAATTACAGGCTAAGTTAGATGAGGCTATCAAAAATAAGGATAATGTAGACCTTAAAATTCAGAGATTTGATAAAGCCTCACAAACCCTAGCAAAATGTGTTAGTGGACAAAGGGATTCTAGGGATATGAGTGGGATTGGGATGAAAGAGTATGCTGGTGTTCCACCACCTGCTGGGGGCTTCTATGGTGTCCAAAGAAAGGACTTATCTTGGACTGGTTTACCAGAACTCCAAGAAGAGGAATTTATTCCTCCACCAAGAATTCTTACCCCAGTAGAGGAATATAGGCAGAAGTTGACTGATTTGGACCAATGGAAGAAAGCCAACCCTACCTTGTTTGTTAAGGGTGGCATGCTTAGTGAAAGCCCAAATGAGTCTACACCTATCAAAGTAACAAAACCAATCACTGGCAAGACTGTTGACCTTGGTTCAAACGTTGTTAGAAAACCTAGTATTAAATATGCAGAAATGTATAGAAAAACTAGGTCACCAAAAAGTCAAATTAGTGATAATGGAACAGGTTTCTTTTCTTCTAGACCTAGAGTTATGTCTAGAAAAGCCTGTTATACTTGTGGAAGTTTTTCACATTTAGCTTATAAGTGTGTCAGTGCTTCAAAGGTCAACGCTGACAAAAAGTCAAACACTGTCAAACCCAAAACTTTTGTCCAGCAAAGTCCACAAGTTGTTAGACCAGCCCCATTCTTTACTAAAGGGTCTAATACTTATGGACAAAGACCTTTTTAGAAGACCAATACATGGTCTAATAGACAATGGATTCCTGTAGTAAACCCTAGGTTCAACGCTGACAAGGGTAATTTCAGCGTTGACAAGACCAAATCAAACGCTGACAGAAACGTTGCCAGACCAAATAATGGTAAATATTTGCAACCAAAGGGAAAGGGGTCTAAAGCTTCCTCTAGCTTGACATGGAGACCTAAGCAAAATCAAAACCCTAATTCAGATGGGATTTCTATGACCTGTAATAGATTTAATTATATTTCAAAGGTCATAACAAAACCAATTGGGTTTAATTGGGTGTTTAATCCAAGAAGGGATGAACAAGGGGTTGTTATGAGGACTAAGTCTGTTCTTGTTGAACAACCAAATGAATCCAAGTCTGCCCAGGCTTAGGTTCCCAAAGAAAACTAATTTGTTTTCTTTATGTGCAGGGCATTCAAAAGCAGGTTAATGATTATGGCTATTGGGATAGTGGATGCTCTAGGCACATGACTAGGAAGGAAGATTATCTCACTAACTTCACTCCCATTAAGGATGGTGACAAAGTTTACTTTGGAGGCGGATATGGAACTATCACAGGCAAAGGAACTCTTCTCACCAACAATTTGCGTTTTGAAAACGTGTTTCTGGTAAAAGAACTTGACTATAATTTGTTTAGTGTATCACAAGTTTGTGATAATAAAAATAAGGTTATTTTTACTGATACTGAATGCTTGGTGTTAAGCAAGGATTTTAAAATACCAGATGAGAAATTCATTGATTATAGAACACCTAGGCATAAGGACATTTATAATGTGAATCTTAATGGAATTAGGATGAATAATAATTTGTCATGTCTATATGTTAAGGCTTTAATTGATGAGAGTAATCTTTGGCACAGGAGATTAGGGCACATTAATTTTAAAAATATAAACAGACTTATGAGACATGGTTTGGTTGATGGTTTGCTTGAAAAGGCTTTCCACAATGACCACTCTTGTGTTGCATGCCTAAAAGGCAAACATCACAAGGTCTCATTCAAGTCTAAACAGGTGCACTCTAATTCTAAACCACTTCACTTGCTACATATGGACTTATTTGGTCCAACTAATATAGAAAGCTTGAATGTTAAATCTTACTATTTTGTCATCACTGATAATTTTTCTAGGTTTACTTAGACTTTCTTTTTAGCTTTGAAAAGTGACACTGCTGATACTTTGATTAACTTTATTACCCAAATTGAAAAGAAGTCTAGTAATGAGGTTAAGATGCTTAGAAGTGATAATGGTGGTGAGTTTAGGAATAAGCTGTTGGATGATTTTTGTGCCAAGAAAGGGATTACTAGACAGTTTAGTGTAGCCAGAACCCCATAGCAAAATGGGGTTGCTAAGAGAAAGAATAGAACCCTCATAGAAGCAGCCAGGACTATGTTGGCTGATGCTCACTTTCCCATTGCTTTTTGGGCTGAGGCTGTGAATACATCTTGTTATGTTTAGAATAGAGCATTAGTCAACAAGATTCATAACAAAACACCTTATGCGTAACTTTGGGGAAGGAAACCTAATATTGGTTTTCTTAAACCTTTTGGTTGTCATGTAGTTGTTCTGGACACTAGTGATGCCTTAGGTAAATTTAGTGTTAAAGGTGATGAAGGCTACTTCATGGGTTATTTAGTGCAGAGTAGAGGATATAGGGTTTACCTTAAGAAGGAAAAATGTATACTTGAAAGACAAAAGTTCTCTAAGGAACATGCATCCAAAAAAGAAAAAAGGAAGCAATCTCCACCATCCATTTAAATTCAATTGTGTATATTAATCTTTTAAATTTAATTAAAAAAAACCTTTCATGTTATTTCTTAAAAATTAAATATCTCTCAAACCATTAATCGTTATGAAAAAATAATTATACCGTCGCGACGGGAATTAAATTATCTTTCTATAGATATGCACTTCTATATACTTTCGGCGAACTTTTTTTAAAAATTTCGTAAAAAAAATCACATGTGATTCTCGAAAAATTACATGTGATTCTCGAAAACTCATGTTTGATTTATTATTTTAAAAATCACATTTGAATTTGTAATGTCACATGCGATTTGTGAAAATCACGTGATTTTTTTTACGAGAATTTCAACATTATAAAATCGTTAAAAGTATATGAAAATAACCGTCTATTAAATGACAAAAATATTTTCGTTATTACTTTAAAATCACATGTGATTTATGTGAATTACACTAAAATGTTTGAATCACATGTAATTTTGTCAATATATTAAAATGTTTATTGCCATTATATAAAATATGTTCATTTTACCGGGGTGGAGTCCCTTTACCCAAGAAAAATATATGTAAAACAAATTGACTTCTGAATTACATGTGATTCGCTGATAATTACATGTGATTTTGCTTGCATTACATGTGATTCAAGTATTCCGAAACCATAACTTTTCTAACAAAACCACATTAGATGAATCACATGTGATTTTTTTAATCATGTATTATCTGTTTTCATTTATGTAAAATATGTAAGACAAATCGACTTCTAAATTATAATGTGATTTTGTTTGAATCACATGTAATTCTGCTTGAATTGCATGTGATTCGGTGATAATTACATATGATTTTGATTGCATTACATGTGATTTAAACATTTCGAAACCTTAACTTTTTCTAACAAACCCACTTTAGATGAATCATATGTGATTTTTTTAATTATGTATTATCTGTTTTCATTTATATAAAATAAATAGAACAAATTGGCTTCTAAATTACATGTGATTTTGTTTGAATCACATGTAATTCTGCTTGAATTGCATGCGATTCTGTGATAATTACATATGATTTTGCTTGTATTACATGTGATTCAAGCATTCTGAAACCTTAACTTCTTCTAACAAACCCACTTTATATGAATCATATGTGATTTTTTAATCACATGTAATCTTGTTAATATATTAAATTGTCTGCTTGAATTACATGTAATTCAATAATAATTACATGTGATTTTGCTTGCATTGAATCACATGTAATTCGATGATAATTACATGTGATTTTGCTTGCATTACATGTGATGCAAACATTTCAAAACCTGAACTTCTTCTAACAATTCCACTTTAGATGAATCACATGTGATTTTGTTTGAATCACATGTGATTCTGTCAATATATAAAAATGTTTTGTTGTCATTCATATAAAATATAGAAAGTAAACTGGCTTCTGAATTACATGTGATTTTGTTTTGATCACATATAATTTTACTTGAATCTCTATGTGTTTTTACATGTGATTCGTGTAAAATATATAAAGCAAATTTTCTTTTGAATTAGTTATAAGTTTATTTTTATCACATGTAATTCTGCTTAAATTATATGTGATTTAATGATAATTACAAGTGATTGATCCGAATAACAAGTTACTTATACTAATTCTAAAATCATAATTTTCGCAAAACCGTAAGTAATTTTTTCAAACACTTGTGATTTGTGTCATGATTTTTACCAAATCACATGTGATTTGTGATAAATTTTCTTTTTAATGATACGTACTTCTATATACTTTCGACGATTTTATAGTTTTCGTACTCATGAATCACATGTGATTTATTACTTTATAAAGCACACGTGAATTTGTAAAATTATTTACAATTTAAGGATTTCTGAAATCACACGTAATTTGTTACTTTAATATCACATGTAAATTTATGAAATCACATGCGATATATGGAATCACACATTTTAGAAATACAAATCACAATTGATTTTATAAATTACTAGTGATTTTACAAATTATGTGTAATTTTTTTGACGAAAACTTCAACAAAAAATCATCGAAACTAATATGAAAAAGCTAGTGGCATAACTTGTTACGTGTTTACATTCGACTATGTAAATAGTTACACTAATAAATAATAATAAAAGTTATTTATTTATTCTGTAAAAAAATTAATTTTTTTTTATAAAAAAACACAAGTAATTTTTCCGAATCACATGTGATTTTTATAGTCGAAAATCTCAATAATAACAAATCGTAAAAATATATCAAAGTGCCTATCTACTGACAGATAAGAATTTTTCGTCGCAACGGTATATTTTTTATAATCTAACATTTATCGTTTGAAAGATATGATGTTTTTAAGAAAAAGGTGAAAGATGAGTTTTTATTTTTTGATGGAAAAATGAATGGTTGAGATTGCTTCCTTCCTTCTTTTTTAGATGCACATTCTATGAGGATCTCACCTCATACTTGAAAAAGTACATGTTAGGTTTTTAGAAAGTAAACCTAGTGATCCTGAAAGTGGTCCAAATTGGTTATTTGACTTGGAACCTCTATCTAGGACTTTGAATTATATGCCTGTTACTAATCCAAACATTGTGAAGGTAACTTCAAATGTTGTGGAAGAACCAGTTGTTGATGTTTCAGGTACACAGGTTAATGAAGAGGTTGGATCACAAGTAGACAAATCAGCACCCATACTTGAGTATGTTACTATTCCCATATGGACATATGCATTTTCTGCTGCTGCTACCACTGGAAAGGAAAATGGTGGTCCCCAAGTAAACACCAGTTGACAACATGCATGATCTTTCAGGTGCTGACAAAGGAAAATCTTGCGCTGACAAGACAAATTCAGACGTTGATGGCTCAAACGTTGACAGCCATGGTTCAGGCGTTGAGAGCTCTTTTGACCATATTTTCTCTTCCAATGGTTTTGAACAAGGTGAACCTTCAAACAAAAATGGAGAGGTTCATTCAGATGTTGATGGAAGAGAGTCTGAAGAAGATATTGGTAACATGGAAGATGAGATTAAAGACAACACACTGTTTGAGGGAGGAGTGCTTACTTCTACAATTAAAAATCACCCTTCTTCTCTCATTATTGGTGATGTGATGTCTCATGTTCAGACTAGAAGATCTCATCAGAATCTTGGAGGATTTATTGCCAATATTCACAAGAAGGTTGATACCCCTCTTGTTCAAGCATGTTTGCTTGCATGTTTTCTGTCACAACAGGAACCCAAAAAGAATTTTGATGCTCTTAAAGAACCAAGTTGGGTGGAAGCAATGCAGGATGAGCTTCACCAATTTGCTATTCAGTATGTTTGGGAGTTGGTTGATTGTCCCATACATGTTAGACCTATTGGGACAAGATGGGTTCTTAGAAACAAAAAGGATGAAAGAGGCATTATGGTAAGAAACAAGGCACGTTTAGTGGCTCAAGGACATACACAAGAGGAAGGGATAGACTATGAGGAGGTCTTTGCACCAGTTGCAAGGATTGAGGCTATAAGGATATTTCTAGCCTATGCTTCCTGCATGGGCTTTACTGTCTATCAAATGGATGTGAAGAGTGCTTTTCTTTATGGCACAATTGTAGAGGAGGTTTATGTAATGCAGCCTCCTGGTTTTGAAGATTCAGAGCATCCATACAAGGTATATAGAGTCAAGAAAGCTATGTATGGACTTCATCAAGCCCCAAGAGCATGGTATGGCACATTGTCCACCTATCTGGTGGAAAATGGATTCAAAAGGGGCACCATAGACCAGACCTTATTTACAAAGAAGACTGGTAAGGATTTCTTACTTGTCTAGGTTTATGTGGATGATATCATCTTTGGGTCTTCAAGTACAAAGATGAGTGAAGAATTTTCCAAGCTTATGACAGACAAATTCAAGATGAGTGCAATGGGGGAGATGAACTTCTTTCTAGGGTTACAAGTTCAGTAGAAAGAAGATGGTATCTTCATCTCTCAAGATAAATATGTAGTAGAAATCTTGAAGAAGTTTGGCTTTTCTCCACATGAGCAAAGGGCTAGCACTCCTATGGATAGAGAACACCCCTGGGGAAAAGTTGGAGATGGAAAAGATGTGGTTGTCAGGCACTATTGATCAATGATTGGTTCATTGATGTATCTCACAGCTTCAAGACCTTACATTATGTTTGCTGTGTGTGCATGTGCACGCCATCAAGTGACTCCCAAAGAGTGTCATCTTCATGCTGTCAAGAGAATCTTTAGATACCTTAGATGTTATCCAGACCTAGGATTATGGTATCCAAAAGATTCATCATTGGTAACAAGTATTGGAATGATCAATCTCACTTAATATGTGTTTTGGGATCTTTTTGTAAAAGTATATACAGGATATGCATTGTTATTGGTCTTTTTGTGAAGTTAGATTTTCCACTTTATTTGTCTAACGCTGACAACGGTTATCTTAACGCTGATAAGTGTTCTCGTGACGTTGTCAGCAACATGTTAGTTTTGTGGTTTTTGATCTAAGTGTGCAAGCGTTGTTAGCATTGTGCCATTAGATACAGAGTTGCTTATGAATCCTTGGAGAATCATTGGAGCATGTTTACATTTATGGATGATGGTTGGAATATTCATATTCCTATCTTGACATAAAATTTTCTATTACATGCATATTATTTGGCAACTTATGTATTACAGTTTAAGGGGAGGTTTTAGGAACCTTTTAGGACTTATGGGTATTCTTATGATACTCTTATCACAATTCTAGACTGTGTCCATTGGTGAGTATGAGTTAGTTTACTATCTCATGAGGCACTGTAGCATGCAAAGTTGATATACTATGCATGCTGCCAAGACCTTTTTGGCCTAGAATTGGATGTGGTCTGTTGGGAGACTTGGGTATGATTTATATTGGGTTTACCTGGGAGTTACAATGGATTTTATGAGATAACTTAACTGTTAAGAAATTTGGTTAGCAAGGGACACTAGAGGACTGTTATGGCTATATTGCATAAGCAAGTGTGCATAATTGGACAGTGCTTGCCGCCCTATAGTATATTTCAGTTTATAGGTTATCTTCACTAGGATAAATTACTTTGTTAAGGTCCTTTTTCATTTTTATTACTTTTAGTTTTGGACACTGACAGATATATTACCAAGCGTTGTTGTGACCAATTTAGACGTTTACATGGCTTTTGCAAACGTTGACAAGAATATAGCCGTTGGGTGTTGATGGGTTATTTTTGACCGTTGACACTCATTGGGTCCTACCCGGTTGTTATTTTTGACGAAAATTGGGGGCGTAATTTTGGGAGTAGATACCTTTTAATTAATGCACAAGATAACTTATTTTCTTTTCAATATTTTCATCATTATATTTTGAAAATACTTGCCTTATTTTTGACCAATCACATATGCCTATCACTCCTATTTATTTGGCTCCTACTTTTTAAACAGGGTACTCTTATATTCTTGTCTAACAACTTTTCTCCTATAATTCATCTTTTACAATCTTTCACAAACAACTTTCTACATCTATAGCGCCTAAGTTTAAACCAAGTGACCTGGTATTGGGATTCAGAAGTCAGCACAATATGATTGCTTATTTGGAGGCTGATGATGCTCTGTTTCCACAATACACTCAGATGGTGGCGTATTTGAATGCATCTCCACTTAGGTATGCACTTTCTCATGCTCCTATCATCCCTGTAACTTATATTAAATAGTTTTGGAACACTGTTAGTTCCTCAACGCTTAATGATGTGACTACATTGACAGCTATTGTTCATGAGCGTACTTGGGTAGTTACGGAAGCCTTGGTTCGCCAGGCTTTGCATGTTGATGATGCAGTGGTATAACCAATCTCCCCATTAATGAGATAGAACAAGGACTTCAGGCTTTGGGGTATCCTTTCCCTAAAGAGGGTACTGTAAATAAATATCATAAACAAGAATTCCCCCCAGCCTGGAAGTACTTAATACATGTCATCCTTCAATGTTTGATTCCCAAGTGTACTACACATAATGAAATTAACAGATCAATTGCTAGGGCAATTGTGTGCATTACCAATGGGCAAAAGTATAATTTTTCTAAACTGATTTTTGATGGCATGTGTAAAAACAAGGGTAATAAGATGACTTTGGCTTATCCCAGATTTTTACAAATGGTTTTTTGATAAGAAAAGGTACTGCACAAGGGATCATGATGATTTTTATGAGATCCCTATGCAAAAGAAAGCTTTTTTTAGTAAGATGAACTCACCCCCACACAGAGACTTACCCCTCACCCAAGCTATGCTTGTTGTTATTGCAGCAGCACAACCTCAACCTGACCCACAACCACAACTTGACCCAATACCAGATCCCTTACCTTCACCTCAACACATGGAACTTGACCAAGAATCCTTCAACGCTGACACGTTAAATGTTGGCGTTGACATTAGTAATCCAAACGTTGACACCTTTCCATCACAGACCCAAACACCCCTTAACCTTCAAACTACCACCCAATCCACATCATCTTCTACACCCCCTGAATATAGGTTGATGAAACGCCCAAGGACTACTGGAGTGTTCTCCTCTAGTGGTCCTAGCCATGTTGTCGAGAGAATTAGCACCACAAGTGTGGTTGGTGCTATGGATGAGGCTGGGACTATTGGTACTCGCTTAGATGCAGGCCAAGCCAATCCTAGCATATTTAAGACATCATCCATGCCCCATGACTCTACTTTGGGAGGTCAAATACCCATTCTAGAGGAGGGCAGATTGGAACCATACACAATGTTGGGATTGACGGTTGTCTGCATTAGCTTGCAAAAGCAAAATGCAGACCTGGTACAAACAGTCAGTACACAAGGCCTTGAACTCAAGCAATTGAGGGAGAGGATTGTTCTTTTGGAGGATGCTAACAATAGGCGTGGTATGGAGGATTCTTCCAAAGGGGAGGATGAGCAGATCCATGTGAGTGACAAAGGCTCAAATGATGGAGAATCTTTGGGTGTTGCTGAATCCCTTACTGAATTGAAGAAGCAACCAGGTTTTGATACATCTTTGGTTACTCCTACAAACTTGAACTTGTCGTTTACAGCAATGATGGAGCAGTTCACAAGAGGCGCTGAGACGAGTAAGGTGAGCGTTGACAAGCAGACTTTGGACGTTGACACACCAAGCGCTGACAAGAGTAAGTTGGGTACTGACACACAGAATTTGAGCGTTGACAGACCTACAGATATGGTTGATGTATTCCAGTCATCAGCTATCATCAAGGAAGTGTCTTCATAGGTACCATCATCATCTTTACCTATCATTGATCCATTAGGTAAGGGTAAAGGAATCATGGTAGAAACAGAAGTTCCAAAGGATGCAGCTCAAGTAGAGTTTGATTCAAAGTTGCCTACAAAACTTGTGGAACAAGAAATGAAGAAGGTTGGTGAATCACCATTTGTTGTTACTTCTGAGGAACAAGAAGGAAGTGATGAAGGGAGTTCAGATTCAAGTGTTATGATAATTGAACAACCAGAAAGACTTGAATATGGTGATGAGTTGGCAAGGGAGAAACTTAGAGAGTTAAAGTTGCAGGTAGATTATGATATGCCAGAAGTTGCTCAGATGTATCATGCATGGGAAGATAAGGTTATGGAGAATCCAAATATGACAATTTCAGATCAAATTTGGGGATTGGAGATTCTTCTAAGAGTTCAAAGAGACTGCAAGGTCATGTTGAAGCATAAGGCTAGCAATGTTTTCTCATTGCTGAAAAGAGATAGAAGGGAGCTTTATTACATGTTGCTCAGGTGTCATCAAACAGGATGGACATTTCAGAAATTGCAGGGATTAACCTTTGAAGAATTAGAGTATAAGGCTTATCTTATTTGGGCAACAGTGTAGGAAATGAATACTATCAGACTTCTCTCAGATAAAAGGAGGTAAGAACTTGCAGAACAGATGGATATTCAAAAGGCAATGATTGTTCCAAGGCCTTTGAAGAAGGGAGTTCCACTTGAGTTCCCTAAATATATGGATAAATTGAATCCCAGTAAAGTTGTTATAAGAGGGAGAATTAATCTCTCACCCATGGAAGCTTAAGATATGGTACAAGTGTTACCTCTTGATGCCAGAAACCCTATCATTAGCTATGAAGAAGATGCAAGTGGGTTTTGGATGATTGGCAGATATGGGAAAGAGGTACACACATTTACTACTCTTATGTCTCTCTTTGCAAGTATGGATAGGGAAGACTTGTCAGACCTTTGGAGGTTGTTGATGGCCAAGTATGAGACTGAAGTACCTACTTTAGTCAATGGAATAAAGCTTTGGTCAACATTCAAGAGAATGTGTGCACCAGAAGAAGAAGATCCTGTTTGGAAGGATCCGGAGGATGATATCAGTGGACTTCAATGGCGTTTGTATTCAGCTGCTGGTGTGTATTATTTGAGTTCTACAAAGTTTGCTGAGTATCTTCTTGTAGATGCTGAGTATCCCATGTCCAAAGAAGTTTTGGAAAAGATGAAGACAATACAGCTGGAGATTGACTATTCAAGTGACGTGGCAAAGATTTGATTAGGCATGTTTATTACCAATTTGATAAGATTTGCAAGAATCCTCCTAGTTCTTAGTTTTATTCTGAAACTTGATTACTAGAGTAGATATCAAGTTTAGGGGAGGATTGTTGGGAATAAAATGTTGTCAGTACACTTGGACGCTGACAAGAAGAAAACAAGCGTTGATAAGAAGAAAACAAGCGTTGACAGATCAAGCGTTGACAGGAAGAAGTCAAGCGTTGATAGGATGAAGTCAAGCACTGATAGAAGATTTAGTCTACGCGTATTATGTTTCTAGTTTGTTTCTAGTAAAGATATGATCAACAATATATTTTCTATATTTATCTTCACCTATAATAGCTGATACATAGACTCTTGTACAAGGCTTCTTAGTCTATAAAAGAATACCTTTAGGTTTTGTTTAAAAATAAGTTTTCCATACGTACACTTTCATTGTATGCAAGTTTGTTATAATCAATCAAGTGAAAGTTTGGTTTACATTGTTTGTGTGTTCTTGTTTGAGTATTAATTCCGCAGAATACTTAAATTGTTTTATACACACAAAGTTTCTCTACGTGTTAAACTTGATTCAATCTCGTTTACACAAGCTAAATCGATCTAAGTTTGGGATCAACACTCCAAAAGTGTGAAAACACAATCTTGATTCGGGATTTCATCACTCGATCATTGTATTCGAATCTCAAACAAAGAAAAAAGGCAAAATAGATAATTACTTTCGTGAAACTTAATTTTGAAAAACACAAACTATAAGGTGGGTATAAGGCGGGTGTTATAAAATACACCCTAAAGAGAAAGTCTCTTAAGTGCTTCACGCCGCCTCGTTTCTCCGCTTGCTTGTGCGTGTTTAGATAAAAAGGGCTAATCGAGGGTTTGCCAACCAAAGTATAATCTACGTATCTATATTTTCTTGGTTCCAAAAAATTAAACCCTCTTGAACGTTTTGGTGTTCCACCAACGTTCTAAAGTCATCGAAGGCGTTCACTTCACGTGATAGTTTTCATTCCTTGAGGCTCCTTTAATCGAGATATTTGATTTGAGTAGACATTTGTAAATTTTTTTCTACGTAATACATCACCAAATCAAAAAAAGTAAAAACAATAAAAAACACAAAAAAATTAAAAAAGTTAAAAACACCAAAAAGAATCTTCTTTTCTCATCCCCACGTTGTATGTGACGTTTATGCAAACTCGCAACCAAGCTAGACGTGCACGTAAACATAGAAACCGAAAGGAAACCACACCAAACCTTTCTAGTGAAGAATCTCCTATTGACGAACCTATCGTAGAACAAGATGCAACCATGGCTTATCGTACTATGATGGAGTTACTTCAAGCACCCACCGAGGGTTATGGAGAGGCTATTGTGATTCCCGCCATCCTTTGGAGAATTTTGAAGTTAAGACGGGTTTGTTGTCGATGATCCAAAACAACAAATTCCATGGTGATGAAAAAGACAACCCGCACAACCATATCCGCCAATTCAATCGTCTTACCGCCACTTGCAAGTTTAAGGACGTCTCTAACGACTCGATTAAGATGATGCTTTTTCTGTATTCCTTAGCGGGGCCTACTAAAATTTGGTTAGACAAAGAGCCACCCAATTCTATATTGACATAGAAAGATCTCGTTTCGAAGTTCGTGAACCAATTTTTCCTGCCCTCTAAGACTATGCATTTGAAAAACGAGATTTCAAAATTTTCACAAGAGTTTAATCAGAGTTTTTCTACGGCTTGGAATCGGTTTAAGGAAATGTTGCACGAAGGTCCTCATCATGGTTTTTCCGACTTGCATCAAATTGACACGTTTTACAATGGATTGAAGATTATGAGAGAGATTATCTTAATGCCGCCGCGGGTGATAATGTTTTGTGTAAAACAGTCGAGGAAGTGTTGTTGATTATTGAGAATAGGTCTAAGGTCTATAGTCGTATCACATCGAGTGTTCGTAAGACTTCGTCTTCGGTTTTGCCTTCATTGTCTCATACCATCGATGCTTGCTAAATCGAGGCAAACTTGGAGAACAAAATCTTTGATAAGCTTAAGGGACTTTTGATTGAGTTTAATGTTGGTGAAAAACCCACTCCCGCTACGGTAAAGCGGTTGAGGTTTCTTGTATGTATTGTGGTGGAGGTCATGATTTCTCCGAGTGCATTACCAACGGTGGTAACACTTCGAGTGCCTACGCGGCCACGGGAACTTACAACCAAAACGGTCAAGTTACCCGCCCTAATCAATTGACTCCACCGGGTTTTTCACCAAATCAAAATGCTAACAATTATCGAAACAATCAAGTTGGTTACCAAGGATATTACAAGAACAATTACAAGGGTAATAACAACTATGGGAATCAAGGGGCTAATAATCAAGTGCAAAACAAAAATCAAAACAATGATATTCAAAACAACAACAAGAGTTTGCAAAACTTCAAAGATCTTCCAAATGAATTTGTTGAATATGCAAATGGAAATGATGCTAGGTTTGATAATATACAAATGGAGATCATTAGCCTAAGATCCGAGTTTAAGAATGACTTGAAAAAGGAGTTGAAAAACGAGTTAGCAATGAGCTTAAGATTCATACCAACAAAATGGAGGGTAATGTGACTAGGTTACAACAAAACCAACAAAAGATGGAACAAGGGAAACATGAGATAAAACAAGAGATGCTTAAGGCCGATAAGAGGAAATCTATGATTGAGGATAAAATTTCATCCATGTTTTAGGCTATAATGTGTAAACCGTCTTCGAGTAGTCTTCCTAGAAACACCATATCGAACCCTAAGGGAGAGATGAAAGTTATTACCACACGTAGTGGTAATACGCTTAAGGAACCGACTCCTCAACCAATTACTCCAACGGTGGAGGAAATTGAGGAAGAATCCGAGATGGTGGTCGAAGAGGAGCATGTCCCAATCCCACGAAGTACCGCTCAAACCACACCTACGGTTGACCCATTACCTTCATTGGAACCCGAGATTCCAAAGGCTATGCCTATGCCTCAACCCACACCACCTTTGCCTTACCCATCGAGACTTCGTAAGGAGAAACGGCAAGAACATGAGAACTACTAATTTGAGCTTTTTATGAAAATGTTTCGTGATTTGCATTTCAATATAAGTTTTGCTGATGCTTTGGTCATGATGCCTCAATTTTCCGCTAACTTTAAGAGTATGTTAACGAACAAGGAGAAATTGCAACAATTGTCTAGTTGTTCATCGGTTTATCTTAACCGCATACCTCAAAAAGTCAGTGATCCCGGTAAATTCTTGATTCCAAGTGCAATTAAAGATATGGAAGAATGATATGCCTTGGCCGATCTTGGTGCTAGTATTAACTTGATGCCACTTGCAATCTTCAAGTCGCTCAATCTTCCTAATCTTACTCCTTCACTAATGTCTATCGAATTGGCCGATCATTCCACGATTCCCGCATGTGGATTGGCCAAAGACGTTTTTGTGAAAGTGGGAAAGTTTTATTATCCGGTAGACTTTATGGTTGTCGATATTCCCACGGATACTCAAGTTCCTCTTATTTTAGGTCGTTCGTTTTTAGATATGTCAATGGCGTTGATTGATGTGCATGCTAGAAAAATCACCTTACGTTTCAACGAAGAGGAACTTGTTATAAACACAACACAAAACTCTCAACTTTCTCATGTTTATTCCGTCGCGACTATAAACCTCTTTGATATGATCGATGTCGTTTTCGATGAATACTCACAAAAATTCTTGATAATTCGACACCATCCTTCATTCCATTTGAAGGTGGTGGTTTTACGTTGGAAGAATTTAATGTTCCTCGTACTTGTAACGAAGACCTCGACAACGATGAGGACTTCTCGATTATCAAGGATTTTCTTAACGATTTCCCATTCTCTCCGCCCGGGGAGGTTATGAGTATCAAACCCAAATCTTCAATTGAGGAACCACCAATCCTCAAGTTGAAAGATTCACCTCCTCATCTTGAATACATATTCTTGGAAGGAGACGATAAGTTGCCAGTGATTATTGCGAAAGATCTTTCGAATGATGAAAAAACCGCACTTATCGATGTTCTAAAGGACCACAAAGGGGCAATTGCGTGGAAATTATCCGACATTAAGGGGATCGATCCTAAATTTTGTACCCACAAAATCTAAATGGAGGAGGACTATAAACCCGCAATCTAATGTCAAAGGAGGGTGAACCCCAAAATTCACGACGTCATCAAAAAGGAAGTCCTTAAACTCCTTGACGCGGGAATGATTTACCCAATTTCCGACAACCCTTGGGTGATTCCTATTCATTGTGTCCCTAAGAAGGGAGGAATGACCATTGTGCCAAACGATGCCAACGAGTTAATTCTAACTCGACTCGTGACCGGTTGGAGGGTGTGTATCGACTATCGTAAGTTGAATGACGTCACTCGTAAAGACCATTTTCCCTTGCCCTTTATGGACCAAATGTTGGAGCGTCTTGTGGGAAACAATTTCTATTTCTATTTAGATGGTTTTTCCGGTTACTTCCAAATCCCCATCGATCCTCGTGATCAAGAAAAAACTACGTTTACGTGTCCGTATGGAACGTTTTCCTATCGTAGAATGCCATTCGGGCTTTGCAATGCACCGGGAACTTTTCAACGGTGCATGATGGATATTTTTCATGACATGATCGAGAAGATGATGGAAGTCTTTATGGATGATTTTACCGTGTTTGGTTGTTCGCTCACTTCGTGTTTGTCGAATCTTGAGAGAATGTTGAAACGTTGTGAGGAAACCAACCTTGTGCTCAATTAGGAAAAATGTTATTTTATGGTTAAGGAAGGAATCATCTTAGGGCACAAGGTCTCGAAAGCGGGGATTGAGGTTGATAAAGCTAAGGTAGACATCATCGCCAAATTACCTCATCCCAAAACCGTTAAGGGAGTTAGGAGTTTCCTAGGCCACACGGGTTTTTATCGTCGATTCATCAAGGATTTTTCAAAGATATCTCGAACTATTACACATCTCCTCGAAAAAGATGCTCCTTTTGTCTATAACTAAGATTGTGTACGAGCATTTGAAATCCTTAAGAGGAAACTTAGGGAAGCTCCCATTCTTGTTACTCCCAATTGGAACCTCCCCTTTGAGCTCATGTGTGACGCTAGTGATTACGCTATTGGGGCCGTTTGGGGGCAAAGTCATGAAAAGCACTTCTTGCCAATCCACTATGCTAGCAAGACGATGACTGAGGCTCAACTTAAATACACTACGACGGAAAAGGAATTCCTTGCCGTGGTGTATGCATTTGAGAAATTCCGACCTTACCTCGTCTTGACCCAATGCATAGTGTATACGGATCACTCGACAATCAAGTATCTCATGGCTAAACAAGATGCAAAGCCGAGATTACTTCGTTGGATTCTCCTCCTACAAGAATTTGATGTCGAAATCCTTGACAAAAAAGGAGCCGAGAATTTAGCGGCCGATCATCTTTCTCGCTTGGAAGATCCTCACCAAAGTGTGTACGAGAACAAGGAAATCACCGAAATATTTCCTCTTGAGACACTTGGTATAGTGAATTCTAAGCTTGACTCATCCACCCCATGGTTTGCGGACATCGCAAATTACCATGCGGGGAACTTCATCATTAAGGGTATGACGACTCAACAAAAACGAAAACTCATTCGTGACGTCAAGTTCTTCTTTTGGAACGACCCTTACCTATTTCGGACTTGTGCGGATCAAATTATTCGATGTTGTGTTTTTGGCACCGAAGCTTCTAATATCCTTAGAGCTTGTCACGAGGGACCCATGGGTGGTCACCATGGTATTAATCTTATGGCGAAGAAGGTCTTTGATGCCGGTTTCTTTTGGCCTACTATTTACCGAGATGCACATGCACTTGTCAAGTCATGTGACACATGCCAACGTCAAGGCAAAGCCTCACAAAATGATGAAATGCCACAAAACATCATCCAAGTGTGTGAGATCTTTGACGTTTGTTGAATTTATTTTATGGGGTCGTTCCCATCATCTCATTGTAATAAGTACATCCTTGTCGTCGTTGACTACCTATCTAAGTGGGTGGAAGTTAAGGCTTTGCCGAAGAACGATGCTCGTGTGGTAGTCAAGTTTTGGAAGAGTTTGTTTTCTCGGTTTGGAACCCCTCGTGCGATTATAAGCGATCGTGGAACCCATTTTTGTAACGACCAATTCGAAAGGGTCCTAAGGAAATATGGGGTTACACATCGGATTTCAACGGCTTATCACCCGCAAACGAGTGGGCAAGTCGAGGTTTCAAACCGAGCGTTGAAGAGGATCTTGGAGAGATCGATAGGGGATAACCGACAATCGTGGTCGGATAAGTTAGACGATGCTTTATGGGCCTTTCGTACCACTCATAAGACGCCCATTGGGTGCAATCCTTACAAGCTCGTGTATGGGAAGAATTGTCACTTTCCAATTGAACTCGAACACAAAGCTTATTGGGCCCTAAAGCATTGTAATGATGACATTGAGACCGTGGGAAAACACTAGAAAATGCAACTTAATGAATTGGATGAATTAAGAGACATTGCTTAGGAAAATTCATTGATTTACAAAGAGAAAACTAAAAAGTTTCATGATTCTAAAATTAAAACCCGGGTTTTTAACATTGGAGATCAAGTGTTGCTTTTTAACTCACGTTTGAAAATCTTTTCCGGCAAGTTGAAATCCCGTTGGTCCGGTCCATTCACCGTTACCCAAGTGTTTCCTTATGGGACCATCGAGCTAGCTCAAAATGATGGCCCTAATTTCAAGGTGAATGGACATAGGTTGAAGCACTAATTTGGCGGGGAAGTTCCCTCTTTGAACTACCTCGACCAAGTCACCTTCCCAATGATAATTAGTATTGAGGGATCGAGTCGAGCTCATGACTCGGTAATAGAAAACGAGGTGCCTCGAGGGGGAGTCCCATGCTTATCCATGTACATATTATCGCTTTCTAATGTAGTAACGTGAGGGGATTTATGCCCTTCCAACCTTTGGTCCATGGTTGTTTGTGATATGTGGTTTTTAGATGATCATGATCTTCACGATTGGAGCCTCTCGTGTTTGTTTTATGGGAGCACTCGATCGTTTGCTTTGAATAATTTCTCAATATCCACATGATATATCCTTATATGTTCTAACCATAGGTTTTTAGCACACTTCATAAACGGCTATTAATTTAATGGTTCCACCCTTTCTATGCTAGATTAAGCATTCGACTACGTCTCTACTATGGGGGTATCCTACCCTTAGACTCGAAACATTGAGAAAAATGTTTAACTTTAGTATGGGGGGGTGAATAGATACTTGCCTTGCCAAACCTTCACGATTTCCAAAGTTTATCTTTTTGTTTATCGTTTTTGTTGCAAAATAAGGCTAAAAATGGCCAAATTTTAAAATTTTTCTCATGTTTCATAAGTGTTTAACACACGAATGTAGATTTTCCGATGGCGAGAATAAGTGTAATTTTTTTATTCAACCGTGCGTGTTGAACACTTTGCTTCGATTCCTTAACTTTATATTAGGCTAAGTCTCTTAAATGAGGACGAGAAATGATAGAGTTAATTATAAGTTACTATGCTAAAAGTAGAGTACTCTTATTCTTTCAAAAACTCATGTGTTATAATTGTTTGCTTATTCTCCCTTCGCTTGTATATATATTTTGCTAAAAAGTATTGACTTAGCGGTTTACTCTTGATTGTTGGTTTCTAGTCTTTTCTAGTAGCTTCCATGTAATTAAGTTGGGAAGACATTAAGGTATCGCCAGCGTTACGGTTTTGAAGTATTGGCAACCTGAATAATCGAAAGCTTCACCTAATAATAAGATTTCAAGTGCTCACCTAAATCAAGCAAACAATTTGAAGCTCACAAGGCCGAAAAATCTATGCGAAATTGAAAGTGAATTATGCCTTAATCTTTGAAGCTTTAAAGATCCAAAATTCTGTTCAGCGTGAGGATATACGTCTTTGGCCATAATAAACACCTCATGGCGAGGTTAAATAAAAGGCAAGGCAAGACCAAAGTCATAATAAAAGCTTCATGGCGAAGTTGAATAAAAGATGGAGGTAAACCTATGATAACAAGGCCCATCCGTTAGGGGGCGTATAAAAGTCTTGGTAATAAGTCTCATGTTCAAAACCGTTATAAAACCGTGTTTATCGATCCTTCTTGTTGACTTAATTTTTTAACATCGTTGTCTATTAGGAGGGGTTATTAATTCGATGGTTTTGGTTACACCGTTATGACTCTATTTTTAAACCTAAATCTCTATCATCGCATAAGTAAAAAATGTATCCTCGTGAACATTCAAGACAAAAATAAAATATAAGAGATACCACTTAGGATTATGGGAGTCTAAGTACGTGATTAGGGCATATGAGTAGTGTTAGCATTACTAACTTATAATGACAATGATCTCGTTACACGCTTGGCATGGAATTAGGGTGAAAATCGAGAATGACGAAATTATTTCTAACAAAGCATTCACGTTTTCTTATTCTATGAACATAAATGTGCCATTTTGCAATGAAAATCCTACATTATGTCTAAAACGCAAGTAGTAGTAAGTAGTAGTAGTGTAGTAAGTTTATCATTCAATAAAAGTGCATAAAAATGAATTTTGGAGATGCTAAGATACTTTATTCTAGCATTGCGTGAGGGCACGGCAATGGTTTAGTATGGGGGAGTGATGAGACTGCTTTTATACATAGTCTCATCGTCCAAAATGGGCTTAAAATGCATAAAATATCATAAAAAGTGCCAAATATATGCTTGTGTTTGTTCCATGTGTATTTTAGGTACGTATATTGAGAAAATGGCAAAAGATCACAAGAAACAAGCAAAAACGAACACGGGAAACGAAGCCGCACAATGAACCAAGCCCAAGAGTTGATTTTCCAAGAAAAACCCTTGAAGAATTGAAGATTGTACAAGAAGGGTCCTACAATATTGAATAATTGACACTTTAAACCCTTGTATATTCATAATTACAAGTTTGGTCCTTAAAGTTTGTCAAATTGCAAAAAGGACCCTCCACTTTGAAGAATTGGCAAGAATGGTCCCTCACAAATGAAGACTGTTAGCCTTAAAATGTGTGCGACTAACGGAATTACATTACTTTCATAGCCGGGACTTGTAGGGACTAATATTGTCATATGTAATAGTCCAAGTCTCGTGCTATATATACCCCTCCATACTTCCATGGAGGGGTGAGGATAATCATTTTACTTGTTTTCCTTTCTCTCACAAGAATTAAACTCTTTGTTTGTAGTATCTCTTGTTTCTCTCTCTACCATGGCTAAATAACACTTCTATCCTCCCTGACCTCCGGATCTTTTACCCGTGTTCTCTTAGTTAATCCAAGTTAACAATTGGTATCAGAGATAACCGGGGGTGTTTCGTGTTTTTGATTCGTGGTTTTGCTCATGTTTGTGCTTGATTCTTTCACGGTTTGATTTCTTTATCATTCTCTAAATCTGTCAAATCTTTTGTGTTTTGTCCTATCTGATCATTCATATATCTGATATCCTTTGAATCTATTAAAGTCACGATAATTATTGTCTTATCTGTTTTGGGTTTATTATTCAGTGTCCACTTTTTTGTATACCCATGTATTGTTTTTGTCCCTGTTTACATTGATATGATCTAATTCTTTATTGGGAAAAGAACATAAAATACAAAAAATGGCAAGATTAATTTTTTTTGGTATCTACAAAAACATGTGGTCAAAATCCCATTCAGATGGTGTATTCCAATGGGGTGACACAGATATATTCCGATGGGTCTCATTCCGATCGTGTATTGCGATCGCAAAAACCTTAGGGTTTCTACTTGCGATCGAATACTACGATGGTATTCCGATGGGTCTCATTACGATGGGTCTCATTACGATGGGTCTCATTCCGATGGGCCTCATTCGGATGGGTCTTATTTGGATGGATACCATCATAACATTACGATGGGTGAGGTTCACTCATTGCGATGGGTGGTGTTGGAAATACGTTTTACGTATTAGAAAGGATCGGCCACTCCAAAAATAGTCCATGTTATAGCTCGTAGTTTAGTTATTTACATTTATTAAACAAAGCCCAAAACCGAGCCCATGAAGTGTATGGGCCGGTGGCCTAATGTAAACCCAAGCCCATCTCATGGGCTTGGGTATATAAACCCTCTCCTTAGATGGAGAGGGGGTATATAAACCCTCTCCTTAGATGTCGTCACATAAAGTGAGTTTCCAACAGGTGGTTTTTGATATATTGCGATGGGTGGTTTTATTATTGCGATGGAGATTGAAAATCATTGCGATGGAAACCTTCTAAATATTACGATGAAAAGAACCGAGACCATGCAATTATTGAACAAACACCAGACTTTTAACTCCCATTAGCACCAAATAACTATCCTAACCCATCGTCTCCTTAAACCCATCTAGACTCGAATCACAACTGCTATAAAAAGTTAAATGATCTCAGAAGACTATTTACGTGTTTAATCATATGTCGTGACCTTTAAGGCTCAAACAAACACGTAAAAGAACATATCATCACTGATCTTGTAAGAGTTTTTAACTCTTGATTGCTATTCGAATTTAAAGAAAGATCTATAACAATTATGTTATAATCTGCCTTTGATTCGTTTAATTATACACATGCATGAGCCAAATACACCTACCCGAGACCTTAACTGATCATTGGTGCTTTAGAATGTCTTCTTTGGTACTCGATTCAAATACACAGAATGAATAGAAACAGGGAACGATTAATTCATTGTCTGGACTTTCTGTTTAAGATAGTGATTCGGTCAATGATGTGGGTTTTTGTATCTATTGGTGTTGTGTTGATTACTATGATGGATTTGTGTTTTTGAGATCAAATAAGAGATGGGGATGGAGGTCCTATGTTGGTGGCTAAGTAAAGATCTGGTTTTGATCGAGATTAGATTGATATGTGATGGGGACGGAGTTTTCTAAGATGGGGACAATGGAGAGAAAAAGGGGGGTGGATATTACTATTGATGAATCCTATAGATTCGGATCTTTAAGCTGCTAGGCATGATTATCATTCATATGATTTAACATAGCGGAATTAGAACAATAATCATGAACAAGGTGTTGTGGACAAGATGAATTTTCTCAAACGTTACTTGTATTATTAAACATAAATAACATCTAGACGTGTATACATTGAATCCCACGTCTAGACACACGAATTGCTTGTAGGTTACATTGTGAATGATTGTTATGATAAAACCTACGTTGGGTATGTGTTTATATACTACACATAAACCCTTATTACAAGGAAACTAAATAAGATATTAAGTAAATAAGATATTTAGTAAATAAGATATTCACTAAATAATATATTCACTAAATAATATATTCACTAAATCTTTTTATCTTCTTACAATATATCTTCTACAAGTTTGTCCACCGGCTTGTAGAATCTTCATTTGTCATATTTAGTCCTTGTCTTTTAGTTTTGACACATCAACTCATAATACTTTATATTTTCGACCCAACAATCTTCCCCTAGTTGATGATGTCAAAACCCTTTGTATATGGCACATGATCTTCAAACTACTTCCCCTTAAGTATAACACATATTCTTCCCCTTTTTGACACATCAATAGGGAATATGTGAAAGTATGCAATCTTGAAGATTCTCCAAAAGTAGCTCTTTGTAATGACCTTGAAGAAAAATAAATACAATAATCTTGATGTAGAAGTAGAATAACCCAAACTTGTGTTCCATGTCTTGTACTATCCATGTTACTCCAAAACTCACGGCTATAATGAGTAGACTATAAAACTCACGGCTATAATGAGTAGTCTCTTGACAAAAAGAGTTCTCTAGCAAATATGAGCATAGAGCGTCTTAAGAAAAATCTCATACCTTCACTACCTTTTTATCAAGTCCGTTGTCACAAATTAAAAGAACCTTCAAAAGTAATGATGACCAGACACAACTTTTTAAGATATGATAGAACACAAACTTCGCGAAATTCTTCTTCGAACATCAAACTTACTATAAGAATTCTTCCCCTTAATCATATACCTCTTCTAAGAAAAATATCTGAGCCATCAATATCAAAACGATATCCTGAATAAAATAGAGATTCCATGTACCTTCGTGTGTAAATACCTCGTTTTGTGTGCCAAAACCGAATCAAATTTCCAAACAGCAGCTTTTCTTCCTTTATCCGAGATCCTTCACTGTCCAAGATCCCATCAGTATGTGTTGACATATATCTGACAACACATCGTTCGGTCAGCGCTTCTGTCAGCGTCTGACTTATTCCTATCAGCGTCTACTTCTGTCAGCGTGTACTTTATTCTTGTCAGCGGCTCAACCAGCCACTGACACCATCTGTGGCTTGGACTCTTGACAACGGCTAAAAATATTACTCCACTGTATGCCACAAACCACAACTTCGTGTCTTCCCCCATTCGTTTCTTTCTTTATCACATGATGTCCTCTTTAACAAATGAGAATCTTTTGACTTCTTTCCTCTCATGTCTCTTTCAATGATCACATATTGCTTCTTCAATGTGAACATAGTATACATCCAAAACATAAATAATTTGCAACTTGATCAATTCACTTTCACACGTACCTTTTTATCTTTGGAAAAATTAAGCACACACATGATGATCAGCATGTCCCAAGCATCATGCGTCCCTATCCCACTTTTTAAACAATAGACGTAAAGTAGTAATTCTCCTTGGGACCACATGAGACTAGTACTTCTCCTTGGTTAATAAAAACTCGAGCAGTGATCATACTTAGCAGCTTTAATTACATTCCAACACAAACAAACACACATGAATGTACAGCTTATGGACAAACAGGTTTTTCTTGATTCATCAGTGGTCATAATAGTACGAGCTTGAACACTGTCATAGACCCACAATACTTTGATTCATCAAAGCTTCAACCCCGATTTAGGGTTTTGGATCAAACCCTAACAATTTAACAACTTTAAAATGAATTATTGCTTCTTCTTTTCTTATATAACACAAAAAGATCTTACGTCTTTATCTTGAATCATAGTAATGGGACATCTTCTCACGTCACAATCACCTTTTCTGACTTTTTGCAGTCCCACATGAATAGGATATGACATAGAGTACATAGGATCCCACATGAAGAACTTGTGTCGTGTGAACACAAGATATCATGTTCCATGAAGATATTACGTGAATATCACATAAATAAAACCATGTGTTTAAAAAATCCTCATGTGAACAGCAATATCAAACCTCCAAGGTCCTGTGAATGAATTGACTCTTTGGCCCACAATATAATAATCAACCAAAACGTGTTTGCTCAATCTTTAATGATCACCGACCCTTTTTCTTTTCTTTAGCAAATAATCACTTCCCACGTCTTACAATAGTACAACATCACAGGACCACAACATCATCAGTTTACCATTCGTTGCTTTGACAATACACAAATAATCAACATCATGGTATCACGTGACAACAAACCAACATACCTGGATACATCACAATCTCTGACTTTTGTAAACTAGCTGCTCCATTAATAACAGATCTAGGTTTTATAACAAACCCTAAAAACTTTATCTCCTCCAATTCGCCACAAAACACCTTCTTTTCAGTTTAGAAACGATCTAGGGTTTGGAGGAAACCCTAATTCGTGATTTTATGTTGAAAATAAAAATTGAATACCTTTTCTGCAGCGAACTTCGACATTGAATAATTCTTCATATGAGCTCAGATCGAAGATCCCTTCGGTAAGATCCTAGACACAAGTGCCAAGAACCTAAAGTAAAAATATCACGATAATCCAACGGTTAACGAAGGAGAAATCGTGTTTTGAATACGGCTGTCTACAGAAAACTACATGTGATCCCTTATTCTACTGCTGACTTTGATGCCTAATAACTTTTTCTTAAAAATATATCTTGACAATCCCGCCGGTGGATATCTAGATATATGTGTATAGAACACACACAAACATTTTCGTGACGATCCAACGGTTCAATAAAAAGTTATGCCTTGCTGAATACTGCTACGCACAAAAAAACGTATATAAACCCTAATACGTGTTTTCTTTTTTTTCGCCATTAACGGAACACCTTGTTGATCCTAACATCGAGAGCCACCCTCTCTGATACCAATTGATGAATCCTATAGATTCGGATCTTTAAGCTGCTAGGCATGATTATCATTCATATGATTTAACATAGCGGAATTAGAACAATAATCATGAACAAGGTGTTGTGGACAAGATGAATTTTCTCAAACGTTACTTGTATTATTAAACACAAATAACATCTAGACGTGTATACATTGAATCCCACGTCTAGACACACGAATTGCTTGTAGGTTACATTGTGAATGATTGTTATGATAAAACCTACGTAGGGTATGTGTTTATATACTACACATAAACCCTTATTACAAGGAAACAAAATAAGATATTTAGTAAATAAGATATTTAGTAAATAAGATATTCACTAAATAATATATTCACTAAATAATATATTCACTAAATCTTTTATCTTCTTACAATATATCTTCTACAAGTTTGTTCACCAGCTTGTAGAATCTTCACTTGTCAGATTTAGTCCTTGTCTTTTAGTTTTGACACATCAATTCATAATACTTCATATTTTCGACCCAACAACTATGTGGTTGATATTAGGTTTTGGAAATGTGAGAAAAATTAGGGTAAGTTGTATACTTATTTCCTCACGTTTATGGTTAGTGGATCGGGTATCCATATACCACTTTGGGCTTAAAGATTTACATTGACAAATACTTTGTTAAATGTATAACTTTTTGGCATTGGATAAAATCATTTTGGAGCCGAGTGTTATACAAAATATTTGGGCTGACACAATTTTACTCTATCATTGTATATGGGCCGAATGATTTTACATTTGTGGCATGGGCTAAGAATTTTGGCAATATATTTCGGGCGAGTATGGTGCCGGTTATCGGGTATATGGATCGAGCTTAAATGTCAAGTTAGCTAGATGACGTTGACGGCTTCTCACTCTTTCGTCATCGTTGGTTTTATAGATAACAACACTCAAACAAACACAACAAACACACAAGACAAAAACAAACAAACACTAAAACGATCCTTTAAGATTCACTAAATTGTCAAAACGGCTAGTATTCGAGCAAAGTAATGTCAAGTGATTACGAAGTGGATTTGGTATTTATTATTTAAAGGTGAAGTGGAATATCACGAAGGCGTCTACTCAATTCATCATCGAGCCTCTTTCACCCCATTCTATCGATTGATGATTCGCTTCAGCATTTATGATTGAGACTTGATTTATCTAGTTTCCAATGTCAAGGGTGGATGGTCGACGACATGGACAACTATCACTTAAAGGAGTAATGCTGTAGTGCTCAGTGTCACAGTCACCTATAGTTGTGGGTATTTCAAGAGGTGTTTACATCTTATACCTCTCTCTTCTTTTATGTATAAGGTACTAAGAGACGTTTCTCTGCACCGTTCATCCATCAACAAAAGTGCTAAGCGTAAGTAACAAATTTGGGGGATTGTTGTAACACCCCACTTGGATAAGTGGACCGTTACGTGTATTTATGGCGTGTCATCAAAGCATAAGGTAAATGTCCTAAAATATTAACTGACCATAAAGGAAATACCAGAATCAAACATCAGTAATCCAAATATAAGCTCAAAACATGAAAAGTAAATACTGAAGGAAAGGACTAAACAATGTCCAAATAAGCAGAATAATGTAAGAAGTGCATAAAGTAAGAAGTCTGGATAGCTTCCGTCCAAATGCACATGCTCTCAGAATCCTAAGAGCGTCCTGGTGTACCTAATGTTAGAACATGAAAAGGAACTACGGCTGAGCATAACGCCCAGTGAACGGATATAAAGCATGATAAGAAATACTGAAATGAAGCAGATGATAAAATACGGAAACTGTAAGACTAATAAATAAAGTTGCCGCAGAAATCTGTGTATAATCTGAAAAGTCTGATTTATAAATAATAAAGCTGAACTATTATCTGTTAAATCTGAAAACATACATTTACTGTATTTTAATTGCCAAGAGCTTATATAAGTCTTGTACTGTAACAACTGTTGCATGAATAACTGGAGGGGTGACCTCGTCATGCTGTAGAGGGGTGACCTCTAAATAATGTGTTGGGTGGAGGATGTAGAGCACACACCACATTCACCTGATAAACTGTAAACTGATAACCTAGGATGCATCCATACGCCCCACTAATAATACTGATAAAATGGCCAAGCTGAGCTAAATGGGACGCTGCAGGATATCACTCTCCTACAGGTGAGTCATGACACCAGTGCCTCAAGTGTCATGGTTACAGTACCTCCATAACTAGTACAACTAACTGGTCATGCTTGTATATAAGGCTCAGGCAATATCTTAGTTATTAAAATAATTTCTGATAATTTATAACATATACTGGGGAAAAACATTTGGCTGCGGACGGGGAATCCTAATCATGCATAGAAAGGAAGTCCTTACTGAAAGGACGGGAAATCCGTACCTTGTGTCCAGTATTGACTGCAAGGAAAAGCTTATGAGACTCCTAATCTGATTTCACGGGAGCTACATAAATGATGGACGTGAAATAAGTTAACTTATATCTGTTTAGTTTACTAATTTTTTAACTGTTCTTAGTTTGATTTTATTCTTGTATTATTGTTTTTATATAAACTGATAATATCTGGCTGTTCGATTATATTACTGATTAACGTATTTTCCGTATACCTGAATGCTGTATAATGTGAAATTTCCGATATAACTATTATTACTATAAATAGTAATCTGATATAATTAGAAAGTTTCTAAATTCATTTCTTAGAAAATATATATTATATCACGCGTTTCAAAATAATTCAAGGTAAAACCATATCGATTTAAATTTACAAATTAAATTAATAAATTTTACAATTTAAATAATTTATTTATAAAACATTTTATACATGATTTAATTAACCAAAATATTTTTCTCTAGTCAAAATATTACTACACCCGAAACCCGAGCTAAACTATCCCCGAGACGCCCATGTCTCTGGTTGATCAAACCGGCCCACAAACAACCGGCGTGGTCCCCCACTGAATGTGCAGTGGTTCCCACTGCTAATGCAGTGGTAGCCACTGCTCTTGCCTCTTCTTCCTATTCTGCCTATTTTGTTCCCACCGTCTTTGTTATGGTTCCCATCGTTAATATATTTTTCCCACTGTTTTTGCACACCCAAACACCCCCTTTTCTGAGTAACCCCAAACACCCCTGCTTTCTTTCTTTTCCCACTGTTTAGCACAGGAACCCCTTATGGGGCTGATTTTGGTCGTTGTTATCACAACCACAACCACCACCGTACCCCACTTGGGTCGCGGCTGGCCAAGTTAGTACACACCGAGACCCGCTGTTGGTCTCGGTTCGTGTGAAAATAGTAAAACCCAACACAAATAAATGGGCAGATTCATGTGGATGTTTATAACCCATTTGTTCTTGATTTGAATAACTGATTTGCGATATAAGGAAAAGGAGTAATATCATTACCGTTTCTTGATTAAGGATGAAGTGTTGAACACACCCAATCACTTGAAGAAATCAACCCGACACCATTGTTTCTTGATTATAGTTGGCGTCAGTTTTCGTTTTTTTGCAACCATAATCCTTTTTTTCTTTTCTTTTCTTTTTGTTACTGCTCGTGACAAGGGAATGGGGTTAACTCCCCATATGTTTTTGTTTTGAGGGTGGGCCAGGCTCCAAAGCCCAAAACTCTTTTGTTTAACCATACTAGCCGCCCCCTTTTATATAGTTTTTCTGTTTTCTTTCTTTTTTTTATAATTTTATTCGTACGCTCGTATATTATTCCCTGTGTTTTTAGAAACGTATAAATTCTGCGTATTTAATATACGAATAATTAAATACGGGTTTTACAATTCTTCCCCTCTAAAAAGAATAATTCGTCCCCGAATTAAAGATACGACTATACCGGGTTTTACAATTCTTCCCCTCTAAAAGGAAAAATTCGTCCTCGAATTAAATGTAAAAAGCCGATGAAGTTATAAGAACTGAAAGAACACGTACACTAAAAAGACAAATAAGCTGAAGGATAATTCGTCTTCTAATTAAGACATAAAGTTGCTGATAGGTATAAACATGACATGACTGAAGTGATCATGTACCGTGACATGGCTAAAGGGAATATGGAACGTGACATGACTGAAAGGACTTAACTAGATTTATTAAAGGAAAAGGAATGAGAGGTCTGGATGGACTCCTCCATTTCGAGTTGTTAGCCCTAAAATGTGAGCGCCATTTACGGAATTACATTAGATTCATATAGGCAAAACGTGGAGGGACTACTATTGACAAGTTGTCAAAGTTACTCCTTGTTTATCCTATATATACCCCTCCATACTTCCATGGAGGGGTGAGGATTCCCATTTTTTTATTTTCACTTCTCTCTCTAAAATAAACTCATTTCACCTAGTTATCTTTCTCTGTCTAAAATGTCTAAACACTTATTTTATCCTCCCCGACCTTCGGATCACCCCTAAATAGCTTTGAATCTTATGTTTAACAATTGGTATCAATCGCCATGGGGTAGTTTTGTGATTCGTTGTTGATATTCTACTTAGTTCGTGTGATTTACTCCTAAAATCATCTCGAACTCAAGTTTTTTTCTTGCTCTTTCCGTGCCCTACATCTTGATTTACATCTCCTACATAGTTGTGGTAGGGATTTTGTTGTTTTGGTTTGGTTAAAATCACGGATTTCTTGTAAAAAATCTCAAGTTTTTACCTAAAATTTCGGTCCTGTTACAATATTCCGATAGAGTATTCCGACGGAATCCCATCGGAAAAGGGTTTTAAGATTCCGACAGATATTCCGATAGAATTCCATCGGAAAAGGGTTTTAACATTCCGACGGTTATCTTGATTGTGTATTCTGACGGTTATTCCGACAGGTATTCCGACAGATATTCCGACAGGTATTCCGATAGATATTTTGAAATGTATTCCGACAGCTATTCTGACAGGTATTCCGACAGGTATTCCGATATCATTCCGATAGAACATTCCGATGACACATTCCGATAGAACATTCTGATGCACATTCCGATGGACATTCCAATGGATATTTTGTTCGAGTATTTTTCAGACTTAGCCACTATCTAGACTAGTCCTGGAACATAGTTTACACGAACATTAAAAAAATAATAATAATAATAATAAATTTCCTAGACCATTTTTAGGCCATTTAAACTTCGATTTCAAATTTTGGCAATGCGAAAAATTTTTTGACCAAAAATTCAAATTTTCGGACCAAAATTTAACTATTTAGGCCATTTTTAGGTTTTATTTATGTCAAAAAAAATTTCTTTTTCAAAATTTTTTCCTACTAGTTATTGGCTATTTCTAACTAGAATTCAAAATTTGTTAATTCAAAATTTTTTCGGATTACCGTTTTAGTCGGACTGAGAAAAAATCGGAATTTTCTGAATTTCAACTTCAACAACAATCAACATATCTACTTAAGATCCAAAGACACTTCATTAACTTGAGACACCATCATTATGGAAAAGAGCACTGAGTGTTCAAAAGTGACAACTCTCGAGATGGAACGATTACAACAACGGACAGGTATCATGAGAGAAAGTTCAATGAATGGTATTAGAGGACTTCGGTCAACTATTGAGTCCATATCAAGAGTTTTACGAGTCTTAGGTGAATCCACTAGCACTTTCACAAGAACATTCACCCAAGCCATGGATAAACTTGCCACACAGCTTGTCAAACAAAGACTCATTGGTAGTGAATGTCGGACCACTTTAACTGAAGTCAAGACAATATTTGCAGTACAATTTAACTCTGAATTCATCGAGTCTCCGAGTACAAAGGAGTGATTCAAGAGGAATAATGGATTGGATGCTCTCTCCTACAGAGATTTGATCACCAAGAACATTGAATTCGTTGCAACCTATGTCAACAAAACAATAGTTCACGAACAAGAGATAGAAAGACGGTTCAAAGCAAGTGGTGGTACAGTATCGGGTCATGAGAATGAAAGCTGCACATCACGGAACACAAAGCCTACCATACATGGGACAGAAAGCAGCAGCATGGGCACACAAGGCATCAGTCCTGAGACTGTCATCAACAATACACCTTCCTATGATAATGGTCCTGTTTACGATTCTGAACCATTGGAAGAGGTACACAATGATGAATATAATGTGTTTACCAATGCTAATACGCATGAGCATTGTGATCAAAATCAAACCCTTATTGACCCATGGATGACGGAAAAGGTTGATAACAATACCATACCTGATCCCTCAGACACATGCAATAATGAGTCTGTCAATGATCAACATGCAAATGAGTATGATGATGAGGAGCGTATTGCGCTTGCTAATTTAATTGCCACTTTACAAAAAGATGTCACAGAAACTAAAAAGAGTCAAAAGCAATTAAAGAAGGCAAACGCTACGCTCACTCAAAATTTTGAAGAATGCAAAACTGCTCTAATTAAGTCTAATGAGACCCTTGATAGTTATAGAGCTGAGCTTCTTCAAAAGACCAAAGAGCTTGAGGGGTACAAGGGTACTGCGTTAAAAAATCAAAAGGACGATCTTGAAAAGAAATACAACGAAACTCTTGAGTTATTAACCAAAGAGAAACGTCAATTTAATGTTTTATAAATGGATGAACGTCAAAAAACGTACCTTGCTACCACCAAAGTTAACAAACTTGAACAAAGGCTTTCTATGAGGTAAAGAAACAAGAGGTTGAAACGTTAAAACAGGATTTCAAAAGTCGACATGAAAAAGATACTGAAAAAGTAACAGAACTAGAGGCACAAGTCTAATTTTTGAAGAAAGTTGTTTATAAAATGCATGACTCTATTCAAACCGTTAGAATGATAGCACCTCCGTCTATGTTTAAGGGTCAAGCTAGCTTTGCAAGTCCTGAGTACCTTGCCCAAGCTCAAGCTGCGAACCTGCGCTTTTATATGGTTGAGTCCAAATGGACCGATCCTGAATATCCTCTTGGTAATGATGAGACATCCCTTTGGGAAGAGGAGAGTAGATTACCAGTCAATAAAGACTTTGTGAAACCATATAATTATGCGTATGAAAACAATCTTTATGGTCTTTTCACTCCGCAAAAACAAAAGTCTCGTGAGCAATTTTTTCTCGAAAGCAAACAAAGAAGAATTCAATGGAAGAAAGTTTTTGCCACTAAGAAAACAAACGTTTCTAAGTTCATCAACTACCTGCCTCTTGATGCTTCTAAAAGCAAGAGTAGGCAGACATTTGGGTTTCTACAACATTACATTGATAATATTAAAACCATTGTTGACAATGAATGGAAACAACGAGAAAATGACAAGTGGAAGAAACCAATCCTCAAGACATAACTGTGCTTATCAAACAAATCTTAATACCGAACACGACCACATTAAAAGAAAATATTCTTGAATTTGAAAGATTAATTCGGTCTGAAATGTTTGATGATTTAAAATATGTTGAGTCTATTGAGAAAGAAATTGACGATCTTCAAATGGACAAGTCCGTTTTTCAGATGAATATGATTTACTCTTAGAAGAATGTCTCTCCAAAGATATTTTGTGTGTTACTCTTCAATCTTGTGATGATATCGATGAATATTCTGATGTTGCATGCAAATATCTTGATAAGATCAAAGAGTGTGAACGTCTTGAAACTGAGCATTCGAAAAGTAAAGAAAATGTTGATAAAAAGGCTTTTGAGTTACTTCAACACAAAACTGATTTCCTTCAAAAACATTGTCATTCTGTTGAACTTGCTTTGCAAAAAGACATCGGAAAAGGTCCAAATGATAATAACTTACAAGTAAGACCTTCCGCATTGCGTCGAGAAATGAACGAAAAGAGTATGGAAATTACAGACTTGAAAGCTCAGTTGCAAGAAAAGGACATAGCGATAGAAGAGTTGAAGAAACTCGTTGCTAAAATGGGTGGGAAAACTATGGAACCTAAAGTTGTGAAACATGTTGTTAGACAACCCAATGCGTACACGGATCCAAAGCCATCTATCTTAAGAAAACCGACTCCTTTATCCAATTCTTCTCATGTACAATCTAGGTTACCCCCTAAGACCGATGTGCAACCAAGTGTTCCAAAACCGTCCATTTCACCCAATGTTCCTCCATTTAGAAAGCACACTGTTACTAAACCCAACCATGTGAATGCACCTAGCACATCTAGGACTCCTCCCAAACGTGTGACATTTACGTCCACAAAGGAATCAGTAGGTTCAAATGACTTAGTTCATACCAACAAACTAGAGGATGCTAAGCAAAAAGGGAAGATTCAGAAAGACAAACTCGTGTATTCAAAACCTAGTACACCAAATCCTGCTAGAGTTCAACACACTCCTAATGGTATTCAACCAAAACCTAGGATCCCTTACCAACAACCTAGGAATTGGAAACCATCCATGAATAGTCATGTTTCGAACACTACGCCTGAACGATTTGGAAAACCAAGGAATACAAGCACTTTCGTGAATCCCAAATTCCCTGTATGTCCCACTTGCAATAAGGGCATTCACAATGGAAATCATGACCATTGCATTCTACAATACCTCTATGAGGTCAAATCTCGTTCTTTTGAACAAAGAAAGAATGCAGAATCCCATATGACAACAAGGAGATACAAACCCGTCACAAAGAAAAGCAATAACAAATCTGAAACGTGGATTCAAAAAGTACATAGTTTCTCTCCAAATAAGTCTTCTGTTGTGCAAGAGAAAACTACTCCTAAATCTAGTCATCAGTGTAAACCAACGGGTTGGATCTTCACGGAAGTTGGTCTTAAGTGGATTCCAATAGAGAAGAGTGATGAAACCTGCGCTAGCACGAATGCGAATGATTTGCCTGTAGAAAAGGAATTTGTTACTCCTAACACTAGTATTTGTGCAAACTCTTCTTCTGTCATTGCAGGTACAACAGCGGATTCTGAACCCACTTCTTCTTCTTCAAAGGGTTCCAATTCTGTACATTCGATATCACCTTCTTCTACTGTACAAAAGTCTATTTTAGATTATTTTCGAAAAACTTGAGAAAACACAAAAATATAATAAAACGTAAAAATCCATAGAAAAACAAAATAAAAAATGGAAACACTTTCAAAATACTAAAATTAATCTTCTCGACATGTCTTTCAGTATCGATAATATGGACGTACCTAGAAATGTCGCTCAATAACGACATAAGTGTGTACATAAAGCATGAATGAAAGTTGTAAATATTTTTCAAAACATGTAATTTCAATGATTTACAATTACTTCAGATTGTGACTCCTGCCTCCAAGAAAGGAAAGTTGATCACGGATGATAACTTATCCTTAAACAACGGGAAAATTACTTTTCTCGGTCATAAGCTCTCATTAAAAACATTCCAAGTTTTTAAGCTCATGGATACGACTTACAGTTAAATGTCAGACTGTAACTCGCGCTTCAAATAAAGGAAAGTATATCTTTAAAGATAAACTTATCCTAACAAACGGGTAGAGCAATCTATCTTGGGTTGAGCTTGTCACAAAACATTCAACGTTTTGGCCTCAACACTATGGCTTGTAATCACTTTCAGATTGCAACCCGGATCTATATTCACGGGGGTGATGAGACTGCTTTTATACATAGTCTCATCGTCCAAATAGGGCTTAAAATGCATTAAATATCATCAAAATACCCAAATATATGCTTATGTTTGTTGCTTGTGTATTTTAGGTACGGATATTGAGGAAATGACAAAAGATCACAAGAATCAATCAAAAACGAACACGGGAAACGAAGCCGCACAATGAACCAAGCCCTGATGAAGAATTTTCCAAAGACAACCCTTGAAGATTTGAAGAAAATTGAAGATTAGTCCTCCAAGTTTGAAGAATTGACACTTTATACCCTTGTATCTTCATAATTACAAGTTTGGTCCCTAAAGTTTGTCAAAATTACAAAAAGGACCCTTAACTTTGAAGAATTGGCAAATTTAGTCCCTCATCAAAACTAAATTGTCAATATAAGTCCTCCAAGAAGTCAACAAACAAGTCAAAGCCTTGAAGTTTGAAAACATGCCAAAATCAGTCCTTCATATATGAAGAAATTGCATTTTTAGTCCTTAAAACAAGTTTAAAAACTTGTTGTGCCAAAACTGCCAACTTCCCAAAGTTATTTACAAAGGAAAAGTGATTTAGGCTGTTTTAATACAAAGTGAAAGAAGAAGTAAAATATGGGGACCCAAACTGCCAAACACCTCAACTCATCCCAGCCAATCATTTGGACACCTCACCCACCTCCACCAATCACACCCACTCTCCCTTCCACGTCTGCATTCCACCACACCAGTTTAATTTATTAAACTTAATTAATACTTCCCTCCCAAACACTTAATTTGAAAACTAATAACCCCAAACCAGATTAAAACGCCCCTAATCCACCCATAAACCCTAGCTAATCCCCAGGAAGAACAATGACTAAAACAAAGGGGTTATGGCTATAACCTTCCAGATTGATAATTAACCATCACATAAACCAAACCCAACCCCCAAATTACCCATCACTCTCACCCATGTGACTCTCCAACCCTCCCCTGCCCCACTATTCACTCTCAAACAAAATGAGGACAGCAAATCAACATCCCACAACATTTTCTTGCTCCCAAAGGCAAAATGGACGTCCTAGATTGTTTCTACATCACTGGCATCTCGGCTACATGCCAAGATCATCACATGGCTTTGTTTTGACTCAAAATTAAAAAATCGTCCAAGGGCAATATTGGAAGTTCACTTGTTAGGGTTTCTAGTTTCCATTCAGTTCTAGAATCACATTGTAGCCTCTATATAAAGGCCTTTAGGACGTAGCTTATTTCTGTTTTTTTTTCTCCTTTTTTCACAACTTTGTAAGTCCTATTTTTATGAATGAAAAAGGTTTAAGTTTGTTGATGAGAAGAAAGAGCCATCTTAATTTACATTGTTTGCCTGTTGTTTGAAATTCCAAGATTGTTTACTTTTCAAGTTTCTAAAATTCAAGTTTTGTGTTCAAAGGTTTCTGATTTCAAGTTTTCTTTTCAAGTTAAGGTTGTTAAACCACATAAGCTTCTACATTCAAGCTTGTATATGACCATACAACCCTGATATCTTGGAGACATCAAGGTGTAGTGGGTATAAAAGTTTGGGTAAAGGGCAAAGTGAGGTAAAAACCTTTTTGCTTATTTTTTTTTACATCACTGTTTCAGCTTAAAAGCTATAAGCTATAAGGATACTTGTCTATAAGTCATCCTTATAGCTCATTGGCTCTCATTCCAGGTCACTCTTGCTGTTTTGATTTGATCTTAGCAGGTTCTAAACAAGGTCCACTTTTTTATTCATTGTTGTTAAGCAATCCTTCATAATCATCTTGCCAAAAGTCTGCACAAGCCCGGGCTTGTTTGGAGGTGTTTTTTCAACCACTAAGGGTCCTGGATGTAGGACCCTTTAGGTAGTCTCTTGTTTTCCATTTCAATTTTTAGCTTTCTGAAAATTTTATGTGATTTGCATGATTTTTGTGCTAAGTGTTTAAGTGTAAGTTTGAGTACTTAAATCTGCTTAAATAGGACTCATATGCATGCTAGATTAGGTTTGATCTAGTTTGGATAAGTTTTTAAGAGATTTGCTTTGAAAATTTGTTTTCAGAAATTTTTAAGGGGTGTTTGGATTTGCATATTGATCTGAGTTTCTTGGGAAATTTGTGTATAAAATCCTGTTATAGTCACTCATTTGTTTGTCATTAGGTTATAAGTTGGTTTTATTTTCAGTTTGGGAAGTTTGTTAAGCAAGATTGCATGCTAAATATTGAGCACATAGCCTATAATCTGAATCTGCCTATCTTGACTGATCTTTGAGTGAATTTGATCCATCAATTTGTTAAGTTTTCTAGATTATAGATTGATTAAGGGTGTGTTATAACTTAGTTGTCTCTTGGTTGATTTGTATGCAAGTTATGAAGGTTTAAATTTCATTTGTGTGCATTGTATATCAGCAAGTACTACTCAGAAACTTATAAGCCATATCAGTAACTTTTCTTGGCCTTCTTTGTACTTGATTGTGTGTAAACTTGCTTAATTTGTGTTTGATTTGACTCCTTGTACTCCAAAGAGTACAAGGGTGCCTTTGTTCCATCAAAAACACCACCAAAAAGCAGGATCAAGCCCTCTTGATCACAGTCTTCACTTGTGAAGACTTTACATTTGTTCATCAGAAATTTCATCATACCTGGGCACGTTTTTTGATTTGTAGACCTTAATCTTGTTCAATTTTGGATTGTGTTTGAGTTTTAGTGAGTTATAAGGTTACTGGTTTGAGTTTTAAAACTAAAAAAAAAAAAGAGTTTTGCAAAAAGGCACACCCTGCCTGGACTCGAACACGCGACCTTGCGTTCCAAGGAGTAGCGTGCTTACCAGTGATCTAGATGGCCTTTTTACGTTTTCCTTTCCTTTCATTACTTATTTAAGGAGTTTTTGGTTTTGTGCTTATTTAGCTAACAGCTTTTAAATAAGCTGTTTCCAGCTTATTTCTCTTAACTTTTTCTTGTTTAGCATTTTTCCTAGGTTTTTATTAGGATTATTGATTTTTCTGAGCAAAAAGTAGATTTTTCCCATTATTATTTTACTTATTAGGATTATTTTAAGTTTAATTTTTAGAAAGTCAATTAAAAATAGTAAAAAGTGATTTAAAAATCTGGAAAAATAATTTTTAGGTTTCTAATCATATTTTTGAGGTTTACAGCTTATTAGGTTTTCAACTTAGCTTATTTTTAATTTTATAGGATTTTAGGGTTTTTAAGAAACTTTAAAATTTGATATAAAATTATTAAATAGGTTTCAGAAAATTTGGTTTGCATTTTTGTTTTAGTTACATTATTTAGGATTTTTGGTAATTTTTTAGAACTTATTTACAAACTTTGAATTTTTTGAATATTTTAATATTATTTTATTAATAAAAATTGAAGTTTTATTTTTTATTGTTTTTTTCATTTTTCCTAGGTTAAGGACATTAATTTAGGAGTTTTGTCACTTTCCAAATCTTTTTAGGACTTTTCAATTATTTTCTAGAATTAATTTAAGATTTAATAGATTTTAATAGTTTTTAAGGGTTTAAAAATAGTTTAATTTGGTTGTAAAATTTTTTAAAAATATTTTTTAGCTTAATTAGGATATTTGAGGTTTACAAACTATAAAATCTTGTTTAGGGCTTTTTAATAATTAAAAGTGATTTTTAGGGCTTTAATTAGCATTAAAAAGTCATTATTTAATTAATTAAAAGGTTTTAGCAAGTTTGGATTTTTTGTAAACTCTTAGAATTTTATTGGGGATTTTTAGTAATTTTTAGGAATTTTTAGGTTTAAATTTTAATTTTGGCACTATTTACGGTTTTAAGTTTACGCCTTTTTCGTCGTAGTTTAATTCATTTTCGTAACCGTCTTTCTCTTCTAATCCCATTTCTTTCTCAATCATATAATCACAAACATTAATCAACTCTTAACACAACGCACTTGCCTCCTTGGGAAACGAACTTGGACTTCACTTGGGTCATTAGTGCTCGGTTTTCCTAAACCGACACTTAATACTACCACTATTTGTCATCCTTTTCCTAAAGGGTACAAAAACACTACATCATTTTGGCGCCGCTGCCGGGGAGGCGTGTTGTGTTTTGGTTGAACCATTGTTGTTTTTATATAGCCATAAAAGTAATTGTATTAGTAGCACTCTACTAATACGTATTATCGGTTTTTCGTTTTTTCTGAATATTATTATTATATTGTATACGTAGAACAATAAATTTACAAGTACTCCAAATACGTGAGAAATCACAACCTTGACTTGGGAGGTCATTACCCAATCATTGTATTCGAATCTCAAACAAAAGAAAAAGGCAAAAATAGATAAATACTTTCGTGAAGCTCGATTTTGAAAATACAAATTATAAGGTGGGTATAAGGCGGATATTATAAAATATATCCTAAGGAAAAAGGCTCTTAAGTGCTTCGCGCCGCCTAGTTTCCCCGCTTGCTTGTGTGTATTTGATTTTGAGAGTGAATCGAGGGTTTTGCCGCCCAAAGTATTACTTACGTATCATATATATTTTCTTGGTTTCATTTGATTAAACCCTCTTGAACGATTTGGTGTTCCACCATCGTTCTAAAGTCATCGAAGGCGTTCACTTCACGTGATCGTTTTCATTCCTTGAGGCTTCTTTAATCGAGAGATTTGATTAAGGAGGAGATTTGTAGATTTGTGTCTACTTAATACATTCCAAAAATCCAAAAAAAGTTAAAAACAATCAAAAACCACAAAAAAAATTGAAAAAGTAAAAACACCAAAAAGAATCTTCTTTGCTCACCTTCTCGTTGTACGTGACGTTTATGTAAACTCGCTCTAAAGCAAAACGTGCTCGTAAACGAAGAAACAAATCCACCACTCCTTCTAGTGAGGAGTCTCCTATTGACGAACCCATTGTAGTGAAAGAAGCACCCATGGCTAATCGAACTATGATGGAGTTACTTCAAGCACCCACTGAGGGTTATGGAGAAGCGATTGTGATTCCCGCTATCCTTGCGGAGAATTTTGAGGTTAAGACGGGTTTGTTGTCCATGATTCAAAACAACAAGTTTCGTGGTGACGAAAAGGACAACCCTCATAACCACATTCGCCAATTTAATCGTCTCACCGCCACGTGCAAGTTTAAGGATGTTTCAAACGACTCGATTAAGATGATGCTTTTTCCGTATTCCTTAGCGGGGCCCGCAAAAATTTGGTTAGAGAAAGAGCCACCCAATTCTATATTGACGTGGAAGGATCTCGTTTCAAAATTCGTGAACCAATTTTTTCCACCCTCTAAGACTACGCACTTGAAAAACGAGATTTAAAAGTTTTCACAAGAGTATAATGAGAGTTTTTCTACGGCTTGGAATAGGTTTAAGGAAATGTTGCACGAATGTCCTCATCATGGTTTTTCCGACTTGCATCAAATTGACACGTTTTACAATGGCTTGAACGATCATGAGCGTGATTATCTTAATGCCGCCGCGGGTGGTAATTTTTTGTGTAAGACGGTCGAGGAAGCATTGTTAATCATTGAGAATAGGTCTAAGGTGTATAGTCCTCGTAGCACGTCGAGTGTTCGTAAGACTTCGTCTTCGTCTTCGCCTTCATTGTCACACACCGTTGATGCTTGCCAAATCGAGGCTAATTTGGAGAACAAAATTTTTGATATAGTGAAAGGATTGTTAGTTGAATTTAAAGTTGGTGAACAACTCCCTCCCGCTTCGATTAAAGCGGTTGAGGTTTCTTGTATGTATTGTGGTGGAGCTCACGATTATTCCGAGTGCATTACCAACGGTGGTAACACTTCGAGTGCCTTCGCGGCCGCGGGAACTTATAATCAAAACGGTCAAGTTCCTCGCACTAATCAATTGACTCCACCGGGTTTTCCACCAAATCAAAATGCTAACAATTATCGAAACAATCAAGTTGGTTACCAAAGCAATCAAAGGAACAATTACAAGGGTAATAACAACTATGGGAATCAAGGGAGTAGTAGTAGCCAATTGCAAAATCAAAATCAAAACCGTAATTTTCAAAACACGAGTCAAGGTCTTCAAAATGTTTACACTAAAGAACTTCCAGTGGACTTTGTGAATTACGCCGGCAAATGATAAGATTTTGGAAAACATTCAAGAGCAATTGGCTAATTAAGCTAGGGACACTGCTAAGAACACCAAGGAGTTAGCTAATTTTGTTAAAGAAAATCTTAGCATGAGGAATGAATTTAAAAATGATTTTGCTAATCAAATTCGAGGTCAAAACAACAAGATAGAGCAAAGTCATGCTAGGCTTGAACAAAGAATTGACCAAAAAGCCGCTAGTCAAGATTTGAAGTTTAATAGTTTTGATACTAAGCTTAATGCCATTTTAGAAGCCGTCATGGGGAACAAAGCCTCTACTTCGAGTAGTTTGCCTAGTAACACCATTTCAAACCCGAAGGGAGAGATGAAAGTGATTACCACACGTAGTGGTAAGGCACTTAAGGAACCGACTCCTCAACCAATTACTCCAACGGTGGAGGAAATTGAGGAAGAACCCGAGGTGGTGGTCCAAAAGGAGCATGTCCCAATCCCACAAAGTACCGCTCATGCCACACCTACGGTTGACCCATCACCCATATTGGAACCCGAGATTCCAAAGGCTATGCCTATCCCCCAACCCACACCACCCTTGCCTTACCCATCGAGACTTAGGAAGGAGAAACGACAAGAGCGCGACAACTACCAATTTGAGCTTTTTATGAAAATGTTTCGTGATTTGCACTTTAATGTGAGTTTCGCCGATGCTTTGGTCATGATGCCTCGATTTACCGCTAACTTTAAGAGTATGTTGAACAACAAGGAGAAATTGCACCAAATGTCTAGTTGTTCGTCGGTTTATCTTAATCGCATACCTCAAAAAGTCGGTGATCCCGGTAAATTTTTGATCCCTTGTGCAATTCAAGATATGGAAGAATGCTATGCCTTGGCCGATCTTGGTGCTAGCATTAATTTGATGCCACTTGCAATCTACAAGTCGCTCAATCTTCCTACTCTTACTCCTTCACGAATGTCTATTGAGTTGGCCGACCATTCCACGATTCTCGCATGTGGTTTGGCGGAAGACGTTTTTGTGAAAGTGGGGAACTTCTACTATCCCGTAGACTTTATTGTTGTTGATATCCCCACGGATCCTCAAGTTCCTCTTATTTTAGGTCGTTCGTTTTTAGATACGTCTATGGCTTTAATTGATGTGCATGCTAGAAAGATCACCTTACGTTTCAACGACGAGGAACTTGTTATAAACGCAACTCAAAATTCTCAACTTTCTCATGTTTATTCCGTTGCTACCATAAACCTCGTTGATATAATCGACGTGGTTTGTGAGGAATTTTCACAAGAAGTTTTAGGGTTTGGTGATGAAGAAACTAGTGGCAATCCCACTATGTTAGATCCAATTCTTGATAATTCGACACCAACCTTCACTCCTTTTGAAGGTGGTGGTTTTACGTTGGAAGAATTCGATGTTCCACGTACTTGTAACGAAGACCTCGACAATGATGAGGACTTCTCAATTATCAAGGATTTTCTCAACGATTTCCCATTTCCTCCACCCGAGGAGGTTATGAGTATCGAGCCCACATCTTCACTTGAGGAACCACCTATCCTCGAGTTGAAAGATTTACCTCCTCACCTCGAGTATGTCTATTTGGAGGAGGACGACAAGTTGCCGGTTATTATTGCGAAGGATCTTTCGAATGATGAAAAAACCGCACTAGTCGATGTTCTAAAGGACCACAAAGGGGCGATTGCGTGGAAGTTATCCGAAATTAAGGGAATCGATCCCAAGTTTTGTACCCACAAAATCTTAATGGAGGAGGATTTCAAGCCAACAATCCAAAGTCAAAGGAGGATGAACCCCAAAATTCACGACGTCATCAAAAAGGAGGTCCTTAAACTCCTTGACGCGGGAATGATTTACCCTATTTCCGATAGCCCTTGGGTGAGTCCTATCCATTGTGTCCTTAAAAAGGGAGGGATGACCGTTGTGCCAAACGATGCCAACGAGTTGATTCCTACTAGACTCGGACCGGATGGAGAGTGTGCATTGACTATCGAAAGTTGAATGAAACCACTCGAAAAGACCATTTTCCCTTACCCTTCATGGACCAAATGTTGGAGCGTCTTGCGGGAAACGATTTCTATTGCTTTTTAGATGGTTTTTCCGGTTACTTCCAAATTCCCATCGATCCTCGTGATCAAGAAAAAACTACGTTTACGTGTCCATATGGAACGTTTGCCTATCGTAGAATGCCATTCGGACTTTGCAATGCACCGGGAACATTTCAAAGGTGCATGATGGCTATTTTTCATGATATGATCGAGAAGACGATGGAAGTCTTCATGGATGACTTTTCCGTGTTTGGTGATTGTTTCACTTCGTGTTTGTCGAACCTAGAGAGAATGTTAAAACGTTGTGAGGAAACCAACCTTGTGCTCAATTGGGAAAAATGTCATTTTATGGTTAAGAGTGGAATCATCTTAGGGCACAAGGTCTCGAAAGCGGGGATTGAGGTAGATCAAGCTAAGGTAGACGTCATCGCCAAATTTCCTCATCCCAAAACCGACAAGGGAGTTAGGAGTTTCCTAGGCCACGCGGGCTTTTATCGACGATTCATCAAGGATTTTTCAAAGATTTCTCGACCCATTACACATCTTCTCGAAAAAGAGGCACATTTTGTCTTTGACGAAGATTGTGTACGAGCCTTTGAAATCCTTAAGAGGAAACTTACCGAAGCTCCCATTCTTGTTGCTCCAAATTGGAACCTCCCCTTTGAGCTAATGTGTGATGCTAGTGATTACGCTATTGGGGCCGTTTTGGGGCAACGTCATGATAAGCACTTCTTGCCTATTCACTATGCTAGCAAGACGATGACCGAGGCTCAACTTAAATACACTACAACGGAAAATGAATTCCTTGTCGTGGTGTATGCATTTGAGAAATTACGACCTTACCTTGTCTTAGCTAAATGCATAGTGTATACGGACCATTCGGCTATTAAGTATCTCATGGCGAAGCAAGATGCTAAGCCGAGATTACTTCGTTGGATTCTCCTCCTTCAAGAATTTGATCACACCATTGTTGACAAAAAAGGAGCCGAGAATCTAGCGGCCGATCATCTCTCTCGTTTGGAAGATCCTCACCAAAGTGTTTACGAGCCCAAGGAAATCACCAAAACATTTCCGCTCGAGACACTTGGTGTGACACCGTAGGCAAATCCCACATCGGCTGTGGCCAGGAGAGATCCATGGTTCATAAGATAACAGTCGCCTTCTCATGACACAACGCGTTTTGTGGTCTACTGCACGTAGGGTTCTCAGGAACTGGCAGTTAAGCGTGCTCATGGAAGAGTAGTACTGGCTTGGGTGACCTGCCGGGAAGTCTTCACAAGAGGGCCACAAAGCAAAGCCGTGAGCTTGCGGGCAAAGCGGACAATATTGTGGTCTGAGTAGGCGGGATGTTACAAGTGGTATCAGAGCCACTCCTGAGCCGTTCGGGATGGTGGGGCAAACCTCATCGAGGACGATGAGTCCCGAAGGGGGGGTGATTGTGACACCCTAGGCAAATCCCACATCGGCTGTGGCCAGGAGAGATCCATGGTTCATAAGATAACAGTCGCCTTCTCATGACACAACGCGTTTTGTGGTCTACTGCACGTAGGGTTCTCAGGAACTGGCAGTTAAGCGTGCTCATGGAAGAGTAGTACTGGCTTGGGTGACCTGCCGGGAAGTCTTCACAAGAGGGCCACAAAGCAAAGCCGTGAGCTTGCGGGCAAAGCGGACAATATTGTGGTCTGAGTAGGCGGGATGTTACACTTGGTGTAGTGAATTCTAAGCTTGATTCTTCTACCCCATGGTTTGCGGATTTTGCAAATTACCATGCGGGTAACTTCATCGTTAAGGGTATGACGACTCAAGAAAAACGAAAATTCTTTCGTGATGTCAAGTTCTACTTTTGGAACGACCCTTACTTGTTTCGAACGTGTGCGGATCAAATCATCCGACGTTGTGTTTTTGGCACCGAAGCTTCTAACATCCTTAGAGCTTGCCATGAGGGACCCACGGGTGGTCACCATGGTGCTAATCTCACTGCTAAAAAGGTGTTTGATGCCAGCTTCTTTTGGCCTACTATTTACCGAGATGCACAAGATCTTGTGAAGTCGTGTGATGCATGCCAACGACAAGGAAAAGCCTCACAAAAGGATGAAATGACACAAAACATCATTCAAGTATGTGAGATCTTTGACGTTTGGGGTATAGACTTTATGGGGCCGTTCCCATCATCTCGTGGTAACAAGTACATTCACGTTGTGGTTGACTACCTTTCTAAGTGGGTGGAGGCAAAGGCCTTGCCCACCAATGATGCTCGTGTGGTAGTCAAGTTTTTGAAGCAATTGTTTTCTCGGTTTGGAACCCCTCGTGCTATCATAAGCGATCGTGGAACCCATTTTTGTAACGACCAATCTGAAAGGGTTCTAAGGAAATATGGGGTTACACATCGTCTTTCTACGGCTTATCACCCACAAACGAGTGGGCAAGTCGAGGTTTCAAACCGAGCTTTGAAAAGAATCTTGGAGAGATCCGTAGGAGAAAACCGACAATCTTGGTCGGATATGTTAGACGATGCTTTATGGGCCTTTAGGACCGCTCATAAGACACCCATTGGGTGCACTCCCTATAAGCTTGTGTATGGAAAGAATTGTCATTTGCCTATCGAATTAGAACACAAGGCTTATTGGGCCCTAAAGCATTGTAATGATGATATGGAGACCGCGGGAAAACACCAGAAAATGCAATTGAATGAATTAGATGAATTGAGGGACATTGCTTATGAAAATTCATTGATTTATAAAGAGAAAACTAAAAAGTTGCATGATTCTAAAATTAAAAACCGGGTTTTTAACATTGGGGATCAAGTTTTGCTTTTTGATTCAAGATTAAAAATCTTTTCCGGTAAGTTGAAATCCCGTTGGTCCGGTCCATTCACCGTGACTCAAGTGTTTTCATATGGGACCATCGAGCTAGCTCAAGATGATGGTCCTAACTTCAAGGTGAATGGACATAGGTTGAAGCACTACTTTGGCGGGGAAGTTCTATCCTTGAACTACCTCGACCAAGTCACCTTCCCCAATGATAATTAGTATTGAGGGGATCGAGTCGAGCTCATGACTCGGTAATCAAAAACGAGGTGCCTCGTGGGGGAGTCCCATGCTTATCATATGTACATATTATCGCTTTCTAATGTAGCTTACGTGTGGGGATTCGTGCCCTTCCAACCTTTGTTCCGTGGTTGTTTGTGATGTGTGGTTTTTAGATCATGATCTTCACGATTGGAGCCTCTCGTGTTCGTTTTATAGGAGCACTCGATCGTTTGCTTTGGAGACATTTCTCAATATCCATGATATATCCTTTTGATGTTCTAACCTTAGGTTTATAGCACACTTCATAAACGGCTTTAAATTTAACGGTTACACCCTTTTCATGCTAGATTAGGCATTCGACTACGTCTCTAGTATGGGGGTGTTTGCACCCCTAGACTCGAAACATTGAGGACAATGTTTAACTTTAGTATGGGGGGTGAATAGATACTTGCCATGCCAAACCTTCACGCTTTCCAAAGTTTATCGTTTTGTTTATCGTTTTGTTGCAAAATAAGGCAAAAATGGCCAAATTTTAAAATTTTTTCTCATGTTTTATAAGTGTTTGAAGACACGAATGTAGATTTTCCGATGGCGAGAATAAGAGTAATTTTTGACTCGACCGTGCGTGTTGAGCACTTAGCTTTGATTCCTTAACTCACATTAGGCTAAGTCTCTTAAATGAGGACGAGAAATGATAGAGTTAATTATAAGTTACTATGCTAAACGTAGAGTACTCGTATTCTTTCAAAAACTCATGTGTTCTCGTTATTTGCTTATTCTCCCTCCGCTTGTAAATAATTTTTGCTTAATAAATATTGATTTAGCGGTTTAGTTTTGATTGTTGGGTTTCTAGTCTTTTCTAGTAGCTTCCGTGTAATTAAATTGGGAAGACATTAAGGTATCGCCAGCGTCACGGTTTTGAAGTATTGGCAACCCGAATAATCGAAAGCTTCACCCAATAATAAGATTTCAAGTGCTCACCTAAATCAAGCAAAAATTTGAAGCCCCACAAGGCCTAAAATCTATGCAAAAATTGAAAGTGAATCAAGCCTTAATCTTCGAAGCTTTAAAGATCCAAAATTCGCTTTAGCGTGAGGATATACGTCTTTGGCTAATAAAACCACCGATGAGGCGGATAATAAAAGGCAAGGCAAGACCGAAGTCATAATAAAAGCTTCATGGCGAAGTTGAATAAAAGATGGAGGTAAACCAAAGATAATAAGGCCCTTTCGTTAGGGGGCGTATAAAAGTCTTGGTAATAAGTCTCATGTTCAAAACCGTTATAAACCCGTGTTTATCGATTCCTCTTGTCAACTTAATTTTTTAACATCGTTGTCTATTAGGAGGGGTTATTGATTTAATGGTCTTACTTACACCGTTAAGACTCTATTTTTAGACCTAAATCTCTATTATCGCATAAGTCAATGATGTATCCTCGTGAAACATTCAATACAAAATAAAATATAAGAGATACAACTTAGGAATAATGGGAGAATAAGTACGTGATTAGGGCATATGAGTAGTGTTAGCATTACTAACTTATAATGACAATGATCTCGTTGCACGCTTGGCATGGAATTGGGGTGAAAATCGAGGACGATGAAATTATTTCAAACGAAGCATTCACGTGTTCTTATTCTATGAACCTAAACGTCCTATTTTGCGATGAAAATCATACATTATGTATATAACACAAGTAGTAGCAATAGTAGTAGTGTAGCTAGTTTATCATTCCAATAAAGTGAATAAAATGAATTTTGGAGATGCTATGATACTTTATTCTAGCATTGCGTGAGGGCACGGCAATGGTTTAGTATGGGGGAGTGATGAGACTGCTTTTATACATAGTCTTATCGTCCAAATAGGGCTTAAATGCATTAAATATCATCAAAATACCCAAATATATGCTTGTGTTTGTTGCTTGTGTATTTTAGGTACGGATATTGAGGAAATGACGAAAGATCACAAGAATCAATCAGAAACGGACACGGGAAACGAAGCCGCACAATGAACCAAGCCCTAATGAAGAATTTTCCAAAGACAACCCTTGAAGATTTGAAGAAAATTGAAGATTAGTCCTCCAACTTTGAAGAATTGACACTTTATACCCTTGTATCTTTATAATTACAAGTTTGGTCCCTAAAGTTTGTCAAAATTACAAAAAGGACCCTTAACTTTGAAGAATTGGCAAATTTAGTCCCTCATCAAAACTAAATTGTCAATATAAGTCCTCCAAGAAGTCAACAAACAAGTTTAAAAACTTGTTGTGCCAAAACTGCCAACTTCCCAAAGTTATTTACAAAGGAAAAGTGATTTAGGCTGTTTTAATACAAAGTGAAAGAAGAAGTAAAATATGGGGACCCAAACTGCCAAACACCTCAACTCATCCCAGCCAATCATTTGGACACCTCACCCACCTCCACCAATCACACCCACTCTCCCTTCCACGTCTGCATTCCACCACACCGGTTTAATTTATTAAACATAATTAATACTTCCCTCCCAAACACTTAATTTGAAAACTAATAACCCCAAACCGGATTAAAACGCCCCTAATCCATCCATAAACCCTAGCTAATCCCCAGGAAGAACAATGACTAAAACAAAGGGGTTATGGCTATAACCTTCCAGATTGATAATTAACCATCACATAAACCAAACCCAACCCCCAAATTAACCATCACTCTCACCCATGTGACTCTCCAACCCTCCCCTGCCCCACTATTCACTCTCAAACAAAATGAGGACAGCAAATTAACATCCCATAGCATTTTCTTGCTCCCAAAGGCAAAATGGACGTCCTAGATTATTTCTACATCACTGGCATCTCAGCTACATGCCAAGATCATCACATGGCTTTGTTTTGACTCAAAATTAAAAAATCGTCCAAGGGCAAGATTGGAAGTTCACTTGTTAGGGTTTCTAGTTTCCATTCAGTTCTAGAATCACATTGTAGCCTCTATATAAAGGCCTTTAGGACGTAGCTTATTTCTGTTTTTTTTCTCCTTTTTTCACAACTTTGTAAGTCCTATTTTTATGAATGAAAAAGGTTTAAGTTTGTTGATGAGAAGAAAGAGCCATCTTAATTTACATTGTTTGCCTGTTGTTTGAAATTCCAAGATTGTTTACTTTTCAAGTTTTTAAAATTCAAGTTTTGTGTTCAAAGGTTTCTGATTTCAACTTTTCTTTTCAAGTTAAGGTTGTTAAACCACATAAGCTTCTACATTCAAGCTTGTATATGACCATACAACCCTGATATCTTGGAGACATCAAGGTGTAGTGGGTATAAAAGTTTGGGTAAAGGGCAAAGTGAGGTAAAAACCTTTTTGCTTATTTTTTTTACATCACTGTTTCAGCTTAAAAGCTATAAGCTATAAGGAGACTTGTCTATAAGTCATCCTTATAGCTCATTGGCTCTCATTCCAGGTCACTCTTGCTGTTTTGATTTGATCTTAGCAGGTTCTAAACAAGGTCCACTTTTTTATTCATTGTTGTTAAGCAATCCTTCATAATCATCTTGCCAAAAGTCTGCACAAGCCCGGGCCTGTTTGGAGGTGGTTTTTCAATCACTAAGGGTCCTGGATGTAGGACCCTTTAGGTAGTCTCTTGTTTCCCATTTCAATTTTTAGCTTTCTGAAAATTTTATGTGATTTGCATGATTTTTGTGCTAAGTGTTTAAGTGTAAGTTTGAGTACTTAAATCTGCTTAAATATGACTCATATGCATGCTAGATTAGGTTTGATCTAGTTTGGATAAGTTTTTAAGAGATTTGCTTTGAAAATTTGTTTTCAGAAATTTTTAAGGGGTGTTTGGATTTGCATATTGATCTGAGTTTCTTGGGAAATTTGTGTGTAAAATCCTGTTATAGTCACTCATTTGTTTGTCATTAGGTTATAAGTTGGTTTTATTTTTAGTTTGGGAAGTTTGTTAAGCAAGATTGCATGCTAAATATTGAGCACATAGCCTATAATCTGAATCTGCCTATTTTGACTGATCTTTGAGTGAATTTGATCCATCAATTTGTTAAGTTTGCTAGATTATAGATTGATTAAGGGTGTGTTATAACTTACTTGTCTCTTGGTTGATTTGTATGCAAGTTATGAAGGTTTAAATTTCATTTGTGTGCATTGTATATCAGCAAGTACTACTCAGAAACTTATAAGCCATATCAGTAACTTTTCTTGGCCTTCTTTGTACTTGATTGTGTGTAAACTTGCTTAATTTGTGTTTGATTTGACTCCTTGTACTCCAAAGAGTACAAGGGTGCCTTTGTTCCATCAAAAACACCACCAAAAAGCAGGATCAAGCCCTCTTGATCACAGTCTTCACTTGTGAAGACTTTACATTTGTTCATCAGAAAGTTCATCATACCTGGGCACGTTTTTTGATTTGTAGACCTTAATCTTGTTCAATTTTGGATTGTGTTTGAGTTTTAGTGAGTTATAAGGTTACTGGTTTGAGTTTTAAAAGTAAAAAAAAAAAAAAGTTTTGCAAAAAGGCACACCCTGGCTGGACTCGAACACGCGACCTTGCGTTCCAAGGAGTAGCGTGCTTACCAGTGATCTAGATGGCCTTTTTACGTTTTCCTTTCCTTTCATTACTTATTTAAGGTGTTTTTGGTTTTGTGCTTATTTAGCTAACAGCTTTTAAATAAGCTGTTTCCAGCTTATTTCTCTTAACTTTTTCTTGTTTAGCATTTTTCCTAGGTTTTTATTAGGATTATTGATTTTTCTGAGCAAAAAGTAGATTTTTCCCATTATTATTTTATTTATTAGGATTATTTTAAGTTTAATTTTTAGAAAGTCAATTAAAAATAGTAAAAAGTGATTTAAAAATCTGGAAAAATAATTTTTAGGTTTCTAATCATATTTTTGAGGTTTACAGCTTATTAGGTTTTCAACTTAGCTTATTTTTAATTTTATAGGATTTTAGGGTTTTTAAGCAACTTTAAAATTTAATATAAAATTATTAAATAGGTTTCAGAAAATTTGGTTTGCATTTTTGTTTTAGTTACATTATTTAGGATTTTTGGTAATTTTTTAGAATTTATTTACAAACTTTGAATATTTTTGAATATTTTAATATTATTTTATTAATAAAAATTGAAGTTTTATTTTTTATTGTTTTTTTCATTTTTCCTAGGTTAAGGACATTAATTTAGGAGTTTTGTCACTTTCCAAATCTTTTCAGGATTTTTCAATTATTTTCTAGAATTAATTTAAGATTTAATAGATTTTAATAGTTTTTAAGGGTTTAAAAATAGTTTAATTTGGTTGTAAAATTTTTTAAAACTAGTTTTTAGCTTAATTAAGATATTTTTGAGGTTTACAAACTATAAAATCTTGTTTAGGGCTTTTTAATAATTAAAAGTGATTTTTAGGGCTTTAATTAGCATTAAAAAGTCATTATTGAATTAATTAAAAAGTTTTAGCAAGTTTGGATTTTTTGTAAACTCTTACAATTTTATTGGGGATTTTTAGTAATTTTTAGGAATTTTTAGGTTTAAATTTTAATTTTGGCACTATTTACGGTTTTACGTTTACGCCTTTTTCGTCGTAGTTTAATTCATTTTCGTAACCGTCTTTCTCTTCTAATCCCATTTCTTTCTCAATCATATAATCACAAACATTAATCAACTCTTAACACAACGCACTTGCCTCCCTGGGAAACGAACTTGGACTTCACTTGGGTCATTAGTGCTCGGTTTTCCTAAACCGACACTTAATACTACCACTATTTGTCATCCATTTCCTAAAGGGTACAAAAACACTACATCAGGGGGAGTGTATGCTCTAGTGCCCTTAACCTCAGTAAAAGAAGAGAAATCTTCTTACACTTGAGTGGATTGGTCAAGACATTCAAAGTCTATGAACTCAAGTTTATGCTTTAGAAAAACCTCTTCGCCAAAAAGAAATAGAGTTTTCAGAAAGCGTTGAACATAATTTTTTCAAGAATTTTTCAATGATTATTCAAAATCTTTCAGACATTGTGTGTTCAACTACTCCCATCCTTAAAAAGCGAAATGTGGATCATATCCTCACAATGACAATTCAATTGGATCAATTTTTGAGGGGGAGCATTTCAACTTCATGCAAAGATTGACACATCTTTCTCCCTAAGATTTTCAAGACTATTCTTTCAAAATATATTTTAATCAAATTTGGTATCTCTAATATCAAAATTTTATATATTAGAGATAGGGGATAAAATGTGATTAAAATGTGATCTTATATAAGACTCAAGCACTTTAACTCTTACCTACATGTGCAAAACACTTTCGATTATCGTTGCACATGTGAAGGGGGAGCATTTCTGAAACGACAAAACTAGCAAGGTGTTAAATGTTTTTTAGAACACTTTGTTAGAATTTAAAGTGGTGTTTATGGTTACGATCAAATACCCACAACATCTCTAATTCACGATGTTATTGGTGTCAAAAGGGTGGTTAGGTTTAAGTCCTATGATCCAACCAGAACCGGAGGGATCTTCCCAAGGACAATCCAATATATTATTAGAAGTCCTTAGAAAAGATGGAGTAGAATGTGAACGTAGCTGAATGCCGACTAAGTACTGATAATAGCACTGGAACAATCACAACAAGGTGCTATTAATGTTGTCTTGGTAAGCATTGAAGGGTTTGAAGAATGAAAAAGAAATGTAAGGATAAAGGGTGTAAAGAAAGAAGCCCTCCATACAACTTAGGCAGAAACCGGGTCAACACATCATGAAGACAATTCATCATGGACCCAGTGATGTATGCACAACCCTTTCCCTAGCTACTCAGTCTTCTCTCAAAAGAAGTTTTTTTTATTGTCACGGAGATCAACATGACATCTATTGACTTTCTCACTCCGAGATAGTTGATATTGAATAGATGACATCTACTCCAGCCTCCGACCACTAAAAGTGCACAAATCGAGTCTAGAGCCTAGAGATCAATCAAATCTCATTAGGACACACGGAATGACGATAAAGAGAGTCCTACGCCATATCCTTGTGATATTGCTAGAACACTCAGAGTAATACTACTTAGTATTCACAATGATTAGTAGAAATCCTTCCAGTGTTAACATCAACAGCACTGCGGTAGGACATATGTAAGATTCTTTATAAATTAAACATATGTAGAACTGAAAAGCAACAGTGGTTTGCATCTGAATTGATTCAAACTCGTTTCAGGTTTCTACGTAATATCTTTATGGTCTTGCCAGAACATTCAGTGTGATACTCATTAATATTCATAGTGACGGATGGAAATCCTTCTAGCGTCAACATCAAACAGCGCTACGGTAGGTGACTTGTGAGATTCTTATGAATCAAGCTTGTGTCAACTGGAAAGCAACAATGGTAAGATTCTTTATGAATCACACTTGTTCCAGGAATTTGAACTGACGACTTTAATCAAGCGGATATTTATCCAGTTGATTCACTCTTTATGTTCGCAGTCTTGCTTTGAGACGATCGAGTAAAGTGAACGGCTAGTACAGCCACGAAACCCTATCAAGGAGATTCTTAATTGAACCTACCTAATCACAAGTACGGTATTTAATATCGTATAACGGTCTTCACCGACCGGAGGTAAAACGCTACCGATTTAGGACGAATGTCAAAGCCATTCAGTCCGTGTCTATGTTTTGTCTCAAGAAGGTGGCGTCACGGTGTACTCAGCAAAGTCAAAGATTCAAAACCACATACTCATGCCTAAAGAAATATTCAACAATTAATGGTGTGAGCATGTGGATGAAGACACAAGACCGCAAGATGGCAAAGACAAGTCAAGGATGATTTGAAGATCTCAAGCTTAAAGACAACGACAAAGGCTCAAAGATCACAGCATGAAGAAACAAGACTACTATTACACATTCAAGACTCATTTATGGCGAGATTAGTAATATCTACAATTCTCTAAATCACAAAGGGTAATGACCTCTCATAAAGGGTAATGACCTCTCATTGGGGCAGATTGTTAGCCTCAAAATATTGAGTCAAACAAGAATGCTCGGTCATATGTTAATTATGTATCGTATATTAGAACGTTGTAATAGGTAGTAGATTAGTCGTGTTATACGGGCTTAACTTTAGGCTAAAGTTCATTCATAAGTAACTAAAGCCCAAAGGAAAGCCCGACCCATTAGAATATAGTCCATAAGCAAGCCCACATGTGGGTGGACTATATATACCCTTCCTAGCATGTTAGGAAGGGTGTTGGTCATTTTCATTTTTACTCTCTAATCTAATCCTCCTAAAGTTCCAACCATTCTCTCTACTTTCTCTCACTACTTTCTCTCTCTAGAATTCATCTATCTTCTACCTTTCTTTCTTGTTTAATCATCATAATATACGGGACAACAAGTTATCTAGACAAATTTTGTCCCTCAAAGACAATTCATTTCATAATTTGTTCTAGTTAACGACATTCACAACACACAACACCAAAGCAAACAAAACACTTAGCGCTAAAACGGTCCGATATAAGATTCACTTAAACGACAACGGCTAGTTTTGATTCTACAAATACAAGTGATCAAGAAGTGGATTTGGTATTCTTTATTTGAAGTTGAAGTGAGATTTCACAAAGGCGTCTACTTATTTTATCATCGAGCCTTCCTTCTATTTTTCTACCCCTTTTTCTTCAAACCCAGTCTATCTATTGATGACTTGCTTGGGCGATAAAATTTATGATTGAGACTTGAGTTATCTAGTTTCCACTGTCAAGGGGTGGATGGTCGACAACATGGATTACTATCATTTTTTGGAGCTTTGTTCCATTTCTCAGTGTCACACGCAGTTGCTCATGTGGATAACTTCAAGAGGTATAAGAGACTTGTTTCTGCACCGTTCTTCAGTCGACATAAGTGCAAGCTTAAGTAACAAATTTGGGGGATTGTACTTTAATTTCAAGTTTGGAATATCGGGTTTACTTCACATGTGGTCACAACAAATAGCCGAATGAATTCGAGGTAGGTAAGTAATACAAGGTTTTTAAGCTCGTATGAAAATTCGTTAAACCGATCTTTACGAATTGATTATTGGCAGAAAGTGCGACTCAGTCGTTCTTGGTGGAACAATAAATGGGGAAAAGTTATCTAATTTAAACTAAAAATGAAAATGTCGTTGAAAGCTTGAAAATTTAATCTAAGGTAAACAATTTAAAACAGTGCTAAGTAAAAAGGCAGGAAAAATGAAAGTTGGAAAATAGAAACAATTAAGAAAATTCCTAATTAAACTAAGTCTGGAAATTGGAATTTCAGAAAAATGAATTTTCGGAATAATGATGTTTTCAGAGAAATAGGCATCTTCGGAATACTTGCTTTTTCGGAAAAAGAGATTCTTCGGAATAAAAGGATCTTCGGAAAAATGGTAATTTCGGAATAACAAGTTTTTCAGAGAAAATTGGATCTTCGGAAAAAGAAGGTTTTCAGAGAAATTTCGGAAAAACAATGAATTCAGAGAAATGATAATTTCGGAAAAAAGAACTTTTCAGAGAAAGTAAATCTTCGGAATAATATAATCTTCGGAATAATAGGTTTTTCGGAAAAAGATGGTTTTCATAAAAATGATGAATTCAGAGAAAGGAAATCTTCGGAAAAAGGTTTTTCGGAATAATTGCTAATTCAGAGAAAGGGACGAATTCAGATTTTTAAAACCCTTTTCCGAAATTGTTGAAGCACGGATACAGTAAACAGAAATAAGAAAAATTAAGAGATAAGCCACTAATAAGCATAAACCAAACAAGCAATTAACCAAAACTTTAACCAAATAAATTTTAAGAAGAAATAAATAAGCCACAAATTAAAAACTATAAAAATACTAATTAATCAAAACATTTAAAATCAACTAATAAGCAATCCTAATAATCTATCAAAACAACTTAATCAAAAATAAGCCAAACACTAAAAGATTAATAACCACAATAAGCTCAAAACATCCACCACATCAAAACTAGAAGATCAATCACAAGAACAAATTAATCACATAATCAAAGAGATGAGATTAACTACATGATTATAAAGATTAAGAAAAAGATTAAGAAAGGTAGAATGAGAATTAAGAAAATAAGCTTGATTGATTAAAGATGAATGTAAAAAGATTACAAGATTAATGGAAAGATTAACAAGTTTGAAAGAAAAACTAGTGAGAAAAATAAAACACTTAAAAACTAAAAATTAACTACAAAAAGATTAACCACCTAACACCCTCCTAATGACATATTAGGAGGGTATTTATAGGAGGTGGGGAGATTACATGCTTAAGCTATCTAATTTCTTTCTTCTCGTCTCGAATAGACTTAATTTCTTTGTCTTTCTCGATATCGTCTCGAGATTTGTCGATATAAGTTGAACTTGTCTTATAATTTTCTTCTATAATTAGACTTGAGTTCTTCGACTTCATTAAACTTCCGTCTTTAGACTTTTTCTTCGATAAATCTTCAGAATTGGCCTTTGACTTCCGTTCTTTTTGCGTTCTTGATCTTTCGACTTCGTCTTTAGTCTTTTTCTTTAATAAAAGCCCGTGATAGCCCATGTTTTCTTCCTTTTGCATCTTTTGGTCCTAGAAAACAATAAAAACACAAACCACGCATAATTCTGACTTTTACGACATAAAATACACGTTTTGGTCTTGTTATTATTGGAAATAATTGGTAAAAGGATAAGTGTTTTCACACTTATTAAATCCCCTACACTTGACCATTGCAATGTCCTCATGCAATGCACTAATTTCAAAGCACGGTTTACATTTTTCATTATAAATAACGCACCTTGGCCTTTATTAAATACTAAACACTAAGAAAACTAAAAGAACAAAATAAGTAAGAAATCAAAGACTTACTGATGAGACGGCTTTTATACATGGTCTCATCGTTCTTTTTGGACTTAAAATGCATAAAATATCATCATAAATACCACATATATGCTTGTGTTTGTTGCTTGTGTATTTTAGGTACGGATATTGAGAAAATGACAAAAGATCACAAGAATCATGCAAAAACGAACACGGGAAACGAAGCCGCACATTGAACCAAGCCCTAATGAAGAAATTTCCAAAGATAACCCTTGAAGATTTGAAGAATTGTGAAGAAGGGTCCTCCAATATAGAAGAATTGATACTTTATACCCTTGTATCTTCATAATTACAAGTTTGGTCCCTAAAGTTTGTCAATATTGCAAAAAGGACCCTTAACTTTGAAGATTTGGCAAATTTAGCCCCTCAACAAAGCTAAATTGTCAACCAATCCCCTCCACAAAGTCAAAAGCATCATGAAGTCCTTCAAAATACAAGAAAGTCCAAGTTTGGTCCTTTGAAAAATCATAAAGTTACAAAAAGGACCCTCAACTTTCAACAATTGGCAAAAATGGCCCCTCATCTTTGAAGAACTTGTCACATTTAACCCTCCAAAAGTCAAATGTACAAAGTTTATCCTTGAAGTTTGAAGACTAGACAAGATCAGCCCTTGGAAATCATTTAAAATTGCAAAAAGTTAGCCTAAAATACCAAAAGGACTTAATTTGCAATTAGTTTTGGACCTTATGTGAAAAATACTTGACGGTTTGGACTGGCTTTGCAAAAGGGTAACAGGTTACTACGTTAGCTTGAGGATGGGTAATGAAAAACTTAACACTTAGCCCACCAACAATCCAAGCCCAATCCCTTTTTACACCCGGTTTATTAATAAGCTTTGGTCAAACCTAGGTCAACACCCCACTTAAACCCTTTTCCCACCTTAAACACATTTTTAAATTTGTTTAAATACAAATCAGATTAAAACCCCCTTTCTAAACCTAGAACCCTAATCCCCCATCAGATTAATTAACACCTTAATTCAAGGGGTTATTCCCCCAAATTGTGCAGAATGTTGATTGGACTCATCCTCACCTAATCCCACCTATCAAAACGCTGCCATGTGGCCTGTGGTCCTCCCCCCAACCCTCCCCTGCTACTCCAAGACAAAGTGTGCCAGCAAATCAACGAACCTTGTGATTTTCGTGTTGGCTAAGGGTCCTTGGACGCACCAGATCATCTTGACAACTGCCATTTCACATGGAGCAGTCACATGAATCCAAGACCTCAATTCAAAATTGGCATCTCAACAGCATATTCCAAGAATCAACCAAGGGTACAATTGGGAGTTAGCAATTAGGGTTTTATCTTCTAGAAATTTCTTTGTAAGCCTATTTAAGGCATTAGGGTTTCAGCATTTGTTTTTTGGTCTCAGTTTTTAGAAAACTTTGTAATTTTTTTCAATGGAATGAAAAAGTTTATGTTTTAAAAATCTCTGAGTACCATTTACATTTCCAGTTTTAATTTATTTTAGTTCAAGTTTTAAAAAGAATTGTGAAAGTTTTAAGGAGGAAGAAAAGGAAACAAACCATATACCTTGTTCCTTGTTCTTCTCTTTGTTTTTTTTGAATTTTCAGGTTTGAGCTTTGTTATTGATCTTTGTTCAGCATACATCCGAATGTATATGGAGGTGGTTATGCAACCACTAGGATCTTGGAAGTAAGATCCTAAGGTATTTTCTTGTTACCTTTTTAAAATTTCAGAAAAAAGGAAGTTGCATGTGATTTTGCTTGATTTGGTGGAATTTGTTGTTTAAGCTGTGTGATTTGTATTCTTTGGAGTTTATATGCATGATTGATGCTATTTGGATCATATTGGTTAAGTTTTTAAGTGAATTGGTTTGATAAAAAGTTGAAAACAATTTTTAAAAGGGTGTTTGGAAACAGGTTTTAGCAGGGTATTTGATTTAATCTTGTGTTTAAAAAGGTGTTAGCTAGGTAGAAAAAGATTGATTAAGGTTGCTAGTTAGTTAGTAGTGAGTTTGGAACAAATTTTGAGTAGTTTGTGTGCTTGAAAAGTGAAAATCATAGGTAGAAACCTGCATACCATCTTTCTGCCTGTTTTTCTCCATTTTTGGTGATTGATTTTGTGAAATCTGCTAAGTGTTATGATATAAGAGTTATTGGAACTGCTTGATTGTTAGTTGGTGAGTGTGTGTGCCAAGTTTGGTCAATTGAAACTCAATAGGGTGCTAGAAATCTGCTTAACAGTCCCACCAGACCTTATTTTTGTCTCAGCAACTAGCATAAGCCATGATGTGCCTTGATTTGTGATTATCTTTGTGTGCTAGTTGTTGATTCCTGTTTATTGTGACTCCCTACACTCAGAAAGAGTGTAGGGGTGCCCTTTGTTCCAAGAAATCACCACAAAAAAGTCACTAACCAAGTCCTCTTGGTTGTTTACTTATTCATCAGTAAACCAACAAGAACTGGGCACAAATTGCCTTCATTTTGGCTTAATCTTGGATAATTTTTGATTTAGATTGTGTTTTTGTGTGTTAAAAGGCTACTGGATCAAGTTTTTAAAGCTAAAAAAAAAAAAAAAATATAAACTCCAAAAAGGACGTGGCCAGGACTCGAACCTGCGCCACTCCTCTCACAACACATACAAGTTACCATTGCGCCCTGGGGACTTTGACTGTTAGATTTGGTTTTGAATTATATTTAAGGGCGTTTTGGTTTGGGCTTATTTAAATAAGCCGTGACCTTTTCAGCTTATTATAGCTTATTGGTTAAGTGTTTTTGGTATCTTTCATTTTTCCTAGGATTATAATAGAGTTTAGGATTTTTCTGGCTAAAAGTATTATTTTTCCTTTTATTTAATTAATTTTTAGGATTATTTCTAGTTTTTAATTTAAAAAGTCATTAAAAAATATTAAACAGTAAGTAAAAAATACAAAAAAATAGTTTTTAGGTTTTAATTCTTGTTTTTGAGGTTTACAAATCAAAAAGTTTTCAAAAACTTTAATTTTTAATTTTATTTAATTTTAGGGTTTTTAGATAACTTTAAGAATTAATATAAAATTAACTAAAAGGTTTTAGGAACTTTTATTTACATTTTCTTCTTAGTTAGAATATTTAGGATTTTTGAGAATTTTTTAGAATTTATTTGAGAACTTTTCATTTTTTGGAATTTTTTAATATTATTTTATTCATTAAAATTCAAACTTTTATTTTTATTTCTTTTTCATTTTTCCTAGGTTCTTTATCATTAATTAGGACTTTTCCCATTTGTAGAATAATTTTTAGGCTTTTTAATTAATTTTTAGAATTAATTTAAGATTTAATAGTTTTTAATAGTTTTTAGGAGTTTAAAAATAGTTTAATTTGGTCTTAAAATTTTTAAAAATAGTTTTTAGCTTAATTAGGTCATTTTTGAGGTTTACAAACTATAAAATCTTGTTTAGGGCTTTTTAATAATTAAAAGTGATTTTTAGGGCTTTAATTAGCATTAAAAAGTCATTATTTAATTAATTAAAAGGTTTTAGCAAGTTTGGATTTTTTGTAAACTCTTAGAACATTATTTGGGATTTTTAGTAATTTTTAGAAATTTTTAGGTTAAAATTTTAATTTTCGTCGTTTTTACGATCTTACGTTTACGCCTTTTTCGTCGTAGTTTAATTAGTTTTCGTAACCGTCAATTCTTTCCTTTCTCATTTCTTTTTCAATTATCATAATCACAAACATCATAAATCAACTCTTAACACAACGCACTTGCATCCTTGGGAAACGAACTTGCTTGGTCATTGGTGCTCGGTTTTCCTAAACCGACACTTAACGCTTACCACTATTTATTGCTCTTTTCCTAAAGGGTAGTAAAACACTACAATCATTTTTGGCGCCGCTGCCGGGGAGGCGTGTTGTGTTTTGGTTGAACCATTGTTGTTTTCTATATTAGCCATAAATAGTATTTGTATTAATAGCACTCTATTAATACGTATTATCGTTTTTCGATTTTTGTGTGAATATTATTACTATATTGTATACGTAGAACAATAAATTTACAAGTACTCCAAATACGTGAGCAATCACAACCTTGACTTGGGAGGTCATTACCCAATCATTGTATTCGAATCTCAAACCAAAGAAAAAAGGCAAAAATAGATAAATACTTTCGTGAAGCTTGATTTTGATAATACAAACTATAAGGTGGGTATAAGGCGGTTGTATTTCACGACCTAAAGGAAAAAGGCTCTTAAGTGCTTCGCGCCGCCTCGTTTCCTCCGCTTGCTTGTGCGTATTTGATTTTGAGAGTGAATCGAGGGTTTTGCCGCCCAAAGTATTATTAAGTATCATATATATTTTCTTGGTTTCATTTGATTAAACCCTCTTGAACGATTTGGTGTTCCACCATCGTTCTAAAGTCATCGAAGACGTTCACTTCACGTGTCCGTTTTCATTCCTTGAGGCTTCGTTAATCAAGAGATTTGATTAGTGAGGAGATTTGTAGATTTTGGTCTACTTAATACATTCCAAAAAATCCAAAAAAGTTAAAAACAATCAAAAACCACAAAAAAATTGAAAAAGTAAAAACACCAAAAAGAATCTTCTTTGCTCGCCTTCTCGTTGTACGTGACGTTTATGCAAACTCGTAACAAAGCAAGACGTGCTCGTAAACGAAAGAACAAATCACTCACTCCTTCTAGTGAGGAATCTCCTATTGACGAACCCGTTGTAGTGAAAGAAGCACCCATGGCTAATCGAACTATGATGGAGTTGCTTCAAGCACCCACCGAGGGTTATGGAGAAGCGATTGTGATTCCCGCTATCCTTGCGGAGATTTTTGAGGTTAAGACGGGTTTGTTGTCCATGATTCAAAACAACAAGTTTCGAGGGGACGAAAAGGACAACCCGCATAACCACATTCGCCAATTTAATCGTCTCACCGCCACGTGCAAGTTTAAGGATGTTTCAAACGACTCGATTAAGATGATGCTTTTTCCGTATTCCTTAGCGGGGCCCGCAAAAATTTTGTTAGAGAAAGAGCCACCCAATTCTATATTGACGTGGAAGGATCTCGTTTCAAAATTCGTGAACCAATTTTTTCCGCCCTCTAAGACTACGCACTTGAAAAACGAGATTTCAAAGTTTTCGCAAGAGTATAATGAGAGTTTTTCAACGGCTTGGAATAGGTTTAAGGAAATGTTGCACGAATGTCCTCATCATGGTTTTTCCGACTTGCATCAAATAGACACGTTTTACAATGGCTTGAACGATCATGAGCGTGATTATCTTAATGCCGCCGCGGGTGGTAATTTTTTGTGTAAGACGGTCGAGGAAGCCTTGGTAATTATTGAGAATAGGTCTAAGGTGTATAGTCCTCGTAGCACGTCGAGTGTTCGTAAGGCTTCGTCTTCATCTTCACCTAGTTTGTCACACAACGTTGATGCTTGTCAAATCGAGGCTAATTTGGAGAACAAAATTTTTGATAAGTTGAAAGGATTGTTAATTGAGTTTAAAGTTGGTGAACAACCCGCTCCCGCTACGATTAAAGCGGTTGAGGTTTCTTGTATGTATTGTGGTGGAGCTCACGATTATTCCGAGTGCATTACCAACGGTTTTAACACTTCGAGTGCCTTCGCGGCCGCGGGAACTTATAACCAAAACGGTCAAGTTCCTCGCACTAATCAATTGACTCCACCGGGTTTCTCACCAAATCAAAATGCTAACAATTATCGCAACAATCAAGTTGGTTACCAAAGCAATCAAAAGAACAATTATAAGGGTAATAGCAACTATGGGAATCAAGGGAGTAGTAGTAATAGCCAATTGCAAAATCAAAATCAAAACCGCAATTTTCAAAATGCAAGTCAAGGTCTTCAAAATAACAAAGAACTTCCATTGGACTTTTTGAATTACACTACTTCAAATGATAAGATTATGGAAAACATTCAAGAGCAAATGGCTAATCAAGCTAAGGAAACGGCTAAGAATGCAAAGGAGTTAGCTAATTTCATTAAGGAAAATCTAGCCATGAGGAATGAATTGAAAAATGATTTTGCTAACCAAATTCGAGGTCAAAACAACAAGATAGAGCAAAGTCATGCTAGGCTTGAACAAAGAATTGACCAAAAAGCCGCTATTCAAGATGTGAAGTTTAATAATTTTGATGCTAAGCTTAATGCAATTTTAGAAGCCGTAATGGTGAACAAAGCCTCTACTTCGGGTGGTTTGCCTAGTAACACCGTTTCAAACCCGAAGGGAGAGATGAAAGTGATTACCACACGTAGTGGTAAGGCACTTAAAGAACCGACTCCTCAACCAATTACTCCAACGGTGGAGGAAATTGAACCCGAGGTGGTGGTCGAAGAGGAGCATATTTCAAGCCTACAAAGTACCGCTCATGCCACACCTACGGTTGACCCATCACCCATATTGGAACCCGAGATTCCAAAGGCTATGCCTATGCCCCAACCCACACCACCCTTGCCTTACCCATCGAGACTTAGGAAGGAGAAACGACAAGAGCGCGACAACTACCAATTTGAGCTTTTTATGAAAATGTTTCGTGACTTGCATTTTAATATAAGTTTTGCCGACGCCTTGGTCATGATGCCTCGATTTGCCGCTAACTTTAAGAGTATGTTGAACAACAAGGAGAAATTACACCAAATGTCTAGTTGTTCGTCGGTTTATCTTATTCGCATACCTCAAAAAGTCGGTGATCCCGGTAAATTTTTGATCCCTTGTGCAATTCAAGATATGGAAGAATGCTATGCCTTGGCCGATCTTGGTGCTAGCATTAACTTGATGCCACTTGCAATCTACAAGTCGCTCAATCTTCCTAATCTTACTCCTTCACGAATGTCTATTGAGTTGGCCGACCATTCCACGAATCTTGCATGTGGATTGGCGGAAGACGTTTTTGTGAAAGTGGGGAAGTTCTACTATCCCGTAGACTTTATTGTTGTTGACATCCCCACGGATCCTCAAGTTCCTCTTATTTTAGGTCGTTCGTTTTTAGATACGTCTATGGCTTTGATTGATGTGCATGCTAGAAAGATCACCTTACGTTTCAACGACGAGGAACTTGTTATAAACGCAACTCAAAATTCTCAACTTTCTCATATTTATTCCGTTGCTACCATAAACCTCGTTGATATGATCGACGTGGTTTGCGAGGAATTTTCACAAGAAGTTTTAGGGTTTGGTGATGAAGAAACTAGTGGTAATCCCACTATGTTAGATCCAATTCTTGATAATTCGACACCAACCTTCACTCCTTTCGAAGGTGGTGGTTTTACGTTGGAAGAATTCGATGTTCCACGTACTTGTGACGAAGATCTCGACAACTATGAGGACTTCTCGATTATCAAGGATTTTCTCAACGATTTCCCATTTCCTCCACCCGAGGAGGTTATGAGTATCGAGCCCGAATCTTCACTTGAGGAACCGCCTATCCTCGAGTTGAAAGATTTACCTCCTCACCTCGAGTATGTCTATTTGGAGGAGGACGACAAGTTGCCGGTTATTATTGCGAAGGAACTTTCGAATGATGAAAAAACCGCACTTGTCGATGTTCTTAAGGACCACAAAGGGGCGATTGCGTGGAAGTTATCCGACATTAAGGGAATCGATCCCAAATTTTGTACCCACAAAATATTAATGGAGGAGGATTTCAAGCCAACAATCCAAAGTCAAAGGAGGGTGAACCCCAAAATTCACGACGTCATCAAAAAGGAGGTCCTTAAACTCCTTGACGCGGGAATGATTTACCCTATTTCCGATAGCCCTTGGGTGAGTCCTATTCATTGTGTCCCTAAAAAGGGAGGGATGACCGTTGTGCCAAACGATGCCAACGAGTTGATTCCCACTAGACTCGTGACCGGATGGAGAGTGTGCATTGACTATCGAAAGTTAAATGAAGCCACTCGAAAAGACCATTTTCCCTTGCCCTTCATGGACCAAATGTTGGAGCGTCTTGCGGGAAACGATTTCTATTGCTTTCTAGATGGTTTTTCCGGTTACTTCCAAATTCCCATCGATCCTCGTGATCAAGAAAAAACTACGTTTACGTGTCCATATGGAACGTTTGCCTATCGTAGAATGCCATTCGGACTTTGTAATGCACCGGGAACTTTTCAACGATGCATGATGGCTATTTTTCATGATATGATCGAGAAGACGATGGAAGTCTTCATGGATGACTTTTCCGTGTTTGGTGATTCCTTTACTTCGTGTTTGTCGAACCTTGAGAGAATGTTAAAACGTTGTGAGGAAACCAACCTTGTGCTCAATTGGGAAAAGTGTCATTTTATGGTTAAAAGTGGAATCGTCTTAGGGCACAAGGTCTCGAAAGCGGGGATTGAGGTAGATCAAGCTAAGGTAGACGTCATCGCCAAATTACCTCATCCCAAAACCGTCAAGGGAGTTAGGAGTTTCCTAGGCCACGCGGGCTTTTAACGACGATTCATCAAGGATTTCTCGAAGATTTCTCGACCCATTACACATCTTCTTGAAAAAGAAGCACGTTTTGTCTTTGACGAAGATTGTGTACGAGCCTTTGAGATCCTTAAGAGGAAACTTACCGAAGCTCCCATTCTTGTTGCTCCAAATTGGAACCTCCCCTTTGAACTTATGTGTGATGCAAGTGATTACGCTATTGGGGCCGTTTTGGGGCAACGTCATGATAAGCATTTCTTGCCTATTCACTATGCTAGCAAGACGATGACCGAGGCTCAACTTAAATACACTACAACGGAAAAGGAGTTCCTTGCCGTGGTGTATGCATTTGAGAAATTCCGACCTTATCTCGTCTTGACAAAATGCATAGTGTATACGGACCATTCGGCTATCAAGTATCTCATGGCTAAACAAGATGCAAAGCCGAGATTACTTCGTTGGATTCTCCTCCTTCAAGAATTTGATCACAAAATCGTTGACAAAAAAGGAGCCGAGAATCTAGCGGCCGATCATCTCTCTCGTTTGGAAGATCCTCACCAAAGTGTTTACGAGCCTAAGGAAATCACCGAAACATTTCCGCTCGAGACACTTGGTGTAGTAAATTCCAAACTTGATTCTTCTACCCCATGGTTTGCGGATTTTGCAAATTACCATGCGGGTAACTTCATCATTAAGGGTATGACAACTCAAGAAAAACGAAAAATTTTTCGTGATGTCAAGTTCTATTTTTGGAACGACCCTTACTTGTTTCGAACTTGTGCGGATCAAATCATCCGCCGTTGTGTATTTGGCACCGAAGCTTCTAACATCCTTAGAGCTTGCCATGAGGGACCCACGGGTGGTCACCACGGTGCTAATCTCACGGCTAAAAAGGTGTTTGATGCCGGCTTCTTTTGGCCTACTATTTACCGAGATGCACAAGATCTTGTGAAGTCTTGTGATTCATGCCAACGACAAGGAAAAGCCTCACAAAAAGATGAAATGCCACAAAATATCATTCAAGTATGTGAGATCTTTGACGTTTGGGGTATAGACTTTATGGGGCCGTTCCCATCATCTCGTGGTAATAAGTACATTCTCGTTGCGGTTGACTACCTTTCTAAGTGGGTAAAGGCGAAGGCCTTGCCCACCAATGATGCTCGTGTGGTAGTTAAGTTCTTGAAAAGTTTGTTTGCTCGGTTTGGAACCCCTCGTGCGATCATAAGCGATCGTGGAACCCATTTTTGTAATGACCAATTTGAAAGGGTTCTAAGGAAATATGGGGTTACACATCGTCTTTCTACGGCTTATCACCCACAAACAAGTGGGCAAGTCGAGGTTTCAAACCGAGCATTGAAGAGGATCTTGGAGAGATCCGTGGGGGAAAACCGACAATCTTGGTCGGATAAGTTAGACGATGCTTTATGGGCCTTTAGGACCGCTCATAAGACACCCATTGGGTGCACTCCCTATAAGCTTGTTTATGGAAAGAATTGTCATTTGCCTATCGAGTTAGAACACAAGGCTTATTGGGCCCTAAAGCATTGTAATGATGACATGGAGACCGCGGGAAAACACCGAAAAATGCAATTAAACGAATTGGATGAATTGAGAGACATTGCTTATGAAAATTCATTGATTTACAAAGAGAAAACTAAAAAGTTGCATGATTCAAAAATTAAAAACCGGGTTTTTAACATTGGGGATCAAGTTTTACTTTTTAATTCAAGATTGAAAATATTTTCCGGTAAATTGAAATCCCGTTGGTCCGGTCCATTCACCGTGACTCAAGTGTTTCCTTATGGGACCATCGAGCTAGCTCAAGATGATGGTCCTAACTTCAAGGTGAATGGACATAGGTTGAAGCACTACTTTGGTGGGGAAGTTCCATCCTTGAACTACCTCGACCAAGTCACCTTCCCCAATGATAATTAGTATTGAGGGGATCGAGTCGAGCTCATGACTCGGTAATCAAAAACGAGGTGCCTCGTGGGGGAGTCCCATGCTTATCCTATGTACATATTATCGCTTTCTTAGTCTAATGTAGCTTACGTGTGGGGATTCGTGCCCTTCCAACCTTTGTTCCGTGGTTGTTTGTGATATGTGGTTTTTAGATCATGATCTTCACGATTGGAGCCTCTCGTGTTCGTTTTATGGGAGCACTCGATCGTTTGCTTTGGAGACATTTCTCAATATCCATGATATATCCTTTATTGTTCTAACCTTAGGTTTTTAGCACTCTTCATAAACGGCTTTAAATTTAATGGTTACACCCTTTCCATGCTAGATTAGGCATTCGACTACGTCTCTAGTATGGGGGTGTTTGCACCCCTAGACTCGAAACATTGAGGACAATGTTTAACTTTAGTATGGGGGGGTGAATAGATACTTGCCTTGCCAAACCTTCACGCTTTCCAAAGTTTATCGTTTTGTTTATCGTTTTGTTGCAAAATAAGGCTAAAAATGGCCAAATTTTAAATTTTTCTCATGTTTTATAAGTGTTTGAAGACACGAATGTAGATTTTCCGATGGCGAGAATAAGAGTAATTTTTGACTCGACCGTGCGTGTTGAGCACTTAGCTTTAATTCCTTAACTACACATTAGGCTAAGTCTCTTAAATGAGGACGAGAAATGATAGAGTTAATAATAAGTTACTATGCTAAGCGTAGAGTACTCGTATTCTTTCAAAAACTCATGTGTTCTCGTTGTTTGCTTATTCTCCCTTCGCATGTAAATATTTTTTGCTTAATAAATATTGATTTAGCGGTTTAGTTTTGATTGTTGGGTTTCTAGTCTTTTCTAGTAGCTTCCGTGTAATTAAATTGGGAAGACATTAAGGTATCGCCAGCGTCACGGTTTTGAAGTATTGGCACCCGAATAATCGAAAGCTTCACCCAATAATAAGATTTCAAGTGCTCACCTAAATCAAGCAAACAATTTGAAGCCCCACAAGGCCTAAAATCTATGCAAAATTGAAAGTGAATCAAGCCTTAATCTTCGAAGCTTTAAAGATCCAAAATTCGCTTTAGCGTGAGGATATACGTCTTTGGCTAATAAAACCACCGATGAGGCGGATAATAAAAGGCAAGGCAAGACCGAAGTCATAATAAAAGCTTCATGGCGAAGTTGAATAAAAGATGGAGGTAAACCAAAGATAATAAGGCCCTTCCGTTAGGGGGCGTATAAAAGTCTTGGTAATAAGTCTCATGTTCAAAACCGTTATAAAACCGTGTTTATCGATTCTTCTTGTCAACTTAATTTTTTAACATCGTCGTCTATTAGGAGGGGTTATTGATTTGATGGTCTTAGTTACACCGTTAGGACTCTATTTTTAGACCTAAATCTCTATTATCGCATAAGTCAAACAATGTATCCTCGTGAAACATTCAAGACATCATAAAATATAAGAGATACAACTTAGGAATAATGGGAGAATAAGTACGTGATTAGGGCATATGAGTAGTGTTAGCATTACTAACTTATAATGACAATGATCTCGTTGCACGCTTAGCATGGAATTGAAGTGAAAATCGAGGACGACGAAATTATTTCTAACGAAGCATTCACGTGTTCTTATTCTATGAACCTAAACGTCCCATTTTGCGATGAAAATCATACATTATGTCTATAACACAAGTAGTATTAATAGTAGTAGTGTAGCTAGTTTATCATTCTAATAAAGTGAATAAAAATGAATTTTGGAGATGCTACGATACTTTATTCTAGCATTGCGTGAGGGCACGACAATGGTTTAGTATGGGGGAGTGATGAGACGGCTTTGATACATGGTCTCATCGTTCTTTTTGGACTTAAAATGCATAAAATATCATCATAAATACCACATATATGCTTGTGTTTGTTGCTTGTGTATTTTAGGTACGGATATTGAGAAAATGACAAAAGATCACAAGAATTATGGAAAAACGAACACGGGAAACGAAGCCGCACATTGAACCAAGCCCTAATGAAGAAATTTCCAAAGATAACCCTTGAAGATTTGAAGAATTGTGAAGAAGGGTCCTCCAATATAGAAGAATTGATACTTTATACCCTTGTATCTTCATAATTACAAGTTTGGTCCCTAAAGTTTGTCAATATTGCAAAAAGGACCCTTAACTTTGAAGATTTGGCAAATTTAGCCCCTCAACAAAGCTAAATTGTCAACCAATCCCCTCCACAAAGTCAAAAGCATCATGAAGTCCTTCAAAATACAAGAAAGTCCAAGTTTGGTCCTTTGAAAAATCACAAAGTTACAAAAAGGACCCTCAACTTTCAACAATTGGCAAAAATGGCCCCTCATCTTTGAAGAACTTGTCACATTTAACCCTCCAAAAGTCAAATGTACAAAGTTTATCCTTGAAGTTTGAAGACTAGACAAGATCAGCCCTTGGAAATCATTTAAAATTGCAAAAAGTTAGCCTAAAATACCAAAAGGACTTAATTTGCAATTAGTTTTGGACCTTATGTGAAAAATACTTGACGGTTTGGACTGGCTTTGCAAAAGGATAACAGGTTACTACGTTAGCTTGAGGATGGGTAATGAAAAACTTAACACTTAGCCCACCAACAATCCAAGCCCAATCCCTTTTTACACCCGGTTTATTAATAAGCTTTGGTCAAACCTAGGTCAACACCCCACTTAAACCCTTTTCCCACCTTAAACACATTTTTAAATTTGTTTAAATACAAATCAGATTAAAACCGCCTTTCTAAACCTAGAACCCTAATCCCCCATCAGATTAATTAACACCTTAATTCAAGGGGTTATTCCCCCAAATTGTGCAGAATGTTGATTGGACTCATCCTCACCTAATCCCACCTATCAAAACGCTGCCATGTGGCCTGTGGTCCTCCCCCCAACCCTCCCCTGCTACTCCAAGACAAAGTGTGCCAGCAAATCAACGAACCTTGTGATTTTCGTGTTGGCTAAGGGTCCTTGGACGCACCAGATCATCTTGACAACTGCCATTTCACATGGAGCAGTCACATGAATCCAAGACCTCAATTCAAAATTGGCATCTCAACAGCATATTCCAAGAATCAACCAAGGGTACAATTGGGAGTTAGCAATTAGGGTTTTATCTTCTAGAAATTTCTTTGTAAGCCTATTTAAGGCATTAGGGTTTCAGCATTTGTTTTTTGGTCTCAGTTTTTAGAAAACTTTGTAATTTTTTTCAATGGAATGAAAAAGTTTATGTTTTAAAAATCTCTGAGTACCATTTACATTTCCAGTTTTAATTTATTTTAGTTCAAGTTTTAAAAAGATTTGTGAAAGTTTTAAGGAGGAAGAAAAGGAAACAAACCATATACCTTGTTGCTTGTTCTTCTCTTTGTTTTTTTTGAATTTTCAGGTTTGAGCTTTGTTATTGATCTTTGTTCAGCATACATCCGAATGTATATGGAGGTGGTTATGCAACCACTAGGATCTTGGAAGTAAGATCCTAAGGTATTTTCTTGTTACCTTTTTAAAATTTCAGAAAAAAGGAAGTTGCATGTGATTTTGCTTGATTTGGTGGAATTTGTTGTTTAAGCTGTGTGATTTGTATTCTTTGGAGTTTATATGCATGATTGATGCTATTTGGATCATATTGGTTAAGTTTTTAAGTGAATTGGTTTGATAAAAAGTTGAAAACAATTTTTAAAAGGGTGTTTGGAAACAGGTTTTAGCAGGGTATTTGATTTAATCTTGTGTTTAAAAAGGTGTTAGCTAGGTAGAAAAAGATTGATTAAGGTTGCTAGTTAGTTAGTAGTGAGTTTGGAACAAATTTTGAGTAGTTTGTGTGCTTGAAAAGTGAAAATCATAGGTAGAAACCTGCATACCATCTTTCTGCCTGTTTTTCTCCATTTTTGGTGATTGATTTTGTGAAATCTGCTAAGTGTTATGATATAAGAGTTATTGGAACTGCTTGATTGTTAGTTGGTGAGTGTGTGTGCCAAGTTTGGTCAATTGAAACTCAATAGGGTGCTAGAAATCTGCTTAACAGTCCCACCAGACCTTATTTTTGTCTCAGCAACTAGCATAAGCCATGATGTGCCTTGATTTGTGATTATCTTTCTGTGCTAGTTGTTGATTCCTGTTTATTGTGACTCCCTACACTCAGAAAGAGTGTAGGGGTGCCCTTTGTTCCAAGAAATCACCACAAAAAAGTCACTAACCAAGTCCTCTTGGTTGTTTACTTATTCATCAGTAAACCAACAAGAACTGGGCACAAATTGCCTTCATTTTGGCTTAATCTTGGATAATTTTTGATTTAGATTGTGTTTTTGTGTGTTAAAAGGCTACTGGATCAAGTTTTTAAAGCTAAAAAAAAAAAAATATAAACTCCAAAAAGGACGTGGCCAGGACTCGAACCTGCGCCACTCCTCTCACAACACATACAAGTTACCATTGCGCCCTGGGGACTTTGACTGTTAGATTTGGTTTTGAATTATATTTAAGGGCGTTTTGGTTTGGGCTTATTTAAATAAGCCGTGACCTTTTCAGCTTATTATAGCTTATTGGTTAAGTGTTTTTGGTATCTTTCATTTTTCCTAGGATTATAATAGAGTTTAGGATTTTTCTGGCTAAAAGTATTATTTTTCCTTTTATTTAATTAATTTTTAGGATTATTTCTAGTTTTTAATTTAAAAAGTCATTAAAAAATATTAAACAGTAAGTAAAAAATACAAAAAAATAGTTTTTAGGTTTTAATTCTTGTTTTTGAGGTTTACAAATCAAAAAGTTTTCAAAAACTTTAATTTTTAATTTTATTTAATTTTAGGGTTTTTAGATAACTTTAAGAATTAATATAAAATTAACTAAAAGGTTTTAGGAACTTTTATTTACATTTTCTTCTTAGTTAGAATATTTAGGATTTTTGAGAATTTTTTAGAATTTATTTGAGAACTTTTCATTTTTTGGAATTTTTTAATATTATTTTATTCATTAAAATTCAAACTTTTATTTTTATTTCTTTTTCATTTTTCCTAGGTTCTTTATCATTAATTAGGACTTTTCCCATTTGTAGAATAATTTTTAGGCTTTTTAATTAATTTTTAGAATTAATTTAAGATTTAATAGTTTTTAATAGTTTTTAGGAGTTTAAAAATAGTTTAATTTGGTCTTAAAATTTTTAAAAGTAGTTTTTAGCTTAATTAGGTCATTTTTGAGGTTTACAAACTATAAAATCTTGTTTAGGGCTTTTTAATAATTAAAAGTGATTTTTAGGGCTTTAATTAGCATTAAAAAGTCATTATTTAATTAATTAAAAGGTTTTAGCAAGTTTGGATTTTTTGTAAACTCTTAGAACATTATTTGGGATTTTTAGTAATTTTTAGAAATTTTTAGGTTAAAATTTTAATTTTCGTCGTTTTTACGGTCTTACGTTTACGCCTTTTTCGTCGTAGTTTAATTAGTTTTCGTAACCGTCAATTCTTTCCTTTCTCATTTCTTTTTCAATTATCATAATCACAAACATCATAAATCAACTCTTAACACAACGCACTTGCCTCCTTAGGAAACGAACTTGCTTGGTCATTGGTGCTCGGTTTTCCTAAACCGACACTTAACGCTTACCACTATTTATTGCTCTTTTCCTAAAGGGTAGTAAAACACTACAATCACTTACATTGGGGTTTTTGGTTGCCATGAATGTTCATCATTCTCAAGTTTCACGTTCCCCATACCAAGCTTAAAAATGAGATCATTGTTATTATAAGTTAGCAAACTAACACGAACTCATGTGGCCCAATTATTCACCTAGACTCCCTTATTCCTAGGTGTATCTCTTATATTTTAATAATGTCTTAAATAATCACGAGGATGCATTGTTTGACTTATTTCGATAGTTATTTAGGCTGAAAATAAAGTGGGACGATTTAATCAATAGTTAGCTAAAGGAAAAAATCTTTTAAAACTGCTTCTCGGGACCTCATAAAGTTCATATCTTGGCATAACTCGCTTCACGATTTGAGACCTTTCTCGGACCGATATTTGGCAGCGACTTCATACTTCAAATCTTTGAGAGGCGTTCTTGAAATTATGGTCTTCTCTTCATAATAGGAATTTCTTCGCTTGAAGTTTTTGAGAGATTATTCATATTTGGACGACGACTTCTTCATTTGTCTCTAATCTTTATTTTGGACTTTGATATACAACGATCCGCCTCCTTTTAGGACTTGGATCTATTTATCCTCATGCCTTGCTAGGGTCTTTTCGGATAGACTTCTCCATGATCTTTTGGGGAGTACTTGCTTTTCGTCGTGTGTCTCGATCCTTCATATTGATTTTCGATAAATGATTCTTCACATCACTTTCGGATCTTTAGCAACAAAATGTAGCCCTCATGCCTTGTTAGGGCCTTTTCGGACTCGCCAATCTTCGCATCCCGCTTCAATAAGTTATGCCTTGGATATGTACTCTAATTAATACCGAGCAACTTTTAAACGATCTTGTGCTAGAAGCTAAGTAACTTTTCAAATCGTACAACCTTATTTATTGCAGATAAATTTATTAGCAAGCGAAGGGAGAATAGGCTTATAATCAACTCACATAAATTCACGAAAGAATACCAAACTTATAATCGTCTCTCGTTCTCCACAATTTAAAATCTCAAGGAATGAGACTCGTGGATGCTTAGCCAATTAAATCAAAGTTTTGGGTTTTCGAGTCATCTATAGGATCTTACAAATTCTTAGACTTTTTCAAGTTTAGAATTCGCATTTTAAAGTTCCATTGATAAACAAGTCTCTAGGATCAATTATAGGAACTTGCGAAAAGTTCTTGTTCTTAACCCGTGAGAGTTAAGACTTTCGCGTTTTAAAGTTCCCTATATAAAAGCCTAGCAAAACTTGACTTAAACACGTTAAGGATACTAGCTAGAGTAAACTTAGATAAGTAAACTCGGGTTGAGTCAAAATATTCACGACTTTGAAAAATTTAAAACCACTTTATTGAAAATTTATTCTAGCAAGGAAAGAAAATAATCATAACAAAGGAAAATACCACTATACAACTAGGCCAAAATAGATTAAAAATTTTGAAAAATGTCGAAAAATCAAATTTTCTAGTTAAAAGGAGGACAAATTCATGGAAAAGACCACTTACTTCGATATAAGTCCCCCCTACACTTGATATAAACATTATCCTCAATGTTTAAGCATGTGGGAGTAAACTCCCCTACACTTATGACATTGTGCACTTTGTTTAAATCTTGCTAAGGAAAGGACAACTCTAGTGATTTCAATGTGAACATATAAGATATGAAATATTGAATCACGACAGTTTTAGGATAGAACCGGGAAGACGAGAACACAGGATCACGGTTCGTCAAAAGTCATCGAGAATGGATCTTTGAAGCTTTAATCCCTGCACAGAAGAAGAAACAATACAATAAAACACATACTGGGCTCCCCCTACACTTATTATGAAAACGGTAAAGGATATATCACGGGTTGCCTCCCGAGAAGCACTTGTTTTTGTTCACCGAGTCACGAGCCTGACTCGACCCAAAACTAGTTCATGGGAAACGTGGTGAGGGATGGAATCATCTCTCCTCAACAATGTACAACTTCACGCGCTAGCCATAGGGAAAGACTTTGGCGACGGTGAATGGACCAGACCAGCGGCTCTTCAACTTGCCCGAGAAGATCTTCAACCGAGAGTTAAAAAGCAAGACTTGATCACCAACGTGGAACTCTCGGTTCTTAATCCTTGAATCATGGATGATCTTGGTCTTCTCCTTGTAGATTAGTGAGTTCTCGTAAGCTTCATTCCTCAGTTCATTAATCTCATTGAGTTGAATCTTCCGAAGATCACCGGCTTTGTTGATGTCGAAGTTAGCCCACTTCAAGGCCCAGTATGCCTTATGTTCCAGCTCGATAGGGAGGTGGCATGCTTTCCCGTACACAAGACGATAAGGTGTACAACCAATCGGGGTCTTATAAGCAGTACGGAAAGCCCACAAATCATCACCTAACTTATCGGCCCACGAGGCACGATGCTCTCCCACAGTACGTTCCAGAATTCGCTTCAATCCGCGGTTAGAAATCTCGGCTTGACCATTGGTTTTAGGATGATAAGCGGTGGAAAGACGGTGATTGACACCGTACTTAGCCATAACTCTTGCGAACTGATCATTGCAAAAATGAGTCCCGCGGTCACTGATTATAGCACGAGGAACGCCGAATTGAGCAAAGAGCTGCTTTAAAAAGTTCACAACCACCCTCACATCGTTTGTAGGGAGAGCCTTGGCTTCAACCCATTTAGAAACGTGGTCAACGGCTACGAGGATGTACTTGTTCCCTTTAGATGATGTAAATGGCCCCATAAAGTCGATGCCCCATACATCAAAGATTTCACATTCTTGTATGAAATTTTGAGGCATCTCATCTTTATGTGTGATCTTGCCTTGTCTTTGGCAAGCATCACAATGTTTAACCATGTCGTGAGCGTCACGATAAATGGTGGGCCAATAAAATCCAGAGTCGAATACTTTCTTCGCGGTGTAATTGGGAATAAAGTGACCACCGGTGGGTCCTTTATGGCAAGCATCAAGGATTTGTACCGCTCCCGGCCCATCAACACATCGACGAATAATCAGATCAGCACATTGCTTGAAAAGATAAGGGTCGTCCCAGAAATAATGTTAAATATCTTTAAAGAACTTTTTATTTTGTTGAGACGTTAACCCCTCCTTGAGAATTCCACCCGCTAAGTAGTTTGCAATGTCTGTAAACCACGGGGTGTCATCAAGATTGGAATTTATAGACATTAAGGCCTCAAGGGGAAAAGAGTCATTGATCTCTTGGTTCGGATGATCCCCTTGATAAGGATCCTCAAGTCTACTTAGATGATCCGCGGCTAGGTTTTCCGCTCACTTTTTGTCACGAATTTCGATTTTAAATTCTTGAAGGAGCAAAACCCAACGAAGAAGTCTTGGCTTATAATCTTGCTTAGTTAACAAGTACTTCAACGCGGAATGATCGGTATACACGATGGTGGTAGAAAGGACAAGATAGGGGCGGAATTTTTCAAAAGCATACACTACAGGTAAAAGCTCTTTTTCGGTAGTGGTATAATGCAATTGAGCCCCCGTCATTGTCTTGCTAGCATAGTGGATTGGTTGGAAGTGTTTGTTCACTCTTTGGCCTAAAACCGCTCCAATAGCAAAGTCGCTAGCATCACACATCAATTCAAAAGGTAGCTCCTAATTAGGGGTAACCAAGACAGGTGCCTTGGTTAGCTTATCCTTAAGAAGATTGAAGGATTCAAGACACTCTTTGGAAAAGATGAAAGGAGTATCTTTTTCCAAGAGGTGGGTCATCGGGCGAGCGATTTTAGAAAAATCTTGAATGAATCGACGATAGAAGCCCGCATGACCAAGGAAACTTCTCACACCCTTCACGGTTGAAGGTGGAGGTAATTTGGCTATGACATCCACTTTAGCACGGTCAACTTCAAGACCGGCTTTAGAGATTTTATGTCCAAGCACAATGCCTTCTTTTACCATGAAATGGCATTTTTCCCAATTTAAAACAAGGCGAGTGTCTTCGCACCGCTTAAGCATACGTTCTAAATTGGCAAGGCAATGAGAGAAAGAATCACCATAAACCGAGAAATCATCCATGAAGACTTCCATAGTTTCTTCAACCATGTCATGGAAGATAGCCATAATACACCTTTGGAAAGTCCCAGGAGCATTGCATAAGCCGAAAGGCATTCTTTTCTAGGCAAATGTTCCGTAAGGACAAGTGAATGTGGTTTTCTCTTGGTCTTTGGGATAGATGGGAATTTTAAAATACCCGGAGAAACCGTCTAAAAAGCAGTAATAGTCATTACCCTCTAGACGTTCAAGCATTTGGTCCATGAAAGGAAGGGTAAAATGATCCTTTCTCGTAGTATCATTGAGTTTGCGATAGTCTATACAAACTCTCCACCCTGTAACGAGACGAGTAGGAATCAACTCGTTGTTTTCATTGGGCACAACGGTGATTCCGCCTTTCTTAGGCACACAATGGACGGGACTAACCCATGGTGAATCCGAGATAGGATAGATCATTCCCGCGTCAAGAAGTTTGATAACCTGTTTTTTGATTACGTCATGGATCTTAGGATTCACCCTTCTTTGGCTTTGAATAGTGGGTTTAAAGTCGTCCTCCATGAGAATTTTATGTGTTCAAAAGTGAGGATCAATTCCACGAATATCGGAGATCTTCCACGCAATAGCTTTCTTGTGATTCTTCAGAACGACGATAAGTCTAGATTTTTCTTCCTCTTTTAAGTCCTTTGCGATGATGAAGGGTGACTTCTTGTTGTCTTCAAGGAAAACATACTCGAGATGAGACGGTAGGTCCTTAAGCTCTAAATCCGGAGGATTTTTTATGGAAGGCGTAGTCAAATTTGGTTCATCGATAGAGATATCCTTAGGAGATGGTGGAGAAATATGGTCCTCATTGAGAAGTTTCTCAATGGTACGAATTTCTTCATCCCAATTGGAGGGAGAATCGTCATATTGCAAGTCCACATCTCCCAAAGTTGCTTCAAATTCTTTCAAGATGAAATCACTTTCTCCAAATGGAGTTAGTGATGGAGCAATAGAGGGAACGGTCTGAACAGTGGGTAGAGAAGAAGAACCACTTTTACAAGCATCTTTGAAAGGTTCTCACAAGCCTCATCAAGAACATCAATGAAATTAACACTCTCGTTTTCAGAAGGCTGCTTAGAAAGTTTACCCATGTTGAAGACGATTTTAACGTCACCAACTCTCATGATTAATTCGCCTGCGGCTACATCAATGAGAGTGCGACCGGTCCTCAAGAATGGACGTCCAACGATTAATGTAAAACGAGGGTCCATCTCGTAGTCAACGACAACAAAATCCACCGGAAAGGTGAATTTGTCGACACCAACGAAGACGTCTTCGGCTATCCCCACTGGATAAGCAACCGTACGGTTAGCTAATTCCAAAGTCATTCGTGTGGGGACTAGCTCGGGTAGACATAATTGTTTCCAAACACCTAATGGCATTAAGTTTATACTAGCACCTAGATCGGCTAGGGCCATACAATTCTTTACCCCAGGGAAGTTGCAAGGAATCAAGAAACGACCCGAATCACCAAGTTTGGTTGGTAATTTCCTTAAGATCACTGCGGAGCAATTCTCATTAAGTTGGGTCTGAGCAATATCGAGAAGTTTCTCCTTATCACTGAGAAGATCTTTAAACATTTTAGCATATTTAGGCATGTGAGCGAGAGCCTCAGCAAAGGAGATATTGAAATTTAGTTGCTTAAACATTTTAAGAAAGTTAGAAACCTGAATATCATCCTTGTTCTTCAATTTCTCTTTCCTCAACCTTGAAGGATAAGGTATATTGGGTTGAGATGAAGGCTTTGGGATAGAATTCTCACTCACATCCTTGGGTGTTGGAGGGGTAGAAGTATAAGGTGGTGGAATAGAAGATGGAGGATTTGGAGAAGGAGACTCGTTTTCCTTAGTCACAATCACCGTTGTAGGTGTAGGAAGCTCGGGTTCCTTTAAACCTTTTCCACTACGAGTGGTGATTGCTTTCATCTCCCCTCTGGGATTAGCAACGGTGTTACTCGGAAGAGAACCCGATCCAGAGGCTTGATTACTTGGGAAGAAACTATCGATCATGTTCCTCAAGTCATTCGTTTGACTTGCCAAAGTGTTTCGCATATCAGCTCGAAGATCATTCCCTTGCTTCGCCATATTTGCTTTCATGTTAGCCATTTCTCGCTGAAGATTTTGCACTATCGCATCATTAGTCCTCATGTAGGTTTCAACCTCTTGGTGTAATGCAGTGGGTTGGTTGGGAGGAGCATGGTAGGCAGGTGGTTGATAAGCAGGTTGTTGGTAAACTTGGTTGTTTCTTTGAGGTGGATATGGGTTTCTTTGGTTTTGATATGGAGTTGGAGCACGTGGTTGGTTTTGATTGTTGCAATTTAGGTTAGTTAGGTTTTGTGGGGGGAAACCGGGTGGTGAAAGAAAGTTGTTTGAGCGATATCTGAGCAAGTTGCAGTCACCTTGAGGACGTGCTTGATAGCCTCCTAGAGAATAGGTACCGTTGGCGGCATACACATTTTACGGATTGTCATGAGTCGAAGGACAATCGGTGTATGAGTGAGATCCCCCGCATATTTTACATAATTGAGTCAAAACACTAGCTTGGCCAGTGATAGCTTTGGTATTGTTGGCGGCTTGGAGAGAAAGTGATTCAACAAGCGAAGTAAGCTTATCAATTCTCTTGTCGCTCTCATTAGTGCTAGCACTAGCCACATTGGTCCAAACACTCTTGGTATGCACTCTAGACTTGTTCTCAACAATATCCCAAGCGGCATTAGCAGACTTAACCAAAATGTTACCCCCCGAGGCACTATTTAGTGAATCTTGGTCATTCATGCTTAAACCATTGTAAAAAGTATTGATTTGATGTACTTTTGTTAAACCATATTGTGGACACTTTCTTAAAAGTTCCTTAAAATGGTTTCACTAAATGTCTCACCGTACTTTTGTTCAAAAGTAATGATTTCATTCCGCATAGCGGTAGTACGTGAGGGTGGGAAAAAGTAGTTGATGAATTTGGTCTCTAAATCCGTCCACGTAAGAATACTTTGTGGCGGTTCCTTATCAAGCCAATTCCGGGCTTGTCCCTCTAAGGAGAAAGGAAAAAGTTGCAAGCGAATTACCTCTTTTGAAACCCCATTATACTTAACCGTATTAGTGAGTTGAAGAAACCTTTTAATATGGTCATAAGGATCATCAATTGAACGCCCCAAGAATGGTTGAGCATAGACCATTTGAATGAAGCCGGATTTGAGCTCAAAGTTGTTGGCTCCAATCGCGGGTATGACAATAGCATCGTTGTTGCCCTCTACATGTGCTTGCAAAAGTTCGATCATTGGAAGATTGTCCGGTAGAGGTTCATTGTTGTTATTATTCATGTTGGGTTGAGGTGGATTATTATTATTGTTGTGTACACCGGCCATGTCTAAGTTATCGAGAGTCTCGGGCTCGGGATAAGACGTTGATCGAGTGTGCATACACCTGCAAAAGAAATAACAAAGCAGAAATATTTTTGGTTTTTTGTGTTTTTTAATTTTTTTGTATTTTTAAAAATTGTATATTTTTTAGGAGTTTTGAACATTTTAAAGCAAGGAAAATAACGTTCAAAGACGAACGGATCCCAAAATCCAACGCGTCTCTCACTAAAAACCGTTAATCTTAACGAAAAGAGCCGGCAGCGGAGCCATTTAATACAAGGTTTTTAAGCTCGTATGAAAATTCGTTAAACCGATCTTTTCGAATTGATTATTGGTAGAAAGTGTGACTCAGTCGTTCTTGGTGGAACAATAAATGGGGAAAAGTTATCTAATTTAAACTAAAAATGAAAATGTCGTTGAAAGCTTGAAAATTTAATCTAAGGTAAACAATTTAAAACAGTGCTAAGTAAAAAGGCAGGAAAAATAAAAGTTGGAAAATAGAAACAATTAAGAAAATTCCTAATTAAACTAAGTCTGGAAATTGGAATTTCAGATAAATGAATTTTCGGAATAATGATGTTTTCAGAGAAATAGGCATCTTCGGAATACTTGCTTTTTCGGAAAAAGAAATTCTTCGGAATAAAAGGATCTTCGGAAAAATGGTAATTTCGGAATAACAAGCTTTTCAGAGAAAATTGGATCTTCGGAAAAAGAAGGTTTTCAGAGAAATTTTCGGAAAAACAGTGTATTCAGAGAAATGATAATTTCGGAAAAAGAACTTTTCAGAGAAAGTAAATCTTCGGAATAATATAATCTTCGGAATAATAGGTTTTTCGGAAAAAGATGGTTTTCATAAAAATGATGAATTCAGAGAAAGGATATCTTCGGAAAAAGGTTTTTCGGAATAATTGCTAATTTAGAGAAAGGGACGAATTCAGATTTTTAAAACCCTTTTCTGAAATTGTTGAAGCACGGATACAGTAAACAAAAATAAGAAAAATTAAGAGATAAGCCACTAATAAGCATAAACCAAACAAGCAATTAACCAAAACTTTAACCAAATAAATTTTAAGAAGAACTAAATAAGCCACAAATTAAAAACTATAAAAATACTAATTAATCAAAACATTTAAAATCAACTAATAAGCAATCCTAATAATCTATCGAAACAAATTAATCAAAAATAAGCCAAACACTAAAAGATTAATAACCACAATAAGCTCAAAACATCCACCACATCAAAACTAGAAGATCAATCACAAGAACAAATCAATCACATAATCAAAGAGATGAGATTAACTATATGATTATCAAGATTAAGAAAAAGATTAAGAAAGGTAGAATGAGAATTAAGAAAATAAGCTTGATTGATTAAAGATGAATGTAAAAAGATTACAAGATTAATGGAAAGATTAACAAGTTTGAAAGAAAAACTAGAGAAAAAAATAAAACACTTAAAAACTAAAAATTAACTACCAAAAGATTAACCACCTAACACCCTCCTAATGACATATTAGGAGGGTATTTATAAGAGGTGGGGAGATTACATGCTTAAACAATCTAATTTCGTTCTTCTCGTCTCGACTCGACTTAATTTCTATGTCTTTCTTGATGTCGTCTCGGGATTTGTCGATATAAGTTGAACTTGTCTTATAATTTTCTTCTATAATTAGACTTGAGTTCTTCGACTTCATTAAACTTCCGTCTTTAGACTTTTTCTTCGATAAATCTTCAGAATTGGCCTTGGACTTCCGTTCTTTTTGCATTCTCGATCTTTCGACTTCGTCTTTAGTCTTTTTCTTCGATAAAAGCCCGTGATAGCCCATGTTTTCTTCCTTTTGCATCTTTTGGTCCTAAAACACAATAAAAACACAAACCACGCATAATTCCGACTTTTACGACATAAAATACACGTTTTGGTCTTGTTATTATTGGAAATAAGTGGTAAAAGGATAAGTGTTTTCACACTTATTAGTAAGTTAGACAGAGAGAGATGGAATCAGCAGTAAATTCTCACGGGATATTATGAGCCTCATAACGACAATGGTACTTAATAGTCTAAGCAAAAATATTTCAAAGTTTCTCAACGACTTTCAAAACTTTTCAAGACATTTGCTTAAGACTAAGAGCTTCTCGAGTATATGGACATCCACGATAATGATGCTTCCGAGAGTTCGAAATCATCATGGGGGAAGATCGTGTACTTTGAAGTAATCGGATCACCTTCCAGGGGGAAGTATTGTACATGGAATGGTGTCTACTTACTTTATATGATTTTTATGAAGTATTCTACAGGCGTGAGTAGAATTGTTGCTGATTTCCTGCATGTTACCCCAAACGAATTATCACCAAAACCTAAACGACATGAAACAGTATAGAAGCAGTGTTATTTGGTGTGGTTCTTCTACAAATTTCCGTTGTGCACTTAAACCGATGAGCTAGAAGATTGTTCAAACTACATCAAAGTGTCAGAATCTGCTTAAGATACAGATATTGGTTTAGGGGGAAGCTGATTCAGAAACTTCGTCAAAAAGAAGTCTATGAAGAAAGTTTTTTAAATACATGTTGCATGAATTGGGGGGAAGTTAATCCAAATCATGCATATTACAATTGTTCCACAACAAGTAAAGACAAAGAGGATTCAAGCTGAGGTACAAGTTATGAAGACCATAAGAATTAAAAGACATCCTTAGCAATAGAAGCGCCTTGCAAGACTTTATTTTGTTGTATTTTTACTTGTTAAGAACATTGTAAGTAATTCCGTATGTCTCCACATTGGGGGAAGATTGTTAGCCCTAAAATATGAGCGCCATATACGGAATTACATTAGATTCAGATAGGCAAAACATGGAGGGACACTATTGACAAGTTGTCAAAGTTACTCCTTGTTTAGCCTATATATACCCCTCCATACTTCCATGGAAGGGTGACGATTCCCATTTGTTTATTTTCACTTCTCTCTCTGAAATAAACACACTCATTTCACTGTGTTATCTTTCTCTCTCTAAAATGTCTAAACACTTATTTTATCCTCCCCGACCTCCGGATCACCCAAAAATAGCTTTGAATCTTATGTTTAACACGAGTGGCTTCCCGCTCGAAACGATTCCTTAAAAGGTCTAAGCATAATGACAATCTTGGTCCTGATGACCCTGCTCTGATGATGCTGAATAGTTTCTGGTTCCATATTTAAGATGGATTTTCTGAATCTGACAAAATGAATAAGCTATAGTATGTAGGATACATGAAACGGTACGTATATATATCCTGAAGATTAAATTTATATATCTGAGCAAGCTGCTGGAAGTATATAGGGATGAACTACGTGAACAATTGTGAACGTACTACGTGAGAAATTGTGAACGTGGTTCGCGATCATCTGATGAATGCTGGCATGGAATATGTCGTGAACGTGATCTGTGGAACACACTATGAACGTGATACTAGACATATCATGAACGTATGCTGACTGAGGAAGGAATGCCAAACAATACGGCCTGAGATGTGAAACGTTTGCCTGGGTATGGAAAAATTATGCTAAACTTGATTCTGTGACCGTATTCAGTAACAAGCTGTGAAGCGTGTATCGTGAGATGGAACGCGAATCTGAACGCGGACAATGTCATGAATGCGGGTATGAACTTACCTCATGAGGTAGCACAAACATGGACTGAAACAACATCATATGTGAACGTGAGATGCAAACGTGAACATGAATGTGAGCGTGATTCGCGAATGTGAATTTCTATCTGACCTGATTGTTGATGGAATACTTAGAAGTTGTATGATCTATTGCTGAATTTCCTGCAGATCTGCTACTGCAAAATCCCTTCGGAAGAAAGCGTGTAGGTTGGGTTAAGTGGTCGACAATGACTTAGATAGTATCATGCTTCTTCTGAGTCTGTGGTAAACTAATAACAATCTTTATGGAGTCTCGTCTCCTTTCGGTCCAGAATTTCCACTGGTAGTAAATAACTCGATAGCACGACGGCGTTCTATCTTAAACCTACTAGAATGGTAGGCACCTAGACATGAACATAGGTGCATCAATGTGTGATACTGCTTTTTATCAAATTCTGCCTGGAATTACAGAACATTCTGGTGGAAATCTGGTTGAATAGTCATGGAAGAATTTTTAGTGATAGCTGCCAACAATTTTTGCGGTAATAGTTAGTTGAGTTCTAGAAGTTTTTGTACCTCATTCACAGGCGTCGGTAGGACCATCAGGTGATGGCCTTCACCTTCGCAGGATTATCTGAAATTTCTTTCTACTGAAGTAGGGTGGCTCAGAAATGCCACTTTTTTCATCTGTGATATACATCTGAAAAGTGCTCATATATTTTCTCCTATCGGAGAATCTACGGAATCGAAAAAATATAAAATCCCCTTGTTCTCCTCTAGAATTTAGCAGATAAGGATATTATTGATAAATATGCTGGCGAACTGGTTTAAGAATTCGTGGGAAAAAAAATTATTCTTAAATTTCATAATATAGCTGGAGTATTAGGGAGCTTAGAAGTATAATTCAAAAATTTAGAGAGACTATGACGTGTGCAACAGCAGTCTGGAAAACCTCATGTTCTTTCTCTTACCACTTCTGGTGGCATAATCCTGAATCGTTCTAGAAAATATTTAAGACATCGTAGCATATCGTATAGACCTTCTATACGTGAGATGACATCGATTATGAATGGTGATCTTGTAAAGTTTTCGGTGGTCAATATATGATCTCATGTTACTAGCCTTCTGTCTGATAGATAGGAACGGTACACCTTCTAGTGGTGCGATAGGGCGAATAAATCCTTGTTCTGATAACTCTTGCAGCAAATGTTGCAACTCTTTTAACTCAGCTGAAACCCTGCAATAAAGAGTTTTAAAATGGGTTCTGTTCTTGAGACAAGCTCGATGTTAAATTATTTCTCGTGGTTAGGAAGGAATTTCTGGAAAACCATCTTGAACAACATCTGGAAATATTAGGATAATCTGCTGATCATGGATTCGAGGAATTTCAGAAGTGAATTTATAACTGGTAGCTAAAAGTCTTCGTAGCTATGGACTGATAAGTCACGCACTTGTAAGGTAGAAATAATTTGTACTGATTTTTCTGGCAGAAGTATAATGAATATATTTGGGATTTAGTAAGATGGATCTCGTCGTTAACTGAAAGTAAGACTTTAATAAATATGGTGATACTGTTGAGTCCTTTCTGGATGAGAGGCAGGTAACTACCTGATTTAAGATAAAGCTGACATAGGAATACGTGAAGTAAACATGGCAACTTTCACTGAATGTGTTTATCTGTAACCTCACAGAATGAACACTGCGTGTCTAACCTGGATAATACTCCAGTGGTGGTAGCTGGATCTTTAATGGTCTGATTTATGCGTGGCATAACAGAACGGGTATACCCCCTTGGAGGGTACCCTGACTTTTGGAGGACCTGGTTTAGGAGGCATACTGGTGTTATGAATCTGACTCGTACTTTGAGAAGGTATTCGTATGACGTGTACTATGACTGGTGTCCTGACATGTGTCTTCCGAAATAATACTTGAGACCTATGTCTTGACTGTTGTCCGGACATGTATCTTAATGGGTGAGTCTAAATAAGGTTAAGAATTTCTGGTAACTGCTAGGGTTGGCAGACCGGTTAGACTGCTGACCTCTGTATTTCTGGTCACGTCCGTTCTGGAGTTCCGATGGTTACTGACTGATTAATTATAAGCACGGTGGTTGTCATTACCGCCTTGTCTGTCAGTTTCTAGATGGTCATTATCATGACCGTGATTCATGTAACTATTCTGTTGAGTGGCCGGCTGGGTTCCGGTTCCCACTCTTCTGAATGAAAGGTTAGCTGAGTGAAGTGTGACATCTAGCTGAGAAAGTAAAATCATGGGATGGGATGGTAGCGTCTGATGGTTGAAATTTATTCTTGTCAGAAATTTCAAATTTATAGTTTTCGTCCTTGTTCTACATAGTCTTCATAGTATAAACATCATCAGCATCTTGAGAAATCTCCAAATCATCGGGAGCATCAACATTTGTGAGGTCTTAAAAGTGTTAGCAGCATCAGTATCTGGTAGAATATCGACAAGTGGAAACGCCTGAGATGATTAAGAATCGATTAGCAATATCCATGGAGTAGGGTACCTGGAGTACACCTGGACTACTGTACATGAAGAAAATGAAAACTGCACATGGAGCATATCTGAGACACTGTACGTGGAGTACACATGCAATACTGTACATGCAGTATAACTGAGACATTGTACATGGGGTACATATGGAATACTGTACATGGCACTGGTGGAAATTTTATGGGATGATCGATACTGGTGTCGCTTGTCTGACATGATCCAAGAAATAAATTGATTTTAAACGGTAGTAAACTGAACTGAAAATAAGTAACATGATAGGCTGACAATTCCTGCGTCGACTTCCTGCTAGTTGTATAGAGGCTGAAAAGTATGATTTAACGGAGTTTCATCAATGTTTAGTATGAAGACATGATTGATGAATACCAGAATATGATTTATCATGAAATAGGATTTTATTGTAACCCTTCTGTATTTTAGCCTGAAAGCATCATCACCTTGCTGAGAACAAAATCAACGTCAGGAGACATGAGACTTAATCAGCATGGAAACGATGTCCACGTGAGAGTATAAAACATGACCGATACAAAGAACATGGAAGAGTAATCGACTGAGGTTTAACATCAACTGATGTGGATGCTATGGTTCAATCCACAAAATTCAAGGAACAAAACATGTGACTAAGTATGGGCGATTCTGGTTCGATCCATACTTGTCGAAATTTTTTGAGATCTTTCATGTATAGAAATTTACAATCTGGGACTAAATATGGATGGTTGTAGTCCAATTCATACTTGTCAAAACTTTATAAATTGTCTTGATATGAGCAAAAGTGAACATCTATGGTTCAGTTCACAAAACAATATTCGACTGAAAGCATGAAAATTTGACCTGAATAATGGTGAACGTTTATGGCTGGTTCACCAAGTAATATTTGACTGAATACATGAATCTGACATGAGTAAGGGTAAACGCCTATGGGTCGATTTACCAATACAAAATCTGAACGGGCAAGGGTGAACGCCTATGGGTCGGTTCACAAAGACCAAATTTGCAGAAAAGCACATGCGACTAAATATGGCCAGTCCTGTACCATCCTTTTACTTAGTCAAAAACTTTAAGAAAACTGACTGATAATTGAAGGAAATCGACTAATAATTGCATGAGGAATATAAAAGATAACAATGCCAAAATCTAGGAAGTTCCTGGTGACTACCCACTAGGTCACAGGTCAAGTTTTAGAGCCTACAGGTCAAACCTATAGCTCTGATAACATAATTGTAACACCCCACTTGGATAAGTGGACCGTTACGTGTATTTATGGCGTGTCATCAAAGCATAAGGTAAATGTCCTAAAATATTAACTGACCATAAAGGAAATACCGGAATCAAACATCGGTAATCCAAATATAAGCTCAAAACATGAAAACTAAATACTGAAGGAAAGGACTAAACAATGTCCAAATAAGCAGAATAATGTAAGAAGTGCATAAAGTAAGAAGTCTGGATAGCTTCCATCCAAATGCACATGCTATCAGAATCCTAAGAGTGTCCTGGTGTACCTGCCGTTAGAACATGAAAAGGAACTACGGCTGAGCATAACGCCAAGTGAACAGATGTAAAGCATGATAAGAAATACTGAAATGAAGCAGATGATAAAATACTCAAAACTGTCAGACTGATAAATAAAGTTGCCGTGGAAATCTGTGTATAATCTGAAAAGTCTGATTTATAAATAATAAAGCTGAATTGTTATCTGTTAAATCTGAAAACATGCATTTACTGTATTTTAATTGCCAAGAGCTTATATAGGTCATGTACTATAACAAATGTTGCATGAGTAACTGGAGGGGTGACCTCGTCATGCTGTAGAGGGGTGACCTCTAAATAATGTGTTGGGTAGAGGGATCATGTTAGCCTTAAAATATTGAGTCAAACAAGAATGTTCGGTCATAGGTTTCTATTGTAATATTTATTAGAACGTTGTAATAAGTAGTTATTTAGTCGTGGTTCACGGGCTTGGATTTAAACTAATTAAAGTCCAAAAGACAAGCCCGGCCCAATATATAGTCCATTAAAGCCCGCATGTTGGTGGACTATATATACTACCCTCCTAGCATGTTAGGAGGGTGGATGTTCATTTGTAACTTCTTTTCTTAATCTAATCTCACCAAGTTAATCATCTCTCTCTCTACTTTCTCTCACTACTTTCTCTCTCTAGGAATTCATCTCTTCTTCATCTATTTTCTTTCTTTATTCATTGCTTAATCATCACAAATTATGGACAACAATTGGTATCAGAGCTAACCGGGGGTGTTTTGTGTTTGTTTGCTTATTTTCGTTGCTTATTCACTGCTTAATTATAAGCAGCTGATGTCATGGAGTCGTCTGTGTTGATTATCAGTCCATTAGCTGTCCACGTGAGGTTTGGTGTCACTTATTTTGGTCCAAAAATTCACACTTTACATAAAACTTGCTGGTGGGTATGAACAGATCTAAAAAGTCCAAAAGTCGGATTCTTTTTCCTCTCGTCTGTCTGTCAGTTTTCTTTTTGGTCAACATGTTTCCTTATTAGATTGTGGCTTATCACAGTTTTTTTAAGCCTTTCTGGGTATGTTTTGGATGAAGATGAGTAGCACAGATCAAAAAGAAAAACAAAAGAAAAGAAATATAGATCGGAATATCATCAGATCCACTATTTTCGGGTGTCAAAACCCTTTTCCGATGGTGATTCCGATGGGGATTCCGATGGGGATTCCGATGGTGATTCTGATGAAGCTTATTCCGATGATGCTTATTCGGATGGTTATTCCGATGGGATGTTTGATTTATTCCGATGGAGTGTGTAATAAATATTCCGATGACTTGTTTTAAAAGAAAAACATTCCGATCATGGTCAATCAAGAAAAAAAAAACCACTCAGAGACCTGACTTACTAAACCAATACCGACTCACACCAACAATCAAACCGACTCCATCTAGTACTCATTGTCACATCTAATACTCAACATATCCATGACTATCTTATCCCATTGACACCTAAAAACTTCATCTAACCAGACTCAAAAAACAGAAATAAATAGCAATCATAAAGATCTCAGATTTTTTTTGTGTTTAGAGACATGCATGTCGAGATCTTTCAAGATCTAACACGAAATAAAATACCATCACAGATCTTTTGTGCTTAATCAACATATCATCATCGACCTTATAGGGATTTTCACCCTGTTGATATTCGAATTTAAAGAAAGAACTATAACAATCATGTTACGTTCTGACTTTGATTCGGTTGAAAAATCAACTAATCAAGTTGACATCTAACCAATACATACAAACCTACCCGAGAGCATTTATTAGATCTTGATGATGTATTGTTCCTGCCTCTAGTCTTCTTAAATGGTTCGAGGGATTTCTGAGCTTAAGATAGAAAGGCTACGGTAGTGAGACTCGTTTGATAAGAATCTCATGGGATTCGATTGGTTTAGTTTGAGATGAGAACATTGATCAGATGAGCTGATGTGATGTAAAAGTATCGTGGCTTGGTTAAATAGTTAATTGTTAATGGGATTTATGCTCATGAGTCGGATTTAAATGTTTATGATGAAGATTGAAGTGATTGAGTACGAGGCAGATTTAAGAGAAGATGTGATGAGAGAGATGGAATGGAGGCGGTGGATAGAAGTTGCTATGAGATTAGGTTAGGGCCAAGTGAGTATAATTAGATCACTGGTGTGCTTTATATATCCCTAACTGATTTGGGATAACTCACAGTTGGGCCTTGATATACGGTCAGTAAAACCAACAAGATTATAAATTCACAGTGGGCCTTGATGTCGATTTGTATTGGATTTAGATATGTTTATGCTAGGCCGAGTATAGTAAACAATCGACAAAGAATTAGAGGTTGGCCGAGTATAATGGTGAAGTTTATTACTTAGGGTTTATTTATCGGGCTACAATGACATTATTTTTAATGTCCGGTATTCGGTATGTCTCTATCGAAAGTGCTTAATTGACAAAGAAAATTATTGGTTTAAAACCCAATATTTTCAAAAATAATTTCGACGACCTCACCGCGGCGCATCAGTTGGGCATATGACTGACGTTGAGCTTCAATGACAAGTTATCTAGACAAATTATCCTTTAATGATATTTTATCATTTGTTCTAGATAACGACATTCTCAAACACAACACCAAAGCAAACAAAACACCTAACACTAAAACGATCCGATATAAGATTCACTTTAACGACAAGGCTAGTTTTGATTCTACAAAGACAAGTGATCACGAAGTGGATTTGGTATTCTTTATTTGAAGTTGAAGTGGGATTTCATGAAGGCGTCTACTTATTTCATCATCGAGCCTTCCTTCTATTTTTCTACCCCTTTTCTTCAAACCCAGTCTATCGATTGATGACTTGCTTGGGCGACCAAATTTATGATTGAGACTTGAATTATCTAGTTTCCACTGTCAATGGGTGGATGGTCGACGACATGGATAACTATCATTTTTGGGTGTCACACGCAGTTGCTCGTGTGGATAACTTCAAGAGGTACAAGAGACTTGTTTCTGCACCGTTCTTCAATCGACATAAGTGCAAGCTTAAGTAACAATTTTGGGGGATTGTACTTCAGTTTCAAGTTTGGAATACCGGGTTTACTTCACATGTGGTCACAACAAATAGCCGAATGAATTCGAGGTTGGTAAGTTAGACAGAGAGAGATGGAATCAGCAATCAATTCTCACGGGATAATAATGAGCCTCATAACGACAATGGTACTTCATAGTCTAAGCAAAAACATTTCAAAGTTTCTCAACGACTTTCAAAACTTTTCAAGACATTTGCTTAAGACTAAGAACTTCTCGAGTATATGGACGTCCACGATAATGATGCTTCCGAGAGTTCGAAATCATCATGGAGGAAGATCGTGTACTTTTAAGTAATCGGATCAACTTCCAGGGGGAAGTAGTATACATGGAATGGTATCTACTTACTTTATATGATTTTTATGAAGTATTCTACAGGCGTGAGAAGAATTGTTGTTGATTTCCTGCATGTTACCCCAAACGGATTATCACCAAAACATAAACGACATGAAACAGTATAGAAGCAGTGTTATTTGGTGTAGTTCTTCTACAAATTTCCGTTGTGCACTTAAACCGGTGAGCTAGAAGATTGTTTAAACTACATCAAAGTGTCAGAATCTGCTTAAGATACAAATATTGGTTTGGGGGGAAGCTGATTCAGAAACTTCGTCAAAAAGAAGTCTATGAACAAAGTTTTTTAATACATGCTGCATGAATTGGGGGGAAGTTAATCCAAATCATGCATATTACAATTGTTCCACAACAAGCAAAGACAAAGAGGATTCAAGCTGAGGTACAAGTTATGAAGACAAGAAGAATTAAAAGACATCCTCAGCATTGGAAGCGCCTTGGAAGACTTTATTTTGTTGTATTTTTACTTGTTAGGAACATTGTAAGTAATTCCGTATGTCTCCACATTGGGGGAAGATTGTTAGCCCTAAAATGTGAGCGCCATTTACGGAATTACATTAGTTTAATATAGCTACACACGCAGGACTAGTTTTGTTAAGTTAGAATAGTTCTTGTGTGTCTAGGCTATATATACCCCTCCATACTTCCATGGAGGGGTGAGGATTCTTCTTACTTGTGTATTTCCCTTTCTCTCTCTAAATACACACACTACATTCAAGCTTTATCTTTCTCTCTCTAAAATGTCTAAATACTTATTTTATCCTCCCCGACCTCCGGATCACCCTCTAGTTAGCTTGAATCTTATATTAACAGATCAACTCCAATGTGAAGGATGTAGAGCACACACAATATTTACCTGATAAACTGTAAACTGATAGCCGAGGATGCATCCATACGCCCCACTAATAATACTGATAAAATGGCCAATCTGAGCTAAATGGGACGCTGCAGGATATCACTCTCCTACAGGTGAGTCATGACACCGGTGCCTCAAGTGTCATGGTTACTGTACCTTCGTAACTAGTACAACTAACTGGTCATGCTTGTATATAAGGCTCAGGCAATATCTTATTTATTAAAATAATTTCTGATAATTTATAACATATATTGGGGAAAAATATTTGGCTGCAAACGGGGAATCCTAATCATGTATAGAAAGGAATTCCTTACTGAAAGGACAGGAAATCCGTACCTTGTGTTCAGTACTGACTGCAAGGAAACGCTTATGAGACTCCTAATCTGATTTCACGGGAGCTACATAAATGACGGACGTGAAATAAGTTAACTGATATCTGTTTAGTTTACTGATTTTTTAACTGTTCTTAGTTTGATTTTATTCTTGTATTATTGTTTGTATATAAACTGATAATATCTGGCTATTCGATAATATTACTGATTAACGTATTTTCCGTATACCTGAATGTTGTATAATGTGAAATTTCCGATATAATTATTATTACTATAAATAGTAATCTGATATAATTAGAAAGTTTCTAAATTCATTTCTTATAAAATATATATTATATCACGCGTTTCAAAATAATTCAAGGTAAAACCATATCGATTTAAATTTACAAATTAAATTAATAAATTTGACAATTTAAATAATTTATTTATAAAACATTTTATACATGATTTAATTAACCAAAATATTTTTCTCGCGTCAAAATATTACTACACCCGAAACCCAAGCTAAACTATCCCCGACACGCCCATGTCTCTGGTTGATCAAACCGGCCCACAAACAACCGGCGTGGTCCCCCACTGAATGTGCAGTGGTTCCTACTGCTAATGCAGTGGTAGCCACTACTCCTGCCTATTCTTCCTATTCTGCCTATTTTGTTCCCACCGTCTTTGTTATGGTTCCCACCGTTAATATATTTTTCCCACTGTTTTTGGACACCCAAACACCCCCTTTTCTGAGTAGCCCCAAACACCCTTGCTTTCTTTCTTTTCCTACTGTTTAGCACAGGAACCCCTTATGGGGCTGGTTTTGGTCGCTGCTGTCACAACCACAACCACCACCATACCCCACTTGGGTCGCGGCTGCCCAAGGTAGTACACACCGAGACCCCCTGTTGGTCTCGGTTCGTGTCAAAACAGTAAAACCCGACACAAAGAAATGGGCTTCATGTGGATATTTATAACCCATTCGTTCTTGATTTGAATAACTGATTTGCGATATAAGTAAAAGGAGTAATATCATTACCGTTTCTTGATTAAGGATGAAGTGTTGAACACACCCAATCACTTGAAGAAATCAACCCGGCACCATTGTTTCTTGATTATAGTTGGCGGCCGTTTTCTTTTTTTTGCAACCCTAATCCTTTTTTTTGTTACTGCTCGTGACAAGGGAATGGGGTTAACTCCCCGTATGTTTTTGTTTTGAGGGTGGGCCGGGCTCCAAAGCCCAAAACTCTTTTGTTTAACCCGCCCCCTTTTATATAGTTTTTCTATTTTCTTCTTTTTTTAATTCTATTCGTACGCTCGTATATTATTCTCGCGCGTTTTTAGAAACGTATAAATTCTGCGTATTTAATATACGTATAATCAAATACGGGTGTTACAATTGTACTTCAGTTTCAAGTTTGGAATATCAGGTTTACTTCATCAATGGTCACTACAGATAGCCGAAAGAATACGAGGTTGGTAAGTTTAGCCAGAGAGTAAATGAGTAGAGATGTGATCAGCAAACAATTCTCACGAGCAACTTGAGCTACAGAACGTCAACAAATATTTCTGCTTCAGACACGAACATCTCGCGATTCTGATTGTACTTGTCAGATGATGCTTCCGAGTGCTCTTAACCACCATACTTTTGACAAGAACATCTCACGATTCTGAGCATACACGTCAGATGATGCTTCTGAGTGTTCTTCACCATCATACTTTTGATAAGAAGATTTCGCGATTCTGAGCGTACTCGTCAGATGATGCTTCCGAGTGTTCTTCACCATCATACTTTCAACAAGAACATCTTGCGATTTTGACCGTAAACGTCAGATGATGCTTCCGAGAGTTCGTAACCATCATGGGGGAAGAACGTGTACTTTAGAGTACTTAGTTCAACCTCCAGGGGGAAGTATTCTACAAGCGTGAGAAGATTTGTTGCTGATTTCTTGCATGTTCCCCCAAACACATAATCATGAAGACCAAAAATGTCAAGGAAGCAGTTACTTGGTGTGGTTTGATTCTTCTTCTACAAAATTCCGCGATGCACTTTAAATGTCAAAGATGGAAGATTTCTCAAGCTACAGAATCTGCTCAAGACAGGGATATTGGTTTGGGGGGAAGCTGATTCAGAAGCTTCGTCAAAAAGAAGTCTTTGAAGAAAGATTTTCAAGACATGTGGTATGAATTGGGGGGAATTTAATCTAGTTCATACATGATACAATGGTTCCTCAACAAGCAAAGACAAATAGGATTCAAACTGGGGTATAAGTTTTTCTAGAAGACTTGAAGACAACAACGTCATCCTCAGCATTTGAAGCAAACTTAATACTGTTATAATTTTGTTGTATTTGCATTTGTTAGGAACATTATAAGTAATTCCGTATGTCTCCACATTGAGGGGAGATTGTTAGCCTTAAAATGTGTGCGACTAACAGAATTACATTAGTTTCATAGCCGGGACTTGCAGGGACTAATATTGTCATATGTAATAGCCCAAGTCCCGTGCTATATATACCCCTCCGTACTTCCATGGAGGGGTGAGGATAATCATTTTACTTGTTTTTCTTTCTCTCACTAGAAATAAACTCTTTGTTTCTAGTATCTCTTGTTTCTCTCTCTACCATGGCTAAACAACACTTCTATCCTCCCCGACCTCCGGATCTTTTACCCGTTTTCTTAGTGAATCCAAGTTAACAAAGTCTTTTCACTTTTAGTCCTCCACAAAGTCAACCATACAAGTTAACACATTGAAGAATGAAGAAATGCCAAAAAAACCCTTCGAATATCATCAAATGGCAAGAAATACCCCTGAAAATACTTTTCAAAACTTTTTGGGGCAAAAGTCTAAAAAACTAAACTTGGATAACAAAGGGATTCAGATTTATTCATGTTTTAACCACAAGTGAAAGAAGAATGGAAGAAGGAGGGTATAAACTGCCAAGACACTATACTTACCTAGACCAGTGATGGCTTGCCACGTGCCCCACTAACACAAATCAGCCAATCACAAGCCATAAACTTACCACCCACATCTCACTCAGTCGGTTTACTTAACTAATTAATAATTAGTTAATAAACACGCGCCAAACAACTATTTAAACATTAAACAAGATCTAAAGCCATGTTCTTCATGTTCATCAGCCAATTTGGGTTTTTCTTAACCACAACGAATTAACCCTTAATCACCTCCAGATTTAAGATTAATGTGGTACTAATCATAACCCAAACATTAAACACTTTGCCACCTCATCACAAGACTCGCATGAGACCATCCCTGCACACGTTTTTTGGGGAAAATGCTAAAACCATGCAGAGAATCTACACACCATAATGAAGCTTACATTTTAAGCTTGTTGTGAGCCCTTGGTCATAATTCCACCACTTTTCCAGCTTTACAAACGTCAAAAATCCTTCACATGTTCATGAGATATTCAAACTACAAGGGCACTCTTGGAAGTTCACCATTAGGGTTTTCACTTTTTATTCAGCATCTTAGGTTTCTTGTAGCCTATATAAGGCATTAGCATTACAACATTTAGCTTTGCTCTTGGTTTTTCTTTGGTCAACTTTCAGTAAATCCTTGTTTCAAGATTAATGAAAAAGTGTTTGAATTGTCTGACGAAATCCAAGTGTCACCTTTAATATATTGTTGTTATTGATTCTAGTTTGTGAATTTAAAGTTTCAAAACCTGTTTTCAAAGATTGTGCAAGAAATTGCAAGTTTTTCCAAAATCTGATATTTTTCTAAGTTCTTGGTTCAAACCTTTAAAATTTTGGATTACAAGTGGTCATAGCACCCTGATAAGGAGCTTATCAAGGTGTAGTGAGCTTGTGGTTTGGGGATATTCAAGGAGTGGGAACAAGCTTGAATTAATCAGCTTTTATTTTCTATTTTCTTTTTTTATATAATCTGCTTGTTCTAACCTTGTTGTTCTTAGCAGCCTATTGGAAGCTTGTGCCTTGTTAAGCTAGGCACATAAGCTCTAAAATTCGTGAGTGTGGATGTAAATTCATGAGGTTTGAGTTCTCTTACCAAAAATCTGTTAAAAAAGTGATATTAAGTGATTTTGTGATCTGATGTTATTTGAGTTGTTCTTGTGGCTTGAATTTAGTTAATACTGCTTGATATTGTTGGTATGATGCTAGATTAGGCTTGGGTAAACCTGTTACACACTTATGCTTTGTTAAATCTTTGATTAAAAAGTGAAAGGGGTGTTTGGGTCCACTGATTTAAGGTTCTTGTTTGATTTTGAGTTAGTGTATAAGGTTGTTAAGTGTTGGTATTTGTTTGTCAAGTTTTTGAGTTCTGATATTTGCATGTTTTGCTCTTTGAAACATCAAATCTGATATTGTGCTATATCTTGCTTGTTTTTTTACTATTTTGACCTAAAATCTTGGTAACACTTAGAGTGTATGCATGTTTAGGATTAAAAAGTGCTTAAATGAAGTTTGTGTAACCTGCTTTAGAGATTTGAAGGTTTGAAATTGGATATGTGGTCAAATATATCAGCAACCTCACTTTGTGTTCTTCATTTGTTCATCAATAACTTTCATAGCTTGAATCTTTGTCTAAACCTTGAACCAGTGTATGAAACAAGTTGATTTGTGTTCATTTGAATTTATTATAGCTTGTGTATGCATTTGGTGAACTTTGGTTGGCTTAATCTTGCTAAATCTGCTTATTTCTTGAAAACTGCTTATTATCTAAGTCTGTGCAATGTCTGATGCTTGTTTGAATTAACTGTATCAATTGGCCTGTTGTTTTTGTGATTCTTTTGTTGTTATTGAATCCTTATAACCCACTGGTTATAAGGGAGCCTTTGTGTTCTTTGATTCCAAAAAAAATCCATATAAGACAAAAAGTCAAGAAAGTCAAGCAGTAGAAACTTTTCCCACTGCTGGACACCAAAAACTAGCCACTGCTAGTGTTAATTTTCAAACAGCTTATCAATAAGCTGTTCTATCTTATTTAGACTTGCAACAACTTTGATTTCGTGATCAATCTTCATCATTTGACCCATTTGTTTATTCTAGAGCTTTTTAGGGTTTGACTTTAGGGTTTGACTAGAAAACCAATTGACTTGACTTTTTCATAAGTGCTTATTTGCTTATCCCAGCTTATTGAGTGGTTCTTTTTGAAAACTTTTTGTTGATTTTGCTTAATTAAGTCATTTGAAACCTTTTGCAAAAAGAATCAGCACTTGAAACAGCCTAGAACGCAAAAACGACTATTCTGTCGTTTTGTGTAGAGAGCTTTTGCTTATTTCAGGCTAATTTCTTGGGCTTTTTCAAAATTTCTTCTTACAGATCTCTTTAGTATCCCAAAAGAATCTTGTGTGTCAAATTAGAGCATATGGCATTAGCTTATGGCTTAATGGGCCAAAAAGCCCATTAAGAATAAGTTGTTGACTATTAAGCTGTGATAAGCACATTTTCAGCTTTTGGACCTTTTGACTTTTGTTCTTAAAATCAAATTTTGAGTGAGATAGGTGATTTTGGGCTTATTTGGAGATCATTTTTCTTATTGGGCCAAAGTTAGCCCATTAAGCACGTTGTTTGGGTTTTTGGCCCATTTGGAGGCCCATTAGGGATAATTTGGTCATTTCAAGTTCATTTTTTGTTTAAATTAGGTTAATTTAAACTAGTTTGCAAGTTTTTAGAATTTTTATAAATTTTTTATTTTTAATAATATTTTATTATTATTTTATTATTAAAATTAGTTTTTAATATTTTTGCAACTTTTTCATTTTCTCAGGTTAAAAACATTAAGTTAGGATATTTAGAACTTTTAGATTAATTTTCTTGTCATTTAATTAATTTTAAGGATTATTTTAATATGCTAATGGTTTTTAATCATTTTTAAATAGTTTTAATTAATTTTAAATTTTCCAAAAATAGTTTTTAGTTTGGTTAAGTTATTTTAGAGGTTTACAAGTTGAAAAATCTCATTTTAGGCTTTTTGTTAATTAAATTGATTTTTTGGGATTTAATTAGCATTAAAAATTATTATTTAATTAAATAAAAAGTTTGAATGAAATTTGATTTTTTGTAAACTCTAATTACATTTTCTGGGATTTATTGCAATTTTCTAGTAATTTTTAGGATAATTTTTAAATTTAGTCACTTTTTACGGTTTTACGTTCACGACTTTCGTCTTAGTTTAATTTTAATCGTATCCGTCATCCTTTTCTCTTTTCTTTTCTCATAATCATAATCACAAATATTAATCATCTCTTTACACAACACACTAGCTTCCTTGAGAACGAACTTACTCATTGGGTCATTTACACTTGGTTTTCCTAAACCACTTGTTTAATACTTACCCTAATTATCTCGTTTTCCTAAACGAGTGTGAATTTACAACTACAGTATTTATATTTTGTTAAGTGTTTTGTATACACATAAGAGTATGTATTTTATTTGTCCATGTTTTAATTACAAAGTAAATGTCATGTAATTATTTGTAAAATCATATAAGTATGTAAGCATACTCAAAACATGTTCATATATATTATGGAAATATATTACATGAGAAATGTTCTAGCATCATTGGGTAAACTTTTATTAAATTTTATCATGGTAAAATCAAGGACTTTACAGCACCACCCCGTTATTTTAGCTTTGTCCTCAAAGCTATTAAAAACGTTGTCATCTATTAAGTGTATAGATGTCATAGATCTAAAAGTTCATCTTAGACATGCTCAGAAACGAATGGTGTCGACAATGTAAAGAGATCGTTATCCGGATCGCTCTATACATCGGATTAAGCAGTATTTGGATGCTACCATTACGGATGGACAGAAAGCAATGCAAAGAGATCTTTATCCGGATCGCACTATACATTTGATTGAGCAGTATTTTGATGCCGCTACCATTACGGATGGGCAGAAAGCAATGCAAAGAGATCTTTATCCGGATCGCACTATACATCCGATTGAGCAGTATTTGGATGTTGCTACAATTACGGATGGACATGAAGCAATGCAAAGAGATGTTTATCCAGATCGCACTATACATCCGATTGAGCAGTATTTGGATGCTGCTACCATTACGGATGGACAGAAAGCAATGCGAAGAGATCTTTATCCGGATCGCTCTATACATCCGATTGAGCAGTATTTGGATGTTGCTACCATTACAGATAGACAGAAAGCAATGCAAAGAGATCTTTATCCGGATCGCACTATACATCCGATTGAGCAGTATTTGGATGTTGCTACCATTACGGATTGACAGAAAGCAATGCAAAGATATCTTTATCCGGATCGCTCTATACATCCAATTTAGCAGTATTTGGATGCTGCTACCATTACGGATGGACAGAAAGCAATGCAAAGAGATCTTTATCCGGATCGCACTATACATCCGATTGAGAAGTATTTGGATGCTGCTACCATTACGGATGGACATAAAGCAATGCAAAGAGATCTTTATCCAGATCGCACTATACATCCGATTGAGTAGTATTTGGATGCTTCTACCATTACAGATGGACAGAAAGCAATGCAAAGAGATCTTTATCCAGATCTCACTATACATCTGATTGAGCAGTATTTGGATGCTGCTACCATTACGGATGGGCTTACAAGGGCTTTTTCAATGGGGTCACGGTCACATCCTTCCAAAAGCTGGGAGAAGGCCAATGGTGTTGTAGCTTTGGTTAGGAGGGAAAATCCATTGTAAATGGTTTCTGGTATGAGGAGGACACGCCAGTATGTTTTATATGCTAGGAAAGATAGGAGAGCTGGGGATGCACTATTTCTGCATCCTTCTCACTGGTGAAAGATATGTTATATCTCCACACCTGACGGTGAAAATTGGGGGTTGAAAGTAAAAAAAAATTAACTAGTACCCCTCTTGTGTCAACAACTATACGCGAAAGACTTGCTGATAAACTTCAAGCCTGTGGGATGCAAACATTAGTCGATGGCACTGAAACTTCTACCCAGTAGAATGGTTAAGATTATTGTTGATGGTGATTGGGTAGGAAGTTGCAAAGAATCTGCACTCATTTGCAGCTGGGCTGGGCGAAATAGGTGCAGAAAAAAAGTACCTCAAATGGTGGAAATAAAAGAAGATACCAAGAATAAAGAAGTGGGCATCTTATGGGATGCTGAAAAGGGTCGTGCATCCACTATTAATGGGTCAAAGTTTGCACAAATTTTGACTTCTAAGGGAAGGAAGTCATTCATTTCAAGGCTTGTTGGATGCTGGTATTGTCGAACTAATTGGACCCGAAGAAGGAAAAAAAGGATTGTCCAAAAGCATGGGGCATCCAACATCTCTCTTTGAGGAATGTCGAATGCAGCCCTACAAAATACACCCATTGTGAGTTGGACATGTCTTTTAGGTTTAAGGTTGCCTAAGATGGCAAACATAACCCTACAAAATACACCCATTGTGAGTTGGACATGTCTTTTAGGTTTAAGGTTGCCTACCTCATCACTTTAGGAAGTGCGGGCTAGGAAAACAGGGCATCCTTTTACCAAATATTTCTGGACTTTGGTGCAGGAGATGACACTAAGCCTGGTGTTGATTATGTCTGGGTTACCATCCCCTCGTATAATCAAGGTTTCATTTCCCTAGGGTATACGAACCAGTTTTTCATCACACACGATAACTGCGCGATATTTTGCTAACCAGTCCATGCCAATAATGACATCGAAGCTACCAAGGCTTATCGGGATCAGGTCGATGTTGAAAGGGTGATTGGAAAGATTTAAGGTATAACCTCGATTGATGGCATCAACCTTCACAATTTTTCCTTCGGCTAACTCTACGGTATAGTGGGGGTTTAAAACTGATGGGGTGACTCCCAATATTTACTAAATTCGGTAGATATAAAACTTCGATCTGCTCCAGTGTCAAATAAGACAGATGCATATCGTTGGTTAAGTGGAAACGTACAGGTAACGATGTTGGAATCCGGGTTGGCTTTGGCATTGCCCACCATGTACACTCGTGATGAGGTCCCCTTGTCGTCCTTTTTCTGGTTGGCCAACTTGGGACAATCTGGTTTCACATGTCCGGGGCTCCACATTCATAACACACTACGTTCCTCCTCGGACCACTATTGCTTCCTCCTGTGGGGTTTCGGTTTCCCTTCTGTCCGCTTCCACTCCCACGGGCATTGGATCTGCCTTTGTTGTTGTTCCCAGGGTTACTGTTGGGTCGAACCGAGGTAACAGCATTGGCTTGACATTAACGAGCAAAATGGCCTTGTTGACCACACTTGTAGCATCCACGACACTGGCCTCCAACAACATGGTGATAGTTGCACTTTAGACATTTAGGCTTGGAACCTTTTTAGTTCCTGGAGCTGGCTGTAGGAGTAGTACCATAAACTTGTCCAACGTCCTGTCTCTTGGGAGGCTGTTGATGCTGGCTACGGGAGCTTTTTTTTCATCCGACTTTCTCTTGTTCTCCGTTTGCCTTTCCGACAGGTTACGGGCTCGTTTATTAATCAGTTCAGTTGCAAATTCCATAGCACTTTCGATAGTAGTGGGTCGTGATGCAAGCACGCTGTCATGAATTGCGTCAGGGAGTCCACTAACATACTTCTCAATCTTTTCTTCCTTTTGAGGGAACTTTCTGGTACACATTAGGATTAAATCTTGAAATCTTTGGTTGTACCAAATGATGTCGTTGTTCTTGCACTGGAGATCCCACATTTCAATCTCCAATTTCTTCATTTCGCCTCTTGGGCAGTACTTTTCAGTCATCTGTTCCTTAAGGTTGGCCCATGTGAGAGTATAAGCAGCGTCGTGTCTAAGGGTAGCAACAACAGAGTTCCACCAGGTAAGGGCACTCTCAAGTAGCGTGCAAGTGGCGAATTTGACTTTGTTCTCATCAGCACAGTCACTGATGAGGAATACAGTCTCCAACCTTTCAAACCAATGCATTAGTTCCACAACTCCTTCCTTTACTCGGTAGTATGAGGGCTTACATTTTAGGAAGTCAGGGTAAGAGAAACCCCAGTTGGCATTGTTTCTACGTACATTGAGGTTTGGACGATCATTCATATTCCGGTCAGCTTCTCTGGCTGCCATGGCGGCTGTGATGCCCTCATTTATCATTTCCCTGAGTTGGGTAGCAGTGACATTTTGAGTAGCCTCAGTATGGTCGGTGTTTGTGGCGTTTGAGCTTATTGCATCATTGAGATTTGATCGAGTAATCACCATTTGTCTATAGTTATACAGAAAATTAGATCATTAGTTTAAGTGTTAGTACAGTTTTTATATTAATTGCACGGGGAAATTTCATGCATAGATTTCATAACAAATTGGATAACCTGTCAGGATTTCATAATATAATACAGTGCATAACAGATATAACAAAAGAAAATGATTACATGCCATTTCCATAAGAAATTAAACATTCATCTAGCATAAGAAATCCTAGACAGAGGCTTAACTGGCATTGTCCGGGGTAGTGGTACACGTATTCTTAAGTACATCATATCAAAAACATCTGTTCGAAAAAAGTACAGTACAAGGATGGATCACAACAGCTTGGAAAAATAAAAGTACAAAAAGTCCTATACCATGATAGCTGGGGTACAACCCATAAGCTTATCATGATGTACAAGAAGTCTAGTACATCTACTCGAATCCTGCCTAGCAGGTCTGCTGGATGAGGCTGGTGCTGGTGGGGCTGGTGAAGCTACAGGTGCTCTCCTGGTACTCCACAATGCCTGAACTGTCAATCGGGTCTCCTTGAGCAGACGGAGTGCAGTCAGCAGCTGGGATCGAAGTCTGTCAACGGCTCCTTGGAGATATGCACTCTCTGCAGTCACTCCATCATGTCGTATGGCTGCAAGGTCAAAGAAAGTAGACAAGGACTGCTCCTGTGCAGTGAGAGCAGCATGGGTCTGGTACTAAAAACTCTCCAAGGTATGAATGCGCTGATGGAGACGGTAGTTATCCTCCAGCAACCACTGTAATGCCTTATCAGTCATGGCATGAACACCTTTGGCTGCCTGGACTCCTACCCATATAGTATGAGAAAGAGAGAGAAGAGTCTATACGCTCATGCATGGAAGTGTAACCCAACTGGCCTGATGTCAACAGGCTGCGAATCTCCGTCATGTTCTGCTCTTGGCGTGCGGCCAGAGCGGCTATCTGGGCTTGGATCGTATCAGCATGTCCCGTCCCGGAACCCTCGCCGACCTCGAAAGTGGAGTCGGGAGCAGCCTCATACCTCCTCTTACGAGAAAGTAGAGAACCGGGAAAGTAGCCCTGTGGTGATGACGGCGGTGCTAGATACGGTAGGTCAGGAGTCACCTGGTCCTCCTTCACAGTGGTGGGGACCAATGTAGCTGAGGATGGAGCAGTGGGAGAATCATCAAGGAGTACAGCTCCAATAGTCTGGCTGTCCTCTGAATCTGAGGCCGACAGCCATCCACAGTGTACGGATCGTGGTGACGGAGAGATAGCTGGAACGGGGGCTACCTCTGGTAGAATTGTCGGAGATGCAACAGGTGGAGTCATGATATTCTGAAAATAGTAATATTTTAAATTTGAAGTAAGTATAAGCTTACAAACAAAATTTTTTTTGTTACAAGTTTATAGTGTATACCCTTTTTAAACAACATCGTAATGTTTTTAAGGTTACGTTAATACTTATAAGATTAATTAACCGGATTGTTAATAATCAATGCACACTTAGTTCACATAGAATATATATATATATATATATATATATATATATATATATATATATATATATATATATATATATATATATATATATATATATATATATATATATATATATATATATATATATATATATATATATATATATATATATATATATATATATATATATATATATATATATATATATATATATATATATATATATATATATATATATATATATATATATATATATATATATATATATATATATATATATATATATATATATATATATATATATATATATATATATATATATATATATATATATATATATATATATATATATATATATATATATATATATATATATATATATATATATATATATATATATGCCCTACGTTCTATATGCTTAACTAATATAGTCCCAAAAAAAATCCCCAAAAGATTTTTGTTAAGTTATAGTCCAGTTTAAATAAAAAAATTTACCTTTTTATTTTATTTAAAAATTTATCTGGTTTCTATAACTATTGCTCTGATACCATTCTCTGTGACACGCCGGGTCGGGTCAATTGCAGCGGAAATAATGTTTGGAATGTCACAGGGGTGGATCGATAGCAAATAGTACATAGAGCACAGGATAAGAGATTATCCAACATATATATTACATGAACAGTGTACAAATTAATAAAAAATTTCTTAACATGATAAAAATAAATTGTTTATTTTTCCCAAGTAGGAACCCCTAATGAGTACTACAATGCAGACTACTATGATGCTTGAGTCCACGCACACGCCGCGTACTAGCTTCATTTTCCTGAGAAAAACATGCTTAGAGGGTCAACATAAAGTTGGTGAATTTACAGGTTTAATAAAATAAGTTTGGACATTAAATGATCATGATAGTAGCAATGCACAGAGCATTCATACTAAAGAGGTAATTACATTCCCTATTGCTCAAAACCGAAGCTTAACTTTCCATAGTTCTCAATAGATGAGAACCCGGTGCCTTACAAAAAGGCTCTGAATCCCAGTTCCAACATGGTATACATCTGTTGTCCCGGCCAAGGCACAGTGAGCGCTACTCACCCAGATGGAGATCTTCAATCCCAAATAGATCTATTTATAACATTCGGTCAATTACGATAATTTAATAGTTTCTACAATAGGCAATCATAATCAAAGTTTATACAATTCAGTTTATGTCCAATAAAATAAGTTGCATGTTTTCTCCCCCGTAGAGGAAAAGTTTATCAATATTTTGTGTGGGGCTGTAAACTCACCTTGGAGTTTGTAATGGCTGTGCAAATAGAAGAAATCCAAGTAATGCTCACGTCACAAACTACTGCCTAATTAAATAGTACAGTCTCAATAAATTATACAAGAAAACATATGTGCATGCTTATACAATTTTAAATTAGTTTATTAATGTTATAGTGTTTATTTAAATGACTGTGGTGCAAGTATTAATAACGTTCATTCAAACTTGTAAATAAATTACTTGTTTAAGTAAAAATGTTTTACTTACAATTTTTGTATAAGTATACTTGTATGTAATTTATAGATATAGGGTTTATATAAATTATTTTATAAAGTAAAATATAATTATTTTATTTAACTTAAAGTCCTCAAAAGTTTCCAACATTTACAAATAATTTATAAATCACAAGTTTAAGAAATTACAGTTTTAGTCCTTATGGTTTAGGTTTTATTTAAGTTTTACTAAATAAAAATGGAATAAGGGTTTAGGGATTGTTTAAGTTTCGAACAAGTGCAAAACTAGTCCCTCCATATTTTTATTAAAGTAAAAGTTTTGGATTTTACACTTTTGGTACCCAGGGCTTGTAATATTTTCGGGTTATGGCAGAAATAGTCCCTCTAGTTATAATTAGGTTTTATAACTTTCATTAATTGGCAAAAACAGTCCCTAGGGCTTCTATATGTTTTGGCTTATTACAAAAATAGTCCTTAGGGTTATAAAATGAGAAAAACAACTTTAGGGAATTTACAAAAATGGTCCTTAGGGTTTAATATGTCACTGATGACATTTATTAAGCCCTAGAATTTTGGTTATTTACAATATTAGTCCTTGTGCTTCATGGTTTATCAAAACAAGTTTCGAATGTCACGGTTTTAGTCCCTAAGTTTTATAAATTATCATTTTTAGTCAAAAAGTTTTTATAAGTTATATTTTGTTATAAAAACTTTATTTAAATATTTAAAATATTAAATGGGCTCATTAAATGGACCAAAAGAACTAATGGGCTATCTAATGAGTCTAAACATATTTTAAGTCCACTAATATAATAACATTAGTTAAATGGGCTTTCAAAACATTAAATGGGCCTAATGGGCTTTTGAATATATACGGCTATATTTTATGGGCCTATTGGGCCTATTTAAGTTTTAGGCTATGGTTGCATGGGCTTGATTAGTCCATTAACATTACTTAACATTTTTTCAAGGTATAATATTTATGTACTTTTACAAGCTTAATATTGGTTTGATAAAATTAAGTCATGATCTCCAAAATGAGGAGTAAAACTCACGACAATATTTTATTTGGTGTTTCAAATGAGATCTAAATTATTTTCAAGTTGCATGTAAGTCATAATCCTTAAAATGAGTTCATAACTCACGGCTAGATTTATTTATTGCATATGAATATAAGTTTAAGCTTGTTTTAGGTTTGCATGTAAGTATAAAAGTCTCAATATGAGATCTAAGCTATATACAAGTTTAGAAATCAATCATAAGTCCACAAACATATATATAGCCCACGACTATATTTTAAATCTTGGTATTCCAAGATGAGACTTAAGCTTATCATGTGTTTATAATTATTTATAAAGTCCAAAAATAAATATCTAGATTTATTACATGTTTCCAAGTTCATTATGAGTCAAAAAATGTAACATATAGCCCACGGCTATATTATTTTTCCCATGTGTTCTTATCATAAGATTTATACTTATTACATGATTATTAAGTTAAGTTAAAGTCTTAACACAAGATCTAGGTCTAACATGAGCATGTAAGTTCATTAGAAATCCATCCAATGATGTTTATAGTTCACGGCTATATTTTTACACACAAGATGTTTTTATGATTTTTAGTAGTTCCATTTACATAGGTAATGTGACACCCTAGAATCGAGGTCATTAACGTTACCCTAAATTACGCTAATTTTTGAAATTTTTATTTAATTTTAATTTCTATAATTATAAGTATTTTGGTTAAGACCGATGTTCGAGGTTATAATTTTTACGTTTGACGTTTAAGAAGGACGATGACGATTACGATCCCGAGGGATGCCCAATTTTATATAATTTTTGACGATTTATCGATAATGTAATTTTTCGAGAATTTTATTTACGGTTCGTGTTAAGTTGAGTCGGGTGAGTTTTATAGCCTTCCAAGTACATTTAAAGTATCCCAAAAATATTTTGGAGCGTTCGGGAAGATTTCCGACTCCCGTAAAATTTTCAAAAGTGACAAATGAGTAAAACCCGCAAAGTTTTGAGGTCGTTTTCTATTTAAGGACAAAAGAAGCCCAAAATTGCACAAAGGTCCCTCCTAACTATCAAAAAGGGCCAAAGTGAACAAACACTTAAACACATACAAAATTTACAAAGAAAAATCAAACATCACTCCCTCTCTTCTCTCTCAAACTCACGACACACCCCAACCCAAACAAAAATCCACCTAAAATCTTTTCTACTTGATTTTTCAAAAATCTAAGGTTAGACCACGCTTAGTTTGGTCATTACCCACCTATTCATGTGCTCAAATCCAACATGCATTGATAAAAATTTTTCAAGATTTTTCATATGATCCAAATTCGTTTTTGGTGGCTAATTGAGCTAATGCATGTTGATATTTAGTGATATGGAAGTATAAACACCATGAAAACCCACCAAAATTAATTTGGTTGTGGTGATTTGGTCACCCAAACCCCACGGCAAAGGGGGTGTTTGGGGAGCCATGGTGGTTGTTGAATTTGCATGTTATATTTGTGTTTGGTTTGTTGTTTTAGAAAGATTCATATAGGTTTTATTACTTGCATGTCTATTTTTCTTTGATTCTTGATATTGAGATTGGTTGATCAATAGGGGTAGGATGGAAGTTTGATGTTAGGATATGTTTGGGAAGGCTTAGGATGATGTTTAGTGTTGGTTAGAAGTCTTGGAATCGAGTCTAAGCATGTTTTTGGTATAGTCATTTTTAGGCAGAAACATTTGGTCTATTTTGGAAAAATGATTTTTGTTCCAGGTCTTGGAAACTAAATATAGTGATAGAGGGTTTTTCTAGCTTTAATTTGGTATAAGGTAGAGCCCGTGACTCAAAACGAGCTAAAAGTTATGACATTTTAAAGATCGGGTACCGGGAGACGAGGACTTTCACAATCCGGATTTGTGCAAAGTTTTAGTCAAATCCCGAGGGTCACAAGTATAATTTGGTGAATGATCAAGGGTCAAAACTTGGTCCCTAACCTGTACAAATGAGTCTATATGTTGACTTATGAGTCAAGGAAGTCAAAGGTATTTTTCATATAGGTCAAAGTGGTCAAAATTGGTCGAAGCGCAATTTCAGCCCGTAAAATGTAGTCGTGGAAATGAGTTGCGTAACGGGTCGTAAAAGTGAAAACTTTTGTTGGGCTTAAAAACATGTTATCTACAGGTCATATAGGATTTTTGGAAATTTTGTCAAATTTTATAAGCATGGTTAAATAAGGTAAAACAGCCCGTACTTTAGTCAAGTACCGGCGAGAACGTGTAAAAATGGACAACGTAGGTTATAAGAATGAATGGAATAAAATGAATGATACTTGTTGTTTTTGTTTTTGGCGTGAGTTATATTGGTCTTAAGTGACTTATATATATGTATTTTATACAGTACCGTAAGTATTTAAATGAGATTACTCATTACGCGTTATTTGTGATAGGTGTTGATTTACCCGGGCATCCGTAACATCGTCAGTGAACACTCCTCGAACTACCGACTACTTAATATCTAAGGTGTGAATTTATAGCCTCGCTTATATTATTTCAAATTGTTTTACCCGCGAGGGAAATGCATGCTAGTTTTTAAAAGGAACGTATATCATGAATGATTGTTAGACCCGAAAGTTGCCTTAGAAATTGTGTTGAGTACCAAAGTTGCAAAAGTCCCTAAATTCATGAACTATTAACTATTGTCTTGCCCTTGCGAAGGGGGAAATAGCCGCTTATGCAATTTGTAGTACTACGGGGTTAACGACCCAATGCTAGCCGAGAAGCTGTACTTATAGTAAGTTCTGCGGTAGATTATTTTGTATGAGAAATAAGGTATAATTGCAACTGATGCCTTTAGAAGGGGCACTGGTTTCATCTGAATCATGCCGGTATATTTACGCGGGTGATTGAGTTAACGGATTAGTGTCATGAGCTTAAACACAATTGTCAGTATCCTGATTATAGTTTGTTTGATCGACAAGACTATAAATGATCACGAATGGTTTTTATTATATATACGTTCAAATGGATTGAAAAACCTATGAATTCCACTCAACGTTTTCGTTGACCAAATTTTTGGCATGTATTTCAGGTAACCGCTGAGCAGTAGGATGGAGCATGCATGGGATGGATGTTGTGTGATCGGCTTGGTGTCCGCTTGTTTTTCCCTCCTTTTCTACTTAAACAATTTTTATGTTTAATGTCATGTGGTTGTAAAACTGAAGTTTTTGGGGTTGAGATTCATGGGGACCGAAAACGCTAAACTCTGTGCACTATTTGGGGTTGGAAAAAACTGTGGACATGTATTATCTAACAATTTTAAATTTGAATTTTTAAGTCGACGTCTTTTTAGCGTCGTTTGATATCTCTTGTGTGCAATGAATACTGTGTAGCACCCATTGTTGTAGTTCCGCTGCGCATAACAATTGTGGGGGTGTTACAGATTGGTAATCAGAGCCACGAGTTATAGAGAACTAGGTCGTTTTTGAAAATCCTAAACTATAACTTTTGGTGTCGTAAGAAAGGGTCCAAGCACACACAACTATCCTGCATGGCTCCGGTAAGATTTATTGTTGTATTTATGGCATTTGACGTATACTTTTGAGTAAAGTATATAAGTGGGTAATTATTATATAAGTATGGAATTACTATATGTAGACGTTAAATTTTACGTGAAATATCCGACATCGTAATTTTCATATTTATCATGCATGAGCATCATATTATTACATTTCGGGCATATGTACCACCTTTGCATTGCATTTGCATGCATATATTTATAATTATTGTATAATTACTTATGTACCCTCCGAAATTCGCTGTTATTGCAGGAATGGCCGAGGTACCGCCCAACGATAACGGGAACGATTACGTCGTAGGTCACGAAGGGGGACCGTTTCCTCCGAACCCGCCGGACAATAATAATGGATGGATCGCTCCAGAAGACGAAATAGGGCCGGAAAACGACAATGGCGAAAGTGAGGTGGATAATTTCAGCATGAGTAGTGACGACAATGAGGATTCTGAAGAAGAGCCCGAGGAGCTATTGGATGATGGCATTCCCGAGGATGCCGTAGGCCAGACCGAACCCGATTTGTTTCAATCCCCGAGTTCGCCGAAGGGTTATGAGGTACCACCGACCGGTCGTTATGAGCAGCAACCTTTTGATCGCCCGATGGACAATAGTAATGGGAACAGTGGAGAGTCATCCAAGTCGCCATCGATTCATGAGAATATTGCAAGGGTTTATTTTCCGAGACCGAGTCACTACTGGGATCCCGCAGGTCGTTTGGGGAGGATGGAAAGGTTAATGTATGAGCGGTTTGTAGTTGAGACTAGGGTGATTAAGAAGTTTGATAAGACTGAAAGGGAGCATCAAAGACTGTTGGAAAGGACTTCAAGGATTGCGTATGATGGGATGATGAACACAAGTGCCATCAACAGTTTGAAATCAATGGTTGCGAATTTAAGTGCTAGTCTTGATCGTGTGAGGGAAGATCAGATGAGGTTGTCAAGGATGCAGAGTTGGGAGCATCGTGTGAGGGATTCATTGCCCCCGGATTGGAGATTCGTGGACGATGTGGAGATGGAGGCGAATGACTTCATGGTTCAGCCGCCTACTGGAGATGCTTGTATTTCGGTGGGAAATCAAGTAGCGATTGAGCATGGATCCACATCAGGGACGAGAAAGGAAACAGAATGTGGGCCAGATGAGAAAGGAAAGGGAAAAGTGGATGATGTGGACGAGGACGTGAGTGATGAGGAAACCGAGGAAGACGACGACGAGCCGCCATCCAAGAGGCAGTGTGGATCACCACATGCCTAGTTACTTGTTTTGTATTTTCTTTGATCATTGTAATAGAACTATTTTAGACCTTTGTATGATGGTATTATGACGAGAAACTCAAGTACTTGATGTTTTATGGTGAACGATTGTAGTGGCATTACTTGTCACGATTTTGGTTAACTATCAATACAATCTATGTTACCTTTCATGATCTGTGATATGTCTTAAATTTGATCTTTTGTGGTGTGAATTGATGAATATTAGTAACTCCGTAGTGATGTGTCGTTGTATGTATTTTATGTCTGGGAAACTTGATATGAATACTTACATTGTTTTTCTATTTTTCTTGTCTTGCAGAAAGAGATATTCGATAAAACAATGCCTCCAAAGTTGACTGCCGATCGTGTTAACAACATGATTCAGGAAGCGATAGCTAATGCGTTGGAAGCGGACCGAGCTGGGAGAAATCAGGATCCAGGAAGGAACGCGGGGAGACAACCAGCCCCAAGAGTGTGTACCTATTCAAGCTTTATGAAGTGCGGTCCTACGCAGTTCCGTGGATCGGGTGGAGCCCTAGAACTTAGGCGATGGTTGGAAAAAGTTGAGAGTACGTTTGAAATCAGTGGTTGTGCAGAGGCGGATAAAGTAAAGTTTGCAGCAGCTACATTTCTGGATGATGCGTTAAGCTGGTGGAATACTCAGGTAGCTACGGTGGGATTGGCTGTGGCGAATGCGAGAACGTGGAATGCGACCAAAGCTTTGTTGACCAAGAAGTTTTGCCCAGAGGAGGAATTGGGGCAATTGGAGGACGAACTGAGACATTTGACCTTGAGGAACAACGATATAGCTGCTTACACCAGGAGATTCAATGAGTTAAGTCTTTTGTGTCCGGACATATTTGCCAATGACGCCAAGAAAATGAAGCAGTATATTAAGGGTTTATCTAGCAACATCAAGGGTGAAACAACTTCGTCGAAACCTGGAACGTTTGACGAAGCGGTTCAAATGGCACACGCTTTGATGGACGTTAAGCTTCAGGATAAGCAGAACTACATTGCTGAGGGTAACAAAAGAAAATGGGAGGCAGCACAAGGCAATCAATCCCAAGGCCAGAACCGAGGAGGAAACCGAAACAACCAAGGGCCGAACCGTAATCAGCAGTTTAATCAGAGAAGGAACGAAGGGATGAGGGCCGTGACGAACCCTAGAGGTGTGAAAGTGAATCCCCATTGTGGAAAGTGCAACTTGTATCATGTTGGAAACTGCCCGCCGGCATGCGGCAAGTGTGGAAAGGCAGGTCATAGGACTGCTAGCTGTCGAACGGGAGGAGTAGCCACTGGGGCTAATGCTATCAGGATGAGAGGATGTTATAGCTGTGGAGAAAGGGGGCATGTGCAAGCAAATTGCCCGAAGACAGGAAACAGACGGGGAGGAAATAATGCGGCAGCTGTGTATCAAGTGGGAACTGCTGATAAACCACAAGGTCCCAATGTGGTTACCGGTACGTTTTTGCTAGACGCTTGTTATGCTAGTATTTTATTTGATTCTGGCTCCGACAAGAGTTTTGTAGACGTTAGATTTAGTCGTCATATCGATAGAGAACCGGTGTTGTTAACGACTAGTTATAATGTTGAATTAGCCGATGGAAAAATTGTTAGTACGAATTCTATACTGAAAGGGTGTACCTTGAAGTTAGGAAACTACGCTTTTAAAATCGACTTGATGCCTATAGAGCTAGGATCGTTTGACGTGATTGTGGGAATGGATTGGCTAATGGCGCATAGTGCTACAATCGTCTGTGGTGAGAGATTGGTGCAGATTCCGTTGAGGAATAGGGTTTTGACGGTAAAGGGAGACGAATGCACTTCTCGTTTGAAGGTGATTTCGTGTTTGAAGATGATAAAGTACGTAGAGAGCGGATGCGATGTGTTTTTGGCACAAGTTTCGAGCGATGGTGATGTAGAGGCGAGAATTGAAGAGGTACCAATTATTCGCGAGTATCCGGACGTTTTTCCAGACGAGTTGCCAGGTTTACCGCCTAATCGTGAGGTCGAGTTTCGAATTGATTTAGTGCCAGGAGCTGCACCGGTTGCACGTGCACCTTATCGTTTAGCGCCATCTGAGTTAAAGGAGTTAGCGGATCAATTGAAGGAGTTGATGGACAAAGGATTTATTAGGCCGAGCTCATCACCTTGGGGAGCGCCAGTGTTGTTCGTAAAGAAGAAGGATGGTTCGTTTAGAATGTGTATTGACTATAGAGAACTCAATAAGCTGACGGTTAAGAATCGGTACCCATTACCGAGGATTGATGATTTGTTCGATCAATTACAAGGTTCCAGTGTATACTCAAAGATCGATTTAAGATCAGGGTATCATCAACTGCGTGTAAGAGAGGAGGATATTCCTGTAACTGCCTTTCGTACGCGGTATGGACACTTTGAATTTCGAGTGATGCCGTTTGGGTTGACGAACGCGCCTGCTGTATTCATGGATCTTATGAATCGCGTGTGCAAGCCGTATCTAGATAAGTTTGTTATTGTTTTCATCGACGACATACTTATTTACTCTAAGAGTAAGGAGGAGCACGAGAAGCACCTGAGAAAGATTTTGGAGTTGTTAAGGAAGGAGAAACTGTATGCAAAATTCTCTAAGTGTGAGTTTTGGTTGGAATCAGTGCAGTTTCTAGGTCATGTGATTGATAGTGAGGGAGTTCGTGTAGATCCTGCTAAGATCGTAGCGATCAGGGAATGGTCAGCACCGACGACGCCGACTGAAGTTCGACAATTTTTGGGTTTAGCTGGGTACTATAGAAGGTTTATTGAAGGATTTTCGTTGATTGCGAAACCATTGACGCGGCTTACCGAGAAGAATAGGGTGTATGAATGGGGAATTGAGGAAGAGCTTGCTTTCGAAACACTCAAGGATAAGTTATGTTCCGCGCCGATTTTATCATTGCCTGAAGGAACCGAAGATTTCGTGGTGTATTGTGATGCGTCTCGTAAGGGTTATGGAGCAGTGTTAATGCAACGTGAAAAGGTGATAGCTTACGCGTCGAGGCAATTAAGGAAGAACGAGGAGAACTACACGACGCACGATTTGGAATTAGGAGCGGTAGTGTTTGCGTTGAAGTTGTGGAGACACTATCTGTATGGGACAAAGTGTGTTGTATTCACTGATCACAAGAGTTTGCAGCACATTTTAGATCAAAAGGAGTTGAATATGCGACAAAGACGATGGGTTGAACTACTGAGTGATTATGACTGCGAAATTCGCTACCACCCTGGGAAGGCGAATGTTGTAGCGGATGCATTGAGTAGGAAAGAACGGGAGAAACCTTTGAGGGTTAGAGCTTTAGTGATGAGTGAGAGCGTTGACTTAACCGAAACCATACTGAAGGCTCAGGAGAGAGGATTGATGAAAGGGAATGTTGAAGCCGAGAATTTGGGACGAATGTTGAAACCTCTTTTTGTGATTAGGTCTGACGGACTAAGATATTTTGAGAATCGAATTTGGTTACCACTGTGTCCATCTGAGGAAGGAAAGCCTGGAGTTCGAGAATTGGTTATGAATGAGTCGCATAAGTCGAAGTATTCGATACATCCTGGATCGGATAAGATGTACCACGACCTGAAGAAAGTCTATTGGTGGCCGAATATGAAGGCAGATATTGCTCGTTACGTCAGTAAGTGTTTGACTTGCGCGAAGGTTCAGGCAGAACATAAGAAACCATCTGGATTGTTGGTACAACCGGAAATCCCAGAATGGAAATGGGAGAAAATCGCAATGGATTTTGTGACGGGTTTACCTAGGACTCCTAGTGGAAGCGATATGATATGGGTAATTGTGGACAGGTTGACAAAATCTGCTCATTTCTTACCTATGAAGAAGACGGACAGCATGGAAAAACTCGCCAGCGTGTACGTGAGAGAGATCGTCTGTAGACATGGAGTGCCGTTATCGATCATTTCGGATCGTGACAGTAGATTTACGTCGGAATTTTGGAAATCGCTTCAACGTGCGATGGGCACTGAACTGAGTTTAAGCACGGCTTATCACCCGGAAACTGACGGCCATAGTGAACGAACGATTCAAACGATGGAGGACATGCTCCGAGCATGCGTGATTGATTTTGGAGGAAGTTGGGAACGCCACTTGCCTCTGGTGGAATTTTCGTACAATAATAGTTATCACGCGAGTATCAAAGCGGCACCGTTCGAAGCATTGTATGGAAGGAAGTGTAGATCGCCCGTGTGTTGGAGTGAAGTAGGGGAAAGTCAATTGACTGGACCCGAAATGGTTTTAGAAACGACAGAGAAGATCGTGCAGATCAAGAACCGACTACTTGCTGCGAGAAGCCGACAGAAAAGTTATGCTGATAACCGAAGGAAACCGTTGGAGTTTGAAGTTGGAGATATGGTTATGCTCAAGGTATCGCCATGGAAGGGTGTAATTCGTTTTGGAAAGAAAGGTAAGTTGAGTCCGAGGTATATTGGACCGTTTAAGATCGTTGAACGAATTGGACCAGTAGCGTACAAATTAGAATTGCCGACCGAGCTTAGTGCTATTCATGACACGTTTCACGTATCGAACCTGAAGAAGAGTTTGGCGGACAAGGAATTGGTGATTCCTTTGGACGAGATTCGACTAGACGACAAAATGCACTTTGTGGAAGAACCTGTGGAAATTATGGACCGGGAGGTCAAGCGGTTGAAGCATAGTAGGATTCCTATTGTGAAGGTCCGATGGAATTCTAAGCGTGGACCGGAATACACCTGGGAACGTGAGGACTTTTTCAAGGAAAGGTATCCTCATCTGTTCAAGTAAGACGAAATGTGAGTACAAGAAGAGGCGAGCGCCGGGACGTCGCTCTCTTTAAGGAGGGGTGGATGTGACACCCTAGAATCGAGGTCATTAACGTTACCCTAAATTACGCTAATTTTTGAAATTTTTATTTAATTTTAATTTCTATAATTATAAGTATTTTGGTTAAGACCGATGTTCGAGGTTATAATTTTTACGTTTGACGTTTAAGAAGGACGATGACGATTACGATCCCGAGGGATGCCCAATTTTATATAATTTTTGACGATTTATCGATAATGTAATTTTTCGAGAATTTTATTTACGGTTCGTGTTAAGTTGAGTCGGGTGAGTTTTATAGCCTTCCAAGTACATTTAAAGTATCCCAAAAATATTTTGGAGCGTTCGGGAAGATTTCCGACTCCCGTAAAATTTTCAAAAGTGACAAATGAGTAAAACCCGCAAAGTTTTGAGGTCGTTTTCTATTTAAGGACAAAAGAAGCCCAAAATTGCACAAAGGTCCCTCCTAACTATCAAAAAGGGCCAAAGTGAACAAACACTTAAACACATACAAAATTTACAAAGAAAAATCAAACATCACTCCCTCTCTTCTCTCTCAAACTCACGGCACACCCCAACCCAAACAAAAATCCACCTAAAATCTTTTCTACTTGATTTTTCAAAAATCTAAGGTTAGACCACGCTTAGTTTGGTCATTACCCACCTATTCATGTGCTCAAATCCAACATGCATTGATAAAAAATTTTCAAGATTTTTCATATGATCCAAATTCGTTTTTGGTGGCTAATTAAGCTAATGCATGTTGATATTTAGTGATATGGAAGTATAAACACCATGAAAACCCACCAAAATTAATTTGGTTGTGGTGATTTGGTCACCCAAACCCCACGGCAAAGGGGGTGTTTGGGGAGCCATGGTGGTTGTTGAATTTGCATGTTATATTTGTGTTTGGTTTGTTGTTTTAGAAAGATTCATATAGGTTTTATTACTTGCATGTCTATTTTTCTTTGATTCTTGATATTGAGATTGGTTGATCAATAGGGGTAGGATGGAAGTTTGATGTTAGGATATGTTTGGGAAGGCTTAGGATGATGTTTAGTGTTGGTTAGAAGTCTTGGAATCGAGTCTAAGCATGTTTTTGGTATAGTCATTTTTAGGCAGAAACATTTGGTCTATTTTGGAAAAATGATTTTTGTTCCAGGTCTTGGAAACTAAATATAGTGATAGAGGGTTTTTCTAGCTTTAATTTGGTATAAGGTAGAGCCCGTGACTCAAAACGAGCTAAAAGTTATGACATTTTAAAGATCGGGTACCGGGAGACGAGGACTTTCACAATCCGGATTTGTGCAAAGTTTTAGTCAAATCCCGAGGGTCACAAGTATAATTTGGTGAATGATCAAGGGTCAAAACTTGGTCCCTAACCTGTACAAATGAGTCTATATGTTGACTTATGAGTCAAGGAAGTCAAAGGTATTTTTCATATAGGTCAAAGTGGTCAAAATTGGTCGAAGCGCAATTTCAGCCCGTAAAATGTAGTCGTGGAAATGAGTTGCGTAACGGGTCGTAAAAGTGAAAACTTTTGTTGGGCTTAAAAACATGTTATCTACAGGTCATATAGGATTTTTGGAAATTTTGTCAAATTTTATAAGCATGGTTAAATAAGGTAAAACAGCCCGTACTTTAGTCAAGTACCGGCGAGAACGTGTAAAAATGGACAACGTAGGTTATAAGAATGAATGGAATAAAATGAATGATACTTGTTGTTTTTGTTTTTGGCGTGAGTTATATTGGTCTTAAGTGACTTATATATATGTATTTTATACAGTACCGTAAGTATTTAAATGAGATTACTCATTACGCGTTATTTGTGATAGGTGTTAATTTACCCGGGCATCCGTAACATCGTCAGTGAACACTCCTCGAACTACCGACTACTTAATATCTAAGGTGTGAATTTATAGCCTCGCTTATATTATTTCAAATTGTTTTACCCGCGAGGGAAATGCATGCTAGTTTTTAAAAGGAACGTATATCATGAATGATTGTTAGACCCGAAAGTTGCCTTAGAAATTGTGTTGAGTACCAAAGTTGCAAAAGTCCCTAAATTCATGAACTATTAACTATTGTCTTGCCCTTGCGAAGGGGGAAATAGCCGCTTATGCAATTTGTAGTACTACGGGGTTAACGACCCAATGCTAGCCGAGAAGCTGTACTTATAGTAAGTTCTGCGGTAGATTATTTTGTATGAGAAATAAGGTATAATTGCAACTGATGCCTTTAGAAGGGGCACTGGTTTCATCTGAATCATGCCGGTATATTTACGCGGGTGATTGAGTTAACGGATTAGTGTCATGAGCTTAAACACAATTGTCAGTATCCTGATTATAGTTTGTTTGATCGACAAGACTATAAATGATCACGAATGGTTTTTATTATATATACGTTCAAATGGATTGAAAAACCTATGAATTCCACTCAACGTTTTCGTTGACCAAATTTTTGGCATGTATTTCAGGTAACCGCTGAGCAGTAGGATGGAGCATGCATGGGATGGATGTTGTGTGATCGGCTTGGTGTCCGCTTGTTTTTCCCTCCTTTTCTACTTAAACAATTTTTATGTTTAATGTCATGTGGTTGTAAAACTGAAGTTTTTGGGGTTGAGATTCATGGGGACCGAAAACGCTAAACTCTGTGCACTATTTGGGGTTGGAAAAAACTGTGGACATGTATTATCTAACAATTTTAAATTTGAATTTTTAAGTCGACGTCTTTTTAGCGTCGTTTGATATCTCTTGTGTGCAATGAATACTGTGTAGCACCCATTGTTGTAGTTCCGCTGCGCATAACAATTGTGGGGGTGTTACAGGTAAACACTTATTCCAATCATTAAAACTTGTTACATAAATCATTGATGTGTACATAAATAAGTCGTGACCTTTAAGGTCATGGTTTTCTAGTTTGTGAGTTAGAAAGGATTACCCATAAGATTTATGTTTATAAGTTTAACCAAAATCCCAAAAAATAGGACTTATAGCCCACGGCTAATAATAAATACATAGAAGGGTTTATATGATTTTCACCAAGTTTAAAAATAGGTAAATAATCATACGTTTATCAAAAGTTTTTAGGCATGACTCTTGGTATTTCAAAAAAAATATGTCGTGACCTATATGGTCATGGTTTCACCAAATCTTGCTTTTAACAAGTTTATCATATGTGTTTATTAGGTGGATGATTATGCATGCAAGTAAAATAAATGAAGAAAGTATAATAAGTGATACCTTCTTGTTATTGTTACCAAGGAAAGATCAAAAGAAAAATGGAGATTAGTGTTCTAATTTTGATGAAGATGAAACCCTAAAACAATCCAAGCCGTGACCTAGATAGGTTCGGCTAGGGTTTATATGGGTTGATATGATAATCAAATTGGTAAAGATACTACCAAATGATTAGTAGTAAATATGAAGACAAGGATCTTATGGATTAAATGTGTTTCATGGATGTATATGGCTTCTAGTCGTATGATTTGAGAGAGAAAGAGATGAGAGAAAGTGATATTTGGTTTTGCATGTGAGGATGAGAATGAGATGTGTGTGTTTCGGCTTAAAGAAGAGAGAGGGAGAGAATGAAATCTCCTTGGTAAGGCAATCTTTGCCATGTGTTAAGTTTTCACCAAGATCAAGGAAACCCTTGCCCTTCTCCTCTTTGTTGCCGTGTATATGTGATCAAAAGGGAGGCAAAAGGAGTTTTCCAAGTGTTGTGTGTGTATAAACATCAAAGAAATGAGTACATGTATGGTTCCAAGGAAAGTGTATGTATGCATGTTGTAGCATACACGGCTAGAACACATAGGGTAGTGATGTGTTTATATTTTGTTAAGTGTTTTGTATACACATAAGAGTATGCATTTTATTTGTCCATGTTTTAATTACAAAGTAAATGTCATGTAATTATTTGTAAAAGCATATAAGTATGTAAGCATACTCAAAACATGTTCATATATATTATGGAAATATAGTACATGAGAAATGTTCTAGCATCATTGGGTAAACTTTATTTACATTTTATCATGGTAAAATCATGGGTTTTACATGGGATCTTCCTCATTGTCGAACTCTTGTGGGTCATTTCTTCTCATACCTCAATCACTTCTAGGCTTTCGTGGTTGCACCTTTTGAATAGGAAGCATCACACGATTAACCGGTGTAAACCGAGAAAGATCAAGTTCGGCGAAGTCTTGACGCACCCTTTTAAAAAGGAGAGCGAGGAGCATTACATAGGGAACATTGGATTTTGGTTTCGAGAGGACATAATTGATCGGTCGAGCGATGAAGTATGCAAGATTGTACTTGGTTGAAGTGAATATGCAATAAATCATATGTGTCATACACGTCGGAATATGATCCCGGTATCCACCATGACAAAATACATTCTCCCTAAGAACGTTGGCCCAATGAACCATACATTCATTAAGATCGCTAACGAGTATCTCATGGCTTTTCAAAGACCGCTTTTTAGAATGGATACTACGTACAATAGATTGATTACGTCCTTTAGTGATGAGATCAAGGTCCAACATATTGGTGTCACATGGAGGGTTGTCGATACACTTTAACAAACCATCAATTTTCCACGAATTTTTGAATCAACATTGACCTACATATGGCACTCCTAGTGCCTTACCAAACTACTCGAGAGAGTATATGATGAGTTTACCATTAATTGTGAACCTAACAAACATTCCATTATCATTATAGATGAGGGAATATGTGCTAAAGAACTCTAGGATGAATTTGGTATATGTAACTTCATTGATCTCTAGAAAACAATGGAGATCAATTTCCCTAAACATATGTCTAGTATAGGTATACTCATCGAAATCCCCATAGACAACTCTACCCTCATGGAAACAACGCTTTTGAAGTAAACGATAAGAATTAGCGAGAGTTACTGAAGGAAAAGAATCGGCAAGGTTAGGCATATAGTTCCTAGTGTAGTGGTGATCTTGTTGATATTTCGAAGGCATGATTAAGCACCTAAATGCAACACAAAAATATTTCCACAATCACTCTTATGTTACTTAATGATCAAAAATTAAAATCATAAGAATGTGCTTAATCAATTACTTAATTAACCAAGTGATTAATACTTAACATTCTTATATTCACAATGTCCCAATTTCATCTTTGACTAGTACATATGAATTATGTAATACCAAACATGAACATTGAACATAGGTTTCTCAAAATCCGTTTTTAGGTAAGCATTAACAATGCAATTACCAATGTGTTCAAGGGTTCATATCAATTCAATCATTTAACCAAAATATATTAGCTAAATTTTAGATTTGTTCTATAAGTGAGTTTTAGTGAAATCGTAATGAATTCAAAACTAAGGAATCATAACATTACAACTATGTCAACCCACATTCCTAATTAGGTTCCAATTCGATTTTAATTTAAAAAAATGAATTATGAAAATAAGAACCCTAGAACAAATTGATTGAAATTGAATGAAGATACTTACAATTAATTGATGTTAGATGAAGGATGAGTAAAATTCTTGTCTTGGAACCAATTAATTTAAGTGATTTAAGCTTTTTGAAAGATAAACAATGGTGGAAAAAGGAAGAACATGTCGCCTCTATGAAGAAGAAAGAGTGGGGTTTTATGAAAAAATGATTTTTTATTGAAAACTGATTAATTTAGTCACTAATGGACCTCGGTTCGATATTGATAACGAACCACCAGTTTGAACCGTGACAACTAAAGAACCGCCGATAGTAGGCATTTTTAAACCAAGAAATTAAAGGAATTTTTAAAACCAAGTTTTTCTAAAGTACTTAAAATATATATATCAAGCCTTTTGGAAATCATTTGACCACTTCAATACTAGGTAATAATGCTTTTAATGAAGGATTACGAGTTAAATCGAGACCGAAAAAGACTGAATAAGACCGATACGGAAAAACGACTACTCGTAAGAAAAGACAAAGAAGAGAGAAACCAAGAGGAGTGAATCAAGGCTAAGTTCAATGCTCAATAGATGAGTGAAAATCTTCAAGTAGTAGAAACGAAGAGCTTGTGTCATCTATAGTGGTTTAAGACGTGCCTTTCCGGTGTAAGTCTAAACGGCTTTGGTAATAAACCATACCAAGCAATTTTGTAGAACAGAGTAAGATAACTTTCAAGTATTTATCTTAAACTATTTCAAAATATGAGCAAGAGTATAGATTCACTCTCTCTCCCACGTGATCGTACAAGTATCATTGCTTAGGATTACAATGATAATATCCTTGGAATATTTCAATTCCAAATGTGTAATATCCTAACTACAACAAATGATGTAATTTGGTATCTCAAAGGGATTAATCAATCATCTTAGATATGAGCTTAATTGCACATATTACACATGATATAGGGCCTACTAATTGTATGAGTTGCAAACCATGTAGATCATGCTTGATACTTTAAGCTACTACTAGCTCACTCTACAACCCCTAAGTGAGTCAAGTATCCAAGCAATGAAGGTTTGAGAGGGTACAAGAATAGAATCACATACCACAAACAAATGTCAAAGCAAGGATGCCAAGAACAAGCACATAGTCAAGTAATGATCAAAAGAATGATCAATAGGGCGTGTAGAAGGACGAAAATGTATCTTAGCCGCAAAGTGCATCCCACGCCTTCTAAGGACCAATACAACACCCAAATTTGACTAAAGTGAGTACTAAGTCTTCAATGACTTGTATCACTCACACCAATCTTGATGTCATCATCCTAAGATGTTTAAAATCAAAGGAGATGAGTCTTCTACAAGTGAAAGTAACTCAATCCACAATCAAGTTAATTATTAGTCATCATGAGTACCTACACAAAGAAAGATACAAACTAGTAAATACATTTCAAGGTAAATCTAAAATATATATGAGCTACTAAACAAGATATGATGCTAGATTTACTAATTAAAAGGTCTATTTTTATAGAAAAAAATAGTTTTGACCAAAGTGAAACTTTAGTACAACGAACCCTTCTAATTTTAGGAGACAATGGATCGATCCAAGTTTTAAAGCACAATATACTTCAAAGATCTTGAGTGACCATCGCTCTGATACAAATTGTAGAAACTAGAAAGGGGGGTGGGGGATGAGGGTTTGAATAGTTTCTCTTGGTTATGGTCCTAATTAAAATTCCTTTCAAATAGGTTTATGTCAAAACTACCTTTTACTTGAAAGCTAGTTGCATAGTGGCTAGGTTCAATCCTAATGCATTAACAATATCTAGCGACGATGAAATCAAAGCAATAATGAAAACATAAGTAAAGAGTAAGGAAAGAATCAACCTAAGGAACAACACCAAGATTATAGTGGTTCGACAACGAAGCTCTATCCTCGTTCCTACTCTACTCCTCGAGTACAACTTACTCGAGATTTCCACTATATCCACAAGCTCCCTTCTTGGCGGAGAAAACCTTACAACGTCGCTTACTTTATTTACCGATACTAAGCTAAATGTTGAGACCTAATCTTAGCTAGGACCACTCTACACACAACGCCTACTTCACCATTTTCTGACAGAAGGCTAGATGTCGAGTTCTAATCGAAAGATAGAACCAATCTTCGTTGCCCGTCTTCTTTTTCGACACAAGGCTAGATTTCGAGTTCTAATCCAAAGCTAGAACCAATCTTCACAACTATTCACTTTCAAGTTTAGTGAGAACTCACAAGACACATACACACATCACTTTATAGTTTAGTAAGAACTAACACACAAGACTTACAACTCAATAAAACATATCCAAGTATACATATGTAACTTGGATCCACACAAGACAAATCTAAGTATACACATATACAATGGATTTACACAAGACTAATCCAAGTATTCACTAATATATTGGATCAACACAACACTAATCCAAGCATACATAAATACATTGGATCTACACAAGACACAAATAAAAATGATGAACATGACTAGATCTAAGGTAGGATGATCTTTATCAAGGATTCATCTTTAATCATATCACAAATGTGTGAGTGATCTTCTCTTTGGACAAGTAAAGAAGAGGATCAAGAGGATAATCATAAGTAAACATACTTAACACATTAAGTAATCATTTACTAATGATTAGGATATAGAAAAGAGAAAAGAGATAGAAAGAATGTCCAAAAAAGGTTCATAGAAAATAGAGATTTGATCCACTATTTATAGGAGACAAAAGTCAACGGCTATCTGCCTACGGTTCCTTAATTGTCTATACGGTTCCTTATTGACAGAGAACCGCAAGCCTATTTGAGGAACCGCGGGTAGTAGACTTCGCTCTTTTTTTCCTTTAGTGGGGAAGTATTATGAGAGGTAAGTTTTACCTCCAAAGGATATTCCTATGGCCTTTAGAATATGCCATTTGGAATATGACATATTCAAATTTACATTCTCCATTTTAATAAAATATTTTCTTATAAAGAAAGTTTATTAAAATCTTTTGTCACATTTGAAAAAATGTTAGCTTTAAGGTTAATCAATATCCATGATCACTAAACATGTTTAAGATATGTTTGTGTAAGACTTAAATGATTATTACCTTGATGATGGTGTTTGTTGAATAATTCGTCTTACGATTGTCTTTGACGATAAATGTCTTTATACTTTGTCGTGAGCAAAACTAAGAAAGATTAGTTAACACTAATAATGTTTTTAGGCATCAATTGCATTAATAAACGTGTTATCACCACCTCCCAAGGACCAAGACTTACCTGAGGCCCAAACTTCTATCATTGAAGTGCCTTTTGCTCCTAGCCCAAAATCCATTTTAGCTAAGGATTCATCATGTGAGAAGTATTCTCCAAAAAGACTTTCTCACATTGACTACAAGTTTGACCCCGAGATCGAAGCTCAAATTGAAAGAGAACTTGCTCTTATGCCTCCACTTCCACCTACAAGTCAGGTAGATTTTTTCGATCTCGATGTCGAACTTGATGAGTTGGAACGTCTTCTTTATAATGACAAACCTTCTCACGTGACCACCACTCCCATTATCGAGGAGTTAACTAATAAACACTCCTCCATTGAGAATGTCGAGAATCACATTCTTGAGGATCTACCTTATAAACAATCCTCGACTAAGAATGATGATTTTTTGTTAGAACGTGATATTTTTTGAGACAGTTTCCAAACTTATCAAAGAGGGTTTTGAGAAACCTTGATTTGATGAACCTATTTATAATGAGGAAATCGATAATATCGAAGATCTTTCGGATGATGACCATTATGTTGACACAGAGGGGGATGTTTTCTTTCTTGACCATCTTTCTGGGAGTTTATACCCCCTCCCACCCATGACTTAAACCTTAAAATCTTTAGTGTGCCTAACATCGAGTTCGAGACGCCTAATCTGAGTAGTGTGCCTATTAATCTAGAGACACCTAAGATTTTTAGCGTGCCAACCAATGTTTTAGAGAAACCTAATGTTTTCGACTTTATAAATGGCAAAACGGGTTTTCATAATAAGAAAAGTGAAAAAGAGTTTAAAATCCTAAATGAAATTGATGAGCTTCTTTTTACACCATCATCACCATTTGTTGAGCTTACTACCACCTCGTCTACTCAGTGAAACCCCATTTGTGTCCTGCCATTTCTCCACCGAGGACGAGATATTTGATCCCGGAATCTCATTTTTAGGGAAAACTCGGTCTTCTACCGATGCAATAAATGGAAAATATCTTCTATTGACTGGTCTGAGTTTACCTCGTGTAGCTCATATTTTGGCCCACCCATTGTATTACCCTTTTACTTCTTATATCTTTTATTTGATCCCATTGGGATGTTGCTCGAAGTGGTTTTTTTTCGTCATCCGACAACAAGGACGTTATCTTCGACCCCAATATTCGCTCCATCAAAGGACTTAGTCCTTGATATCTGGTTTTTGGCTATGACCCTTACCATGATAATCCCTAAATGATCACATTTATGGGGATTCGAGTCGAGCTCTTTAGTCGATTAAAAAAACGAGTGGCATCGTGGGGGATTCTCTTGCTTATCCTTGTACATTATATCGCTTTCTAATGTAGTTTAATGTGAGGATACTTGTGCTCTTCCGATCCTTGTTTTCATGGTTGTTTGTGAATGTGATTATCTAGTAATCATCGTCATCATTGAAGCCTCTCGTGCTCGTTTTATTCATGTACACTCGAGCTTAGATAGTTTGCTTTGAAGAATCCAATATCCGATGATATCGTTTTTACTAACGTTTATCTTTTTGGCACACTTTATAATCGTCTTTTAGATCATTCATTACACCCTTTTCATGCTAGATATTAAGCATTCGACTATTTGTTTGTAATATGGGGGTGTTTCACCCTTAGACTTTAAACATTGAGCAAAATTATTATTTTTAGTATTGGGGGGTGAATAGATACATGCTTTACTAAGTCTTCATGTACATTATTTAAAAAATAAGGCGAAAATTGCCAAACTTCAAATTTTTTCGTCTTTTTCATAAGTGTTTTAGACACGAATGTAAGTTTTCCGTTAGTGAGGATAAGAGTAATTTTTGATTCGACCAGGCGTGTTGAGCCCTTAGTTTCATTCCTTAACTATATTAGGTTAAGTCCCATTAAGTTGAGGACGAGAAATGATAGAGTCGATTATAAGTTATTATGCTAAACCTAGAGTATTCGTATTCTTTCAAAAACTCATGTGGTTTAATTATTTGCTTTTTCTTCCTATACTTGAATATAAATAAATTGTTGATAAATATCGACATAGTGGATTTATCAGTATTGCCGATTTTTAAATAATTCTAATAGTTTTCATGTAATTAATTTGGGAAGACATATAAGGATTTGCCAACGTTATGGATTTAAAGTATTGGCAAACCGAATAATCGAAAGCTTTCCAATAATAAATTTTTAAGTCATTCACCCAAAAATAGCAAAAATTCGAAGCTCATAAGGTCGAAAAATCTATGTGAAATATAAGTGGATGAATTGGAAACTAAAAGCTTTAAAGATCCAAAATTCTTTTCGATGTGATGATATACGTCTTTGGCCATAATAAAACTCATCCGGTTAGGGGTAAATAAAAGGCAAGGCAAGACTGAATCCCTAAAAGTAGAGGTAAACCAAAGATAATAAATCCCATCCGGTAGGGGGCATATAAAAGTCTTGGTAATAAGTCAAATCTTCAAATCCGTTATAAAAACGTGTTTATCGAAACATTCTTGTCGACTTAATTTTTTGACATCGTTATCTATTAGAAAAGCTTACTAATTAATGGTATTAGTTACACCGCTTTGAATCTATTTTTGGACTTAATCTCTATTCACATAATTCAAATTGTGAATCATCGTGTTCATATGACAAAAATAAAATATAAGAGATATCGATAAGGAATAAGGGAGTCTAAGTACGTGATTAAAGTATATGAGTAGTGTTAGCATTACTAACTTATAAAAGACAATGATCTTCTTACACGCTTAGCATGGAATTAAGTGAAAATCAAGGATGCTGAAATTATTTCTATGAACCATTCACGTGTTCTTATTCAATTATCCTAAAAGTCGCATTTACCCGATGAAAACGATACATTATGTCTTAAACACATTTAGGTAGTTTAATTTTGAATAAAAGTTCAATAAATGTAAAACTAGAGTTGCTACGATACTTAATTCTAGCATTGTGTGAGGACACGATAACGTGTTAGTATGGGGGAACTAACGAGACTCTAATTATGCATCATTTCGTATCCTAAAACTGACTTAAAATACGAAAAGTATCATCAAATGTGTGCCAAATACCCTTGTTTTCTCTATTTGTGTGTTTATATTTGTGTGTTTACACGCATATATATCGGGAATTCATTTATAGATCACAAAATCAAGCAAAAACAAACACGGAAAACGAAGTCATACAAAAGAACCCAAGTCGGATGTGAATTTACCAAAATACCCTTGAAGAAATGAAGATTTACAAGAATGCTCCCTTAAGTTTCAAAGATTTACACTTTATACCCCCTCAAGTATCACAAAGTACCAAAGGGTCCCTAAAGTTTGAATAATGTAAAATTTTAACCCTTGAAGAATCAATAAATTACATTTTAAGTCCTTGGAAATGGTTTTATAAAGTTTAAGGACTTAAAGTGTCATTTACCAAAGTTTAATGAATGTTAATAAGCTTAGATGAATATTAACACAAGAGAATGACCTGTTTGACATTTATCTAAAGTCCACAGAAGGACTGAATCTACCAACATCACCAAAGTTCTATTATACCAAGTCAACCACTTGTCAACAAAAATTTGAAGCGAGGTTTTGTCATTTTGAAAACTCAATTAACAAACAAAAAGAGGAACTTGTTTGAGAAACAACAAGGGCTAAAACTGCAATTTGTCAAAGTTTAAAAATCCTAAACGAGGTTAACACTTAATCTTTGCCCAATATGGATCAAACCAAATACTGTTACACCACAAACCCTAATCATTTTGCCAGAAATAGACTCATCAAAAAAAGGGGTTTTGATTGAGTATTTCTAGAACCACAATTCACCATATTTCTAACACACCCACATGAAGATTTGTGACACCTCACACCTAAGCCCCCCCCCCCCCCCCCACACACACACACAAGCATGCCCTACACACGCTTTAGCAAGAAGACAAACCTTGGTAGAGAAATGAACGTTTGTGATCTTATAAGGTGCTCTACACAACTAATCAAGGGCTGAGATCATACTTTTACACTGGCATTTCACATGGCACCAACTGTACATTTACATGAGTTCATTTGACTAAGAATTCAAATTCGTATTCAGAGAATTATCAAAGGCATTATTGGAACTTCATGTAACTAGGGTTTAGGTTCCGGAATGATCTTCTCCATTGTATAAATATGATTGACTTAGTAGTTTTCCATTTTGTTCCAGTTTTTGTAATTCTAAATTTTCAAAGTAATGTAGTGAGAATGTTTGAACAATAAAAAAATTGAGTTTCATTTATTTAACCTCTCTTTTAAATTCATTCATTTACTTTTATGCACTTTTAAATTTTCAGTTTATCATAAAAAGTTTTTACAAAGAAATTTGAAAATGGTTTTTTGAGACCTAAGCTCAAATAAGCGAGCTTATTTGGTTGACCAACAATCAATTAAATAAGTTCAACTTGTTTAAGTTTGTTATATTCTTGTTTAACTGTTATTATTTTGCAAAAATCTTTTCAAGTTTTCAAAAAAACCAGCTTAGTTGATTTAGCTTACCACTGTAGCATAAGCTATATGTCAGCTTATTCATAAGCTGATTCCTATAGCTTTTGGTACCAATGCTTTTATTTTCTTGTGCTGTTTTAGGGTTGGAAGCAATTCTAAGGAGTTGATTTCTAGTAGATTTTACACTGTGTTCTCCACTTTTTTTTTAAGAAATCAAAGAAGTGCAAAGTATAGAAACTAACTTTTCTTTATGTTCTCAAGTTTTTTCTTATAACATAATAGAAATGAAAGGGGCAGCAAGTGAGGGTAAACTACTATATTTTAGGCCCAAAATCATTCGCCCATCTTTGGGACGGTTAGGAAAGGAAGTAAATGTTATTTTTGGAAATGGATTTAATTTTTTTTTCATTCACCGTATCTTATCATCTACTAATATTACCTAGTACCTACGGTATATACATGAAATTTCTTCAACCATTTTTCAGATCCTTTTTAAATTCACAAAGACCACATTTCTTTTATTTCTATCCTAAAATTCACAAGATTTTGCTACTCTAGTGGGTATGTAACCAACCCATCATCATTCATAACTGATTTTGGTTTCAATATTTTTCTTTGATAACAATATGAGCTTAACAATCCGTGTGATTGCCTCAGCTTTTTAGATTCCCGTTGGTTTTGATAGAGTCGATTGCTCCATTACCATAAGAACCCAATTGAGGTTATTACCTCCAGATTCGTTTCATCGGCTTTTTACTATTATGATTATTAGATTTATTATTTATAAAATTGAATTTATGATAAAGTAAGGGTACCATTCCTTTACTTTTCTTCCTTATTTAACTCATCTCAAGAACACAAAAGAAAATGTAAGTTTTCCTCCCTCTTCCTCCCTCTCCCTCCCTCTCCCCACCTTTATTTTCATTTCTTTTACTTTTCTTTCTTGTAAAAAACTTAAAACCAGAGTGTTAGTGTATATTTGGTAGATATTTGTTCACAAGATCACACAAGATCTCCCCATAAGCCATAAGCTTTGATAAGCTCATCTAGCAGGTAGCATCAACTTGCAAGGTTGGCCAAGATGTGGGTCAACCTAGGTATCTTTGAACCCCCTATTTTTGATTAAACTGTTCTATGTCCTTTTGTGATTATCTTCTTATGTAGTTTATTGATTGATGTTCAATTCCTTATTTTCAGTTATTTGTTGATACCTTTCATGTTTATGTTGTTTGATTTCACTGATTTAGCTTACATCTTTGCTTTCCTTTGTTAAAATTATAGTTCTACTAAGTAAGGGGTGTTTGGGATTAGTCCATAAGCTAATATCAAGCATAATTTTAGCTTTAAATTTGTTGTAGTCACATGTAGTAGGTTGGATTACGTTTATAATCACCTTTTAATTTATGTTTTAGTATAAAATCAAGTTTTTAGCATTTTGCAATTTTCTGTTACCATTGTCTGATAATGCTTGTTTCTTGTGCGATGATGTTATTTTATGGGTTGTCTGGTATGCTGATAGTTGTTTGATAGGGTTAGAATGTTGCTATTCACTTTGACTTTGAATTGAGTACTTGCTTGACTTGCACAATTTTTTCCTTACACACTATCATATGCATCAGATCTTTTTTCTTCCTTGTTTTTAGAATTCCAAGTTTGATTTTCATTTCATTGCTAGTATAGGAGTATATCTTCATCTGTTTGTTGTTGTTCTTGTGTTTTGAGCTTATTTGAAGCTTATTCAATAAGGCTAAAATCAGCCCAAGACCTAGAACAAGCTTGTTCTAGGCTGTGTACTTTAGCATCACTTTATTTTCTTGCATAGTAGTTGATTGTTGATTGGGTTTAGTTGGTATGTTTGTGTGCTTATGTGATCTTAATTGTTGCTTATTTGTTCACTTTGGGTAATATTAATAGCTAATAAGTCCAACTGAGTTATTAGTCTTTATTCCATCTAACAAAAGCAAAACATACAAGCAAACTACCAAGCAAAGAGTGTATAACCTTAGACCTCTAACGTACATACAAACATCACATTCCAGCTTACCTTAGTCCATATCTTTTTATTTCTACTTTTCTTCATTTTTTGTTGACTTTGACTTTTTTGTCAAATACGCTCACTTTTAGCTTAATTTTGATTTCTGCTTATTTGAATCTTGCAACAACTTTTGTTTCGTAGTTAATCTTTGTTTTCTAGCCTTATTTACTTATTTTCAAAGCTCTAGTTCTTTATTTAAGCTTTTTACTAGAAAATTAGAATCTTAGCATATTTTTAAGCGCTTATTCACTTTTTACAGCTTGTTAACTTAGCTTTTTGTAATTTTAAATTTTCATTGTCCTTGTTTTTTCATTCCTCAGATTTTGCAACAAGACTCACCCTTTAAAATTTCAAATTGCACAAACCTGACTATTTTGTCGTTTTGTGCAATTCAAAACCTAATTGGTTTGAGCTTATTTCAAAAGATTTTCAAAATTTTCTTTTTGCAGAGTCTTTATAATCTTAAAAGAATGAGTTTTGCAAAAATGTAGGGAATAAGCTTAATTTTTTGGCTTATTGGGCCAGATAAGGTGGCTTATAGCTTATTTTTGTCTTATTGGCTTGGTTTCAGTTTTGGGCCTTTAAGAAAAGTTGCTTAGAACATCATTTTTAGTCAGATAAGACTTTTAGATTTTTAATTTCCTAAACTTTTTTTATTGGGCTTTTTGGCCCAATAAGCTTGGACTATTTTAGGTTCTGGCCCATTTCAAGGCCCAAAACCAATTTTCAAGAATTTTTAATTTCATTTTTTAATTATTTAGACAGAAATGAATTAGTTTTGAAGTTTTTAAAATTTTGAATTTTTGTATTATTTTAATACTAATTTTCTTCGATTTGCGTGCCCGCGTATTTCGACTTTGTTTTTAACCTTCTTAGTGTAGCTTCATCTTTACTTTTAAACACTTTCATTACCATATTCGTAACTAATACAAATTCGTTTTTTTCCCCTACTTTCACCACGGTTACAACGATGCCTCGGTTTTAAGCATTTACGGTTTTCCTAAATCGTAACCGTCTTATACTCCTATATTTACGACTATCAAAATGGTGCCGTTGTCGGGGAGGTGATTGAGCCATTGATCGTTTATGTTTGAGTAGTTGACGTTTTTGCACCTTCCATTATGGTAAGTGTACAAATTTGAACATACTCATTTTTATTTTTCTATATTGTTAGTCATATAAATAAATTGTGAAATCTGAACTCTAATTACACCAAATCGTTTTCGCTTTTATTTGTGAATACTATATTATATACGTAGAACAAATAAATACACGCATCTTCAAAAGAGTGAAAACTCAACCCACTTGTTATTGGCCCGGTAATTTTTGGTGGTATCGATCAAACAAAGAAAAAGGCAAAATAAATAAATAATCTTAAATTTTTTTATCTCAATTAGTACAAACTATAAGGTGTGTATAAGGAGGTTGTTATAAAATACAACCTAAAGAAAAAGGCTTTTAATTGCTTCGCACCGCCTCGTTACTCCGCTCGCTTGTGTGTACTTTGAAAGTGAGTGATTATTGATTAAGGGTTTGCCAACCCAAAGTATTATTAAATTATTTGTTTTCTTATATTATTGAACCCTCGAAACATATTGGTTTTAATTAATCGTTTCAAATTCGAACGAATGTGGATTACATTCATTATTTTAGATTCTCTAATCGAGACTTTGATTTGACGAGAGATTTTTGTGGATTTATTATCTACATAAAACACCAAAAAACCAAAAAAAAATTGAAAAATAAAAAACAACAAAATAATCTTCTTTGTTAATCTCATTCTAATTTCTTTTTCTCAACCCTTCTAATTTCTTAGTTTGTGCATGTGCACTCGTTCGTCTAATTATCCCACTCCTAGTTTAAACAACGTCTTAGTGTAGCTTCGACTTAGTTTTTAATCGTCTTAGTGTAGCTTCATCTTTACTTTTAAACACTTTTATTCTCAAATATGTAACTAATCCAAATTCGTTTAATTGGCCCCACCTTCACCTCGGTTACAACGGTCCCTCAGTTTTAAGCATTTATGATTTTCCTAAATCTTTACCGTCTTTATACCCCTATATTTACGACTATCAATCATCACACACCGAGTCAACCAAATAACAATGTCTCTCCCCCACCTAGTCCAATCAATATCCAAATTTCTCCTAGTCGACCAACATCTCAATCTTCTTTATCAACCTTACCGCCACAACCAACGATACGAGCAACCAGTTGTGTCCCATCAACCTCTCATACTTCATCTTTAAACATACCACTAACCACTCCTTTACGTACAACGCACACTCGAAGTACGTCTATTATTCTCCAAACAAAAAAATCAGTTTAATCTTTTTTGTCACCACATCTCCATGTCCCATACCTCGCAATCCGAAAGATGCATTGTCCAACCCATATTAGGAAAGTTCCATGGTTGATGAGTATAATGCTCTTATAAAAAATGAGACATGGGAGCTTATACCCCATACTCCTTATATGAATGTTATTCGATGTATGTGGATTTTTAAGCATAAATTAAGATATGACGGTTCTCTTGAGAATTATAATGCTCGCTTAGTTGCTGATGGCAGGTCTCAACAGGTTGGCGTGGATTGTGATTAAACTTTTAGTCCTGTAATGGAACCCGCCACTGTCCGTAGTGTTCTTCCTTTGGCTATTTTCAAACTATCGTCCATTCATAAGTTGGATGTTAAAAAATGCATTTTTGCATGACCCTCTTAATGAAACAGTCTACATGTATCAACCAATAGGGTTTCGTGATGCTAAGCACCCTGATTATGTTTTCTTGCTAAAAAATCTCTATATGTTCTCAAGCAAGTACATGGGGTTTGGTATCAACGTTTTGCGGATTTTGTTTCTACAATTGGTTTTATACATATCAAGTCTGATCATTCTTTGTCTGTCTATATTAATGGAAGCGACTTATCTTATCTCCTATTATATGTTGATGACATATTCCTCACCACATCATCAAATAAACCTCGTCACTCCATTACTGGTCTTTTGGCTAAAGAATTTGCGCTGAAAGATCTCGGGCCATTGAGTTATTTTTTTAGGAATTTCAGTCATCCGTTACCAGCATGGGCTATTTCTTTGTCAATCTAACTACTCTCACGATATAATAGAGCTTTCAGGCATGTCCTTATGTAGGCCATCTCCTACACCTATTGATATTAAGCCTAAACTAAGTGCTACTTCAAGTGAGCCTTATTCTGATCCAACCTATTATCGACGTCTTGCTGGAGCCTTGCAATACCTTACCTTCACTCATCTTGATATCTCTTGTTTAATTCAACAAATTTGTCTCTATATGCATGATCCTCATGAGTAACATATGACAGCTCTCAAGCGCATCTTGCGCTACATTCAGGGTACTTTACACTATGGTTTACATCTTTATAAATCTCAGGTCTCTACATTGGTTTCATATACTGACTGATTAGGTGGGTGTCTCGATACTAGATGTTCTACCTCCGTGTATTGTGTTTATCTTGATGATAACTTGATCTCTTGGGAATCTAAAAGACAACCTACACTTTCTTGCTCAAGTCCTGAAGCCGAATATCGAGGAGTTGCAAATGTTGTTTCTAAATCATGATGGCTTTGCAACCTTCTTCTTGAACTTCGATGTCCTATGTAGAAAGCAACTCTTGTGTATTGTGATAATGTTAGTGTTATTTTTCTCTTTGGAAACCCAATAGAACATCAACGTACCAAACGTATAAAGATCGACATTCATTTTTTGCGCGAAAAGGTAGCATGCGGTGAAGTTCGAGTATTACATGTTTCATCTCGCTATCAAATTGCCGATATGTTTACCAAAGTTCTTCCGCATATCTTGTTCGATGATTTTTGAGACAGTCTCAGCGTTTGTCGTTCTCTTGTTTCGACTACGGAGGTATATTAGCATATAATGTACATTATTAGCATATTGTGTAAATCGTATATGTAGAAGGTCACGTATCCCGTCTCCTAGTTTGTTAGAATTTATATGTAATCTGTGTATATAAAGGGCAAGGTTATACATACCCCCCCTAAAACCATATACATGCCCCCTGAATTTTGAATTTTTTTTATTTTTTTTTATTTTTATAATTTTGGTTTTGTTATAAAACTGTGAAACAGAAAATACGGAATGAAAAAAATAAAGTTTAACAGGTTAAAACTGTTAAACTGACAAAAATACGGAATAAAAACAGATAAAAACACTGTCCAGAAAATGACAAGGGGACAAAAAGTACACAAATAGTGTACATTTTTGTCCTTTTTAGTGGGCCAAAGTGGTATATATAGTAGAACCCGTATATAAATGACCCATAGCTCTTATGTTTGATAATTGGAGAATTTCATATATGTCCTTCTTTTGACACAAAATTTCATATATATCCAATTTCACTTAAAAATTTCATATATATCCCTTCTTTTGACACAAAATTTCATATATATCCAACCTCACTTTAAAATTTCATATATATCCAATTTTAAACATAGAGTTTCATATATGTCAAATTTTTTACTTGAAATTTCATAGATGTCCAAATACTTAATTTATATATACTTAAAAACATAAAACACATATTGAATATTATTTAAACCTAAAATAACTATTATACATTTATTTCTTTTTCTTATACTTACGTATATATTCATATATTTTTATATAAACAATGTCTCAAATTATTATACGCACACACATTAATGCAAAACATATTTTATCAAAGTATTTAAGAATAAAAAAGAAAGTAGTGTCACAACTTGATAAGAATACTCATTGTTGCCTTATTATCTTATTGCAAGGTTAGTTAGGTTTATTTTTTTATGGAAATTTAATGATTTGTCATTGTTTTGGTGATTAGATGTGCATATTATTAGGTAGGAAAACATATATATAATGGTTATTTTAGGTTTAAATGATAATTAATATGTATTTTGAGGTTTTAATTATATATAAATTAGGTATTTGGACATATATGAAATTTCAAGTTTTAAATCGGATATATATGAAATTTTTAAGTAGAATTAGATATATATGAAATTTTGCATTAAAGGGAGGGATATATATGAAATTTGTAAGTAAGATTGGATATATATGAAATTTAGTATCAAAAGAGGGATATATATGATATTTTTCCCTTGATAATTTTACTAACATATCAACAACAAATACACTACATGAACAAAAACCCCGTTTATAACATAAGGATGATAGAAGAACCAGAATCTAAAACCTCGTTAGGTCTAGTTCTTAGTTTCCATTGCCCCTCACTTTCGTTCGAGGTTATTTTGGATTGGTTCTGACCAGTTCTAAGACCACACTCATCTATAGATTTACATGTCAATAGTATACTATTTTTGGTTCGAAAAGTAAAGTCTCAATTTTCATTTAGTTTTGTCCCAAAGTAATAGTTTTCTTCTCTTAATCGACCAAAAGAGATTGTGGTAAGTGTAGTAATTGGTTAAAGAAAGCGATCACATTTTACTTAAACTATGTGCATTTGTTTGTGAAAAATATCTATTTTCTTATGGTGAGTTTATCCTAGTGGATGCGATGTGGATGGTTGAAATGTGTCGAAAATTTCTTGGCTTGAAGATGCTCCACTACGTACAAATTAGGTACACCCCCATTCTATTTTTTTTTTCATTTTCTAGGAATACTTGTTTCCGAAAACACCAAAACATAACACACCATAAACATCATTTGTGCTAAATATTAGGTAGCATGCAATTTTCCAAGTATTTTTTTTCTTTATTTCGATCAACATATACGTCAAAATACGATGACTCAAAATATCAGACATAAATTACAATTCATTCATTATAGCAAAATAATACATTCTATGGTACCAACATGTTTTTCATCGTTCTCTTAAATAGAGCCTCGTCTTTCTGTGTTGTTAAATTTTTTATTTAAAATAATTGATATTTGAAAAATTGCAAGAGGTTGAAATTTGACAATAGGAAGTAAAGTTGACTATAAATAATGGAGTGTGAGAGAGTAAGAGACACAATATTGAGAAGACAAAAATGGCCGCACCATCCAAGTTTCTCATTTTCTTTCTTTCATGTTTTCTCTTGTCCTATTTTGTTATTGCTAGGAAAGAGCTTGCTTTGGAAACTACTGAAGAAGAAGAAAACCATTATCATACCCTTAAGCTAAGCTCCTTACTTCCATCATCTACTTGTAATCCATCCGCTAGAGGTTCGTATATATTCCCTTAATTACAAACTCTAATCCCTCTATACAACGCACATACGCACAAACGTGACACGACATATATACATGTATATGTGTACGTATATATACTAGTGCATGTATCACATATATGTGTCATGTGTTAGCCTACTTAATTAGTAGTTTGTGATAAGCTCATCCCAAGACAAGTAAACTAAACAAACACGTAAATACTTTTACGAGTCGCAGTGAGTCTGATATTCATAAAAATGACAAAAATTACCAACTGGGTAGACAACCATAGTCAGTAGAAGCATACAATATAATCAATTGTCGTGAAATAATATATGTTAGTATTAGTTTTGCTTCTAACCATTCTTATTTGATTATGCAAATTACAATAGTACTCGTGTTACATCGTTTGGTAGAAGACCAATTTATTATACTACTACCTCCGTCCCATATTAATAGTCCATATTACTATTTTGGAACGTTCCAAATTAATAGTTCAGTCCAAAAATAGATAAGAAATATAGATTAAGTTTACTATATTACCCTCACTTGAGGGTATTGTTACAAACAATAAAGAAGTTGTAAATTAAATGGTTAAGGACAAAATTGTCATTGTGTAAAAAGTAAGAGAGAGAAAGCTGAAAAAATGATGTTTTTTATTAATATGCGTGTTTTTGGTCGATGGACTATTAATATGGGACGGAGGGAGTAATAATTACTGTACTAATTTGTTTTTACGCAAGCTTGGTAATATATAGCTATTGGTACTTGAAAGAAATTGTAACGATCGCTACATTAATCCTATGAGTTCCAGAAACTTGGACCGCAGAAAAACGATTACAGGCTATAAAGTTTGAGACGTATATGAAATAGCACCTAATTTTGAATGCTAGAATCATATCTGTCGACTGTCTCTATAACAATTATTAGGATATGCTGATAATTATATTGTTCTTGCCAGAAAAGTTTCGGGGATATTAGTATGCATGTTTGATTGATAGATGAATATAGTTTTTTGTTTAATTACATGGCCAATCAGTTGTTGTAATTGAAAACTATAATAAATGGGATTTTGATTATTTTTTTTATCCTGTAAGCATCTAACCATGATGTGTGAAGAGGAATCACATCCATCGTTTGACAACATACAATATATATCATGTTATGAAATTTCAGGGTCCGTACCTAGTTTCTTTATACATGTACGTATTCACGCGGCAAAACCGCGTAAATACACCTTTAAAAAACCTTTCTTAACTAAGATGAATTGAAATACAACTTTATCTGAGATGCTAGTCTTCTTCAAAATCACTTTCATGCAAGAAAATTGAGAAAAAAAAGAAGAGAATTGGACCCCAAGATAGGTAAGGCAACCAGTAGCTAGAAGCATAGTGTATTGGGAATTTGGGACCATAAGATGTCCACACAAAATTTTACAAATTCTTCGCCCACACACTTTAATTACCCACTAATCAATGTTATTATGCTATATTGTCTCATAGCAAAACATAGTTTCAAATCGGTTAACTAATTTAATTAATGTAATTAGGTACTACGTCAACATTAAATGATCATACGTAATATTACTGTATTTTCTGCAGTTTAGTCACTCTACGATATTTTGTGATTGGGGTAATTAGAATAGCATATGTAGTACTTTTTATTGGCTTTTCCGTGATTTCTTATCTAACAAAGATTAGGTAAAAATTACACTAGAAAGATGGTAACAATTAAAAGATAGAGGACATGGTCTAATTTGTTTAAAAAATCAATCAATGCAATTACAAAAAACCTCTTTTAGTCCTCTTTACAAATGAAATTAAACTCGATAATATATGATAATTTACTTTATTAAACATCTTTTTCTTAATATATATAAAATTAAGTTATTGCAACCTCTTGTAAGCTAAATGATGGTGAATGATTAAAGAGAAACATGATTGAAACTGGCTGGTGGGGTTTCATTTCACATACATTATTTGAAATATATTAATGTTAACTTAAACTTATAATTAAGATGTCTTGTTATACATTTTAAGCTTATCATTTTATTTATCATTTGATTCCACTCGTTTCGGTACATACACACTAGCATGCATTTAAAAATGTTGTATACCTGAATTTACTGCTTAAATACCAAATTTATCCATGATAGATGCTATATATAATCGATAGTAACTTTCCTAAAAAAAAATAGTACGCTTTATAAATTTCTTTTTCTTCACAATTTTAAAATGTGCATACATTTATTAGTGTAGTAAAACTTTAAAATGTATAAAAATTAGTTGTAAATTTAAAAAAAGAATATATATATATAACAATAGATCTTCATTTTTCACAATTATATTTTATAAGTGAAATATGTTGTTTTACAACTTTTTTTTCTATATTTTGGTACTACAACGATCCTTGTAGTGTACAGTGATACCAACTTTTATACGTTATGAAGTGTTAATAAATTAATACTGTTTTTTTTTTTTTTTGATAAAATAAATTAATACTGTTTTTACACACATTTTAAAAGTCGATAAATCTGTGTAGATTGAAGTATCTAATACAAATAAAATTTAACCATCACTATGTTTTTTATATAGTTCCGGAAAGAAAAACATTTAACAAACCCTTTGTTAGGGACACAAGGTACCCTAATTATGATGATATATGTAACGATAATTTTTAGGGTTTTGCAACCGAACAAGTACTAGTTGGAGTAGTATTAGGGCATCCATTATGTTAAGTTTATGAATAGGTTTATAAATTTATGAAGAGGTATAAGAACTTGTTAACCATAATGAAAAACCATTTCATTCTTATTTGGCATGAAAAGGTTTTTAATCCTAAACCTTTTCATAATTAAATGCATTTGATTAACATATGAGATTTATAAAATTTTGTAAAATTTCTACATAATGAGGATATGTTCAAGTTTTATAAATTAATGCTATAATACAACTATACATCTATTAAAAAGTTTACCATTAAAGATTCTTTTAGTTTTAATTTATGAAAAAAGTTCATATTTAGTTAACTATTATTTTTCTATATTGAAATTCATCATCTTCAACAACAACATATAAACATCTATTGCAAGAAAGGGTTCCTTTGAAAATGTCAAATAGGACGATTTTTTTTTAGCATTTATGCTGCCATATTTTGTCTTAATCATCAATTTAATCAACATAAGAATCAAGTGGTTCTTACAATAAGTAGATCCCGTGACACGACATTGTATGTTTACTATTGAGAGATGGACATAAAACCCTGTAAACATGGAAAAACCTAGGTCTTTCGTTTATCTTATCAACATAGTGATGTTAAAAGAAATACTACTAGAAACACATGGCCAATAATATAATGTCACTAGTCGACTATTATGACAAAATTATTTTGTTTTGTGCTTTAGTTTTATTGAAGATTCACATGGAAAGTGTCCTACCTTTTATTCATAGAATAAGTTGTTTTTGTTTGGTTTGGTTTTGTTTGGAATCATAAACTACTCCTTCTTACTTGGCCTTGATTTCATGAATCGACATGGAGTCACAAGCATCGTACAACCAAACGAAAACTGCCAAAATTTACGTTGTTTCATTAGCTGCACGATAACCATCTCACAGAAAATGGAATATATATCAATCGATGTACATGTTAATTTGGACTTATATATTATTCTAGACTATAGTACTAAAAACCTGCGAAGGTTGGTTTGATTGGCTTATTGAGTTGAGGCAGAACGGGCAAGATAGATTCGTTGAGTATCATCTGATCAACGAGTAACTATTAGCACGACTGGGACATTAGATTGACTCATAAAACTTTACGACGATAATAATCTGATATATATAATGAAATACAATTTGTTTGTCGTAATATAATTTTATGATTTACCCTACTGTGTATGCAATGTGATTTTAACTATGTGTTACACTAACTAAATGAGATCTAAATTAATAAAATTAGGTGACAAGAAAAAAGGATCACTGGAAGTAGTTCACAAGCATGGACCATGCTCTAAGTTCAGTGAAGATGTAGTAAAACCATTGACTGTGAAAGAAATCTTCACCCATGATCAATCGAGAGTTGATTCGATCAGGGCTAGGTCAACCTTCAACAAAGGGAAAAAGGATACATTGGGCTCCAAAGCCACTCTTCCTGCAAAATCCGGTAGCACCATCGGATCGGGTAATTACATTGTGACTGTTGGATTAGGTACACCGAAAAAAGACCTGTCACTTATTTTCGATACAGGAAGTGATCTAACTTGGACGCAATGCCAACCATGTGCCCGGTCATGCTATAGCCAACAAGAACCCATATTTGCACCATCTGCATCAACCAGCTATACCAATATTTCCTGCACTTCGACTGAATGTGCAGGTCTCACTTCTGGAACAGGGAACACACCTGGATGCAGCTCATCGACATGTGTTTATGGTATTCAATATGGAGACCAATCCTTCTCGGTTGGATTCTATGCAACTGATAAGCTTACCCTGACTTCAAAAGACGTAATTGATCATTTTTATTTTGGGTGTGGGCAAAACAACCAAGGACTATTTGGTGGTGCTGCTGGGCTAATAGGACTTGGGCGAGACAAGCTATCCTTAGTGTCTCAGGCTGCAAAGAAATATGGGAAAGTTTTCTCGTATTGTCTCCCATCAAAAGCTAGCTCTACAGGCTACTTAACATTCGGAAGTAGTACTGCTAGTGGAGTTAAATACACACCACTATCCACCTCACAAGGGGCTTCTTTCTATGGTCTTGATCTTAATTATATATACGTTGGTGGAACCAAACTACCAATAAGCCCGTCAGTCTTTTCAACATCTGGTATGATCATAGATTCAGGAACCGTTATCACAAGGCTTCCTCCTACAGCTTATTCGGCTCTAAGTAAGGAATTCAGAGCACAAATGACGAAATATCCCTTGACCAAAGCCTTATCTATACTTGATACATGTTATGATTTTAGCAATTTTACCACAATTATCATACCAAAAATAAGCCTGCTTTGGGCTGGGAACACAAAGCTTGACCTTGCACCTCAAGGGGTCATTTACGCTAATGGTGTAAGTCAAGTGTGCTTAGCTTTTGCCGCAAATGGGGATGATTCAGATATAGGTATATTCGGGAATGTTCAACAAAAGACAATACAGGTTGTGTACGATGTGAATGCAGGAAAGGTAGGCTTTGCATCTGCAGGATGTGCTTGAACACAAATGAAGTACAAAAGTTACATCAATATGAAGGTATAAATACTTTAAAGATCAATTCAGGGAAAAGATTGTTTGAATAAGGTATAGATGTAGATTATGTGATTACTGCTTGATATTTGAATTTACGCAACTAAATGTAAATTACTTGTTTCTGTTTTCATTTCACGAAAGATAGCTGTAAAACTCATACACAATTCGATTTGATAAACCGAGAAAACAATGTAATTTGTGAAATATGGACAACGGAATCAAATTGCATAGTAGTATGATTTTATATTGTTTGCTTCTAGTTCCTATTTTCTTATTCATATCCATATATACATTATGTATGAACAAATGAAATATGGTTATTTTGTGTCGTGATGGTTCCTCATTCTTGTACGATACCTAAAGTTCGATCATGGAACGCTAGATCATGAGTTGTATCGAGTATAAATAACGAACATAAAAGACTACAAAGGATAACAAATATATATGCACTCAGTATATTCTCGACCACCCTTTTATTAATAACTATAATAAAGTTTACATTTAGGAATAAGAATTGTTCTACTAGGACCCCTGATAGGTGTGTAAACACCCATCCTTTTACCACTTAATTCTGGCTAAAACAAGACCAAAACACGTAATTAATATCATTTGTTTGGAATTATGCGTGGTTTTTGTGTTTATTGTGTTTTCAGAGCTAACCGGATAAATATTAAAGAAAACATGGGATTGCACGGGTTTTATCAAGGAAAAAGACTCAAGACGAAGTCTATTGTCCAAGAGATGCAAAAGATTTGAAGTCACTAGGCCTATTCGAAGATTTATCGAAGAAAAGGACTAAAGATGGAAGATTTTCATAAGTCGAAGAAACTCAAGTCTATTTAACGAAGAAATTAAAAGACGAGTTGGATTTAATCGACGACAAATCCCGAATCAGAATCGAAAACGTCAACTTTTCTGAAAAGACGAGAAGGCAAGAAGAAAGGGAGAAAGCCCACTCACCAACCAACCACTAGGAGTATAAATAGTCTTTCCCTTCACACAATTAGGGAGTTAGTTCATTTTTTTTCTTTCTCCAGTTCTTTGTAGTTCGTTCCATCACCAACTCCATTAGGGAGTTTGGTGATTTTCATCTTTTTCTTTCAATCTTGTAATCTTTAATCATTAACCTTGTTACTTTTTCATTAATCAATCCATTCCATCTTTCTATTCATCTTGTTCTTCATCATTTTTATTGCAAGTTTCTAAGTTTCTTATTTGATTCAAGTTTGATTTCAAAAAGTTGTTGATTTATTGTTTTTATTGGTGGGATTTGTTTCTTATGGTATGTTAATGATTATTGGTTAGTTTGGTAAAACCTTTTTAAGTATTGGAGTTGATTTTGGATTTAAAACGTATCCCCTGTTTTACTCGACTGTCACTGTTCTTTCATTCCTCAACTTTCCGAACGGTCAAGTTTTTATCTCCCTTATTCGGAATCCTGGGTATTCCGAATAGGGGTGTTTTTATTTCCTTTACTCGGAATATTTCATATATTCCGCATAGTCCATTTTCCACATAAGAGCAATATTCCGAATGCTCCTTACTTTCCGAATAAAGCAGTTTTTCCGCATAACCATATTTTCCGCATAGGGAAGATTTTCCGCATAGATACATTTTTCCGAATAGGAGTATTTTCCGCATAGACAATATTTTCCGAATAGCATCATTTTTCCGAGTAGACATTATTTTCCGCATAGGATTCTACTTTCCGCATAGCCTTACTTTCCGAATAGACCATATATTCCGCATAGTATTCTTTTTCCGCATAGGACTTTTTATTCCGCGTAGGGATTTATTCCGAATGGCCATACATTCCGAATAGAGCAACATTCCGCATGAGGGTTATTTTCAGCATAGGGCATTTTTCAGTAAGAGTGTCTTTCTGCCTTACCATTTAATTGCTTTTATCTACTGTTTCCAGCTTTAATCTTTATTCACTTCATATATTTAGAATAGAAAACCAAATTCACTTTTTGTCACCAAGAACAATCATTCCACTTTTAACTGAGATCAATTCGAGAGGATTCCGAGAAATATTTTGAACCCAATGAAAATCTTGTATCAAATGGCGCCGCTGCCGGCTCCTCTCGTTAAGATCAAAAGTTTTTTGTGAGAATTTGGATTTTGGGATCCGTTCCCCGTGAACGTTACTTTTTCAAAAAATTTCAAAAACAACTAAAAAATACAAAATTTTCAAAAATCCTAAAAATTAAAAAACAATAAAAACCAAAAATATTTTTGCTTTGTTTTTCTTTGTTCGTTCTTTTGCAGGTGTATGCGCACTCGATCCACGTCCTATCAAGAGCCCGAGCCTCTCGATAACTTAGACATGGCTGGTGTACAAAACAACAATAACATACCACCTCCGAACAACAATAATAACAACAACAACCCGCCTTTCAACAACATGAACAATAACAACAACAATGAGCACCTTCCGGATAATCGCCCAATGATTGAATTGCTGCAAGCTCATGTCGATGGCAACATGGATCCAATTGTTATTCCACCAATTGCCGCCAACAATTTCGAGTTAAAGTCAGGCTTTATCCAGATGGTCTCAGCTCAACCATTCTTTGGACGAACCATTGATGACCCACACGATCACATCAAGAGATTTCTACAACTCACGAACACGGTCAAGTTCAATGGCGTTCCACAAGAAGTAATAAGGTTACAACTTTTTCCCTTTTCTTTAGAGGGACAAGCCCGGCATTGGCTTGCTAAGGAACCGCCACAGAGTATTCTCTCGTGGACGGATTTGGAAACAAAGTTTATCAACTACTTTTTTCCACCCTCTCGTACTACCGCTTTGCGGAATGAGATTATAACCTTTGAACAAAAGTACGACGAGTCATTCAGTGAATCTTGGGATCGCTTTAAAGATCTTTTAAGAAAATGCCCACAACATGGTTTTACCAAAGTTCATCAAATAAATACTTTTTACAATGGTTTAAGCATAAATGACCAAGATTCACTGAATAGTGCTTCGGGGGGTAATCTATTGGCTAAGACTTCCAATGCTGCTTGGGATATCATTGAGAACAAGTCTCGTGTGCAAACCAAGAGCATTAGGACCAATGTTGCTAGTGCTAGCACTAATGACAGCGACAAGCGATTAGACAAAATCACTACGCTTCTTGAATCGCTTGTCACCCACACTGTCAGCAACAACAACAGCAACAACGCCAAAAATGCACAAGTGAACGCTGTCAGCCAACCTTGTGAGATATGCGGTGGTCCCCACTCTTACACAACTTGTACCGCCACCCAAGATTACCCTGCTGAGAATGTGAATGCGGCATATGGCACCTACCAACAACCTGCTTATCAAGCTAGACCTCAAGGTGACCGTAACTTGCTTAGCTATCGATCCAACAATTACCTTTCACCACCTGGTTTCCCTCCTACCAACCCAAACCAACAACAAAACCTTAACCGCTCTCCTCAACAACAACAACAACCTCGACAACCATACATCCCACCTCATAAGCAACAACAACCACCTCAACGTAACAATCAAGTCTACCAACAACCTGCTTACCAACCACCTGCATACAATGCTCCTTCCAACCAAACCACCGCTGCTTTACACCAAGAGGTCGCAACCTACATGAGAACCAATGATGTGATAGTGGGAAATCTCCAAGAGGAAGTGCGCAATTTGAAGGCAGACTTGGTCAAGCAAGGAAATGATTTGAGAGCTGACATGAGAAACACGTTGGATAGCCAGACTAATGATCTGAGGAACATGATGGCTAGTTTCTTCCAAAGTAGTCAACCCTCTTCTTCGGGTACTCTTCCGAGTAACACCGTTGCGAACCCAAGAGGGGAGATGAAAGCAATCACCACTCGAAGTGGCAAAGGTACTACGGAACCCGAGCTTCCTATACCTCCACCGGTGGTTGTGACTAAGGAGAACGAGTCGCCTGCTCCTATTCCTCCTTCTTCTCCTTCCCCAATTTCTCCACCTCTTCTTTCTACCCCTCCTCCACCCGTGGTTGTGAGTGATCCTATTCCTTTAAAGCCTTCCTCTTCTTCCAATATACCTTATCCTTCAAGGTTGAGGAAAGAGAAGCAAAAGAGCAAGGATGATATTCAAGTTTCGAACTTCCTTAAAATGTTCAAAAAACTGAATTTCAATATCTCCTTCGCTGAGGCTCTCGCTCACATGCCCAAGTATGCCAAAATGTTTAAAGATCTTCTGAGCGACAAGGAAAAGCTCCTCGATCTCGCCAACACCCAACTTAATGAGAACTGCTCTGCAGTGTTCTTAAGGAAATTGCTAATCAAGCTTGGTGATCCGGGTCGTTTTCTTATCCCTTGCAATTTCCCGGGAGTAGAGAATTGCATGGCCCTAGCCGATCTAGGTGCCAGTATTAATCTCATGCCTCTAAGTGTTTGGAAGCAATTATCTCTCCCAGAGCTAGTCCCCACCAAAATGACTTTGGAATTGGCTAACCGTACGGTTGCTTATCCAGTGGGGATAGCCGAAGACGTCATTGTAGGAGTCGACAAATTCACCTTCCCTGCCGATTTTGTTGTCGTCGACTACGAGATGGACCCCCGTGTGCCACTCATTGTTGGTCGTCCATTCTTGAGGACCGGTCGCACTCTCATTGATGTTGAAGCCGGTGAGCTTATCATGAGAGTGGGTGACGATAAAGTAGTCTTCAACATGGGAAAGTTATCTAAACAACCTTCTTCTTCCGAGAGTGTTATATGTATTGACGTTCTTGATGAGGCTTGTGAAGAACACTTCAAGGATGCTTGTAAAAACATTCCTACCTCTCTTCCCAATGTTAAGACCGTTTCCTCTATCGACTCATCACTATCTCTATTTGGAGAAAGTGATTTCCTTTGGAAAGATTTGGAAGCCACCTTGGAAGATGTAAAGAACGACAATGACGATTCTACTGCCAATTGGGATGACGATCTTAGTTTCATTGCAAACCTCCTCAGAGAAGACAATCCTTCTCCTCCATCTCCCACTGTTATTGCTATCGAGACTCCGACTTCGAATACGCCTCCCGTCGACAATCCTCCGGATTTGGAACTTAAGGAGTTGCCGGCCCATCTTGAGTATGTATTCCTCGAAGACGAGAAGAAGTCGCCAGTCATCATTGCTAAGGATTTGAAGGATGAAGAGAAAGCCCGACTTGTTGCTGTATTGAAAGATCATAAGAAGGCTATCGCTTGGAAAATTTCCGATATTCGTGGAATTGATCCTCACTTCTGCACACACAAAATTCTCATGGAGGACGACTTCAAGCCCACTATTCAAAGCCAACGAAGGGTGAATCCAAAAATACATGAAGTCATCAAAACAGAGGTTATCAAACTTCTTGATGCGGGTATGATTTACCCTATTTCGGATTCACCATGGGTTAGTCCAATCCACTGTGTGCCCAAGAAGGGCGGAATAACCGTTGTTCCCAATGAACACAACGAGTTGATTCCCACTCGTCTCGTTACTGGGTGGAGAGTTTGTATAGACTACCGCAAACTCAATGATGCCACGAGAAAGGATCATTTCCCTCTACCTTTTATGGACCAAATGCTTGAACGATTAGCCGGTAATGAATATTACTGCTTTCTTGATGGTTTCTCGGGTTATTTTCAAATACCCATCGATCCCCAAGATCAAGAGAAGACTACATTCACTTGTCCCTATGGCACTTTCGCTTACAAAAGAATGCCTTTTGGCTTATGTAATGCGCCAGGGACTTTCCAAAGGTGTATGTTAGCAATCTTCCATGACATGGTTGAACAAACCATGGAAGTCTTCATGGATGATTTCTCGGTCTTCGGGGATTCCTTCTCTGCTTGCCTTGCTAATTTAGAACGTATGCTAAAGCGGTGCGAAGACACTCGCCTAGTTCTAAATTGGGAAAAATGCCATTTTATGGTAAAAGAAGGCGTCGTGCTTGGACATAAGATTTCGAAAGCCGGTCTTGAAGTAGACCGTGCTAAAGTCGATGTTATAGCAAAGTTGCCTCCACCTTCAACCGTGAAGGGTGTGAGAAGTTTCTTGGGTCATGCGGGCTTCTATCGTCGATTCATCAAAGATTTTTCTCAAATCGCTCGCCCGATGACCCACCTCTTGGAAAAAGATACTCCTTTTATCTTTTCCAAAGAGTGCCTTGAAGCCTTCAACTCGCTTAAGGATAAGCTAACTAAGGCACCCGTCTTGGTTACCCCTAATTGGGAGCTTCCCTTTGAGTTGATGTGCGATGCTAGCGATTTTGCTATTGGAGCGGTTCTTGGACAAAGAGTGAACAAACACTTCCAACCGATCCATTACGCTAGCAAGACCATGACTGGGGCACAATTGCATTATACGACAACCGAAAAAGAGCTTTTAGCTGTTGTCTATGCCTTTGAAAAATTCCGCCCCTATCTTGTCCTTTCTACCACCATTGTGTACACCGATCATTCCGCGTTGAAGTACTTGTTGACAAAGCAAGATTCCATACCAAGACTTCTTCGCTGGGTTTTGCTGCTCCAGGAATTTAAAATCGACATCCGCGATAAAAAAGGAGCAGAAAACTTAGCCGCGGATCATCTTAGTAGACTTGAGGATCCATACCAAGGGGATCATCCGACCAAAGAAATCAATGATTCTTTTCCCTTGGAGACCTTAATGTCTATAAACTCGAAGCCGAATGAAACCCCGTGGTTTGCAGACTTTGCAAACTACTTGGCGGGTGGAATTCTCAAGGAAGGGTTGACGTCCCAGCAAAAGAAGAAGTTCTTTACCGACATCAAGACTTACTTTTGGGACGACCCTTACCTATTCAAACAATGTGCTGATTTGATAATTCGCCGATGTGTTGATGGACCGGCAGCGTCGGACATCCTTGATGCTTGCCACAAAGGACCCACCGGTGGTCACTTTGGTCCCAACTACACCGCAAAGAAAGTGTTTGATTCGGGATTTTATTGGCCCTCCATATACCGTGACGCTCACGATATGGTCAAACGATGTGATGTTTGCCAAAAGCAAGGCAAAATCACACATAAAGACGAGATGCCTCAGAATTTCATTCAAGAGTGTGAAATTTTTGATGTTTGGGGTATCGACTTTATGGGGCCATTCCCTTCGTCTAAAGGAAACAAATACATCCTTGTAGCCGTTGACTACGTTTCAAAGTGGGTTGAAGCCAAAGCTTTGCCTACTAATGACGCAAGGGTGGTTTGTAACTTTTTGAAAGCTCTATTCGCTAGATTCGGTGTGCCTCGCGCCATTATTAGTGATCGTGGGACTCATTTCTGCAATGACCAATTTGCTAGAGTCATGGCTAAGTACGGTGTAAATCATCGTCTTTCCACAGCCTACCACCCACAAACTAATGGCCAGGCTGAAATATCCAACCGAGGACTGAAGCGAATTCTTGAAAGGACCGTGGGAGAGCATCGTGCCGCATGGGCTGATAAACTCGATGATGCTTTGTGGGCTTTCCGTACTGCTTACAAGACCCCGATCGGCTGTACGCCTTATCGTCTTGTGTACGGGAAAGCGTGCCACCTCCCCATTGAGTTGGAGCACAAGGCTTATTGGGCCTTGAAGTGGGCTAATTTTGATATAAACAAAGCCGGTGACCTACGCAAGATCCAACTCAATGAGCTCAATGAACTTCGGAATGAGGCTTATGAAAATTCTTTGATCTATAAGGAAAGGACTAAGCTCATTCACGACTCCAAGATCAAAAACCGAGAGTTCCATGTTGGAGACAAAGTCTTACTTTTTAATTCTCGGTTGAAAATCTTTTCGGGCAAGCTCAAATCTCGTTGGTCCGGCCCATTCACCATCGCCCAAATTTTTCCATATGGTACTCTCGAGCTCGCTCAACCTAATGGACCAAATTTTAAGGTGAATGGCCAACGAGTGAAGTTGTACTTTGGTGAGGACACCTCTCAGGAGGTGATTCCATCCCTCACCACGTTCCCCATGAACTAAATTTGGGTCGAGTCAGGCTCGTGACTCGGTTATAAAAAACAAGCGCTCCTCGGGAGGCAGCCCGAGTATCTATCCCTTTAACCCCCTAAGTTTAGGGGAGGACCTATTTTGGTCGTTTGTGTTTGTGTGGTGATGTGCTTACAGGGATTACTGCAATCTTGGAAATCTTTGAAGAACCGTGCTCCCGTGTTATCCGAAATCCGGTTCTATCTCTCAACTATCGTGATTCAATTTTCTTCATACTCACCTTTGAAATTGATCACTTTAGTCGTCTCTTCCTTAACTCGAGTTAACCAACGTGCACAATGTCATAAGTGTAGGGGAGACTTTTCCCACATGCTTAAACATTGAGGACAATGTTTATCTTAAGTGTAGGGGAGACTTCTATTGAAGTTTTAAGTGGACTTTTCCATAAAAATGCCTTCAATTAACCAGAAAATCCTATTTTTCAGCATTTTTCAAAATTTTTATTAACTTTGGCCATTTAGTCGTAATTTTAAAAATTTTATCGTTGCTTTCATAAGTATATATTCCACAATAAAGTCAAAAAAAATTAATAAAGTGGTGTAGCTAGTTTAGAAGTCTTTGACATATTAGGCCCGTTGCGTTTATTTTGACTCAACCCGAATAGACTTATCCAAGTTTATTCTAGCTAGTATCCTTAACCATGTAGACCTTAATTGGTTTATTAGGCTAAGTATCCACGAGTCTCATTACTTGAGATTTTAAATTGTGGAGGACGAGAAATGATAGAGTCAATTATAAGTCGGTATTCTTGCGCAAGCTCACTTGGTGTAATTATTTGCCTATTCTCCCATCACTTGCTAATAATTTATCTGAAATAAGTAAGGTCTTACGATTTGAAAAGTTACTTAGCTTCTAGCCCAAGATCGTTTAAAAGTTGCTCGGTAATGATAAGAGTTCATAGCCAAGGCATAACTTATGAAGCGGGGCGCGAAGATTGGCGAGTCCAAAAAGGCCCTAACAAGGCATGAGGATTCAATTTTATTGCTGAAGATCCAAAGTGATGTGAAAAGCATTATTCCTAAAGTCAATATGAAGGATCAAGACTCACGACGAAAAGCAATCAACTCCCATAAAGATCATGGAGAAGTCTATCCGAAAAGACCCTAACAAGGTATGAGGATAAATAGATCCAAGTCCGAAAAGGAGGCGGATCGTTGTATCTCAAAATCCCAATTAGAGATTGAAGAAATAATCATGAAGTCGTGGTAAACAAAATTGGAGTACCCCTCAAAAGTCTCCAAGTGAAGAAACTCTATTATGATGAGAAGACCATTATCTCAAGAACGTCTCTCGAAGATATGAAGTATGAAGTACATGCCAAATATCGGCCCGAGAAAGGTCTCAAATCGTGAACCAAGTTATGCCAAGATATGAACTTTTTGATATCCCGAGAAGCAGTTTTAAGAGATTTTGTCCTTTAGCTAACTATTGATCAAATCGTCCTACTTTGCTTTCAGCCTTAATAAACTATCGAAATAAGTCCAAAAATGCATCTTCATGATCATTCTAAGACAAAAATAAAATATAAGAGATACACCTAGGAACAAGGGAGTTTAAGCATTTAATTAAGCCATGTGTGTAAGTGTTTGATTTACTAACTTATAATAACAATGATCTCGTTTTCAAGCTTAGTTTGGGGAACGTGAAACTTGAGGGTGATAAATCTTCGCAAAACCAAAGCCCTAATGTAAGTCCTTCATTTCTTTACAAGTTATTTCCATCCTTTTGTTTATTTTAAAGTTTTAAGTTCTCTTAGTATTTTAATTACTGTTTAGTAGAATTTAAATAAGGCCAAGGTTGATTGATTATGAGAAAAATGTAAAATTGCTTTATCACTAAGCATTGCATGAGGGCATGGCAATGGTTAAGTGTAGGGGATTTGATAGGTGTGTAAACACCCATCCTTTTACCACTTAATTCTGGCTAAAACAAGACCAAAACACGTAATTAATATCATTTGTTTGGAATTATGCGTGGTTTTTGTGTTTATTGTGTTTTCAGAGCTAACCGGATAAATATTAAAGAAAACATGGGATTGCACGGGTTTTATCAAGGAAAAAGACTCAAGACGAAGTCTATTGTCCAAGAGATGCAAAAGATTTGAAGTCACTAGGCCTATTCGAAGATTTATCGAAGAAAAGGACTAAAGATGGAAGATTTTCATAAGTCGAAGAAACTCAAGTCTATTTAACGAAGAAATTAAAAGACGAGTTGGATTTAATCGACGACAAATCCCGAATCAGAATCGAAAACGTCAACTTTTCTGAAAAGACGAGAAGGCAAGAAGAAAGGGAGAAAGCCCACTCACCAACCAACCACTAGGAGTATAAATAGTCTTTCCCTTCACACAATTAGGGAGTTAGTTCATTTTTTTTCTTTCTCCAGTTCTTTGTAGTTCGTTCCATCACCAACTCCATTAGGGAGTTTGGTGATTTTCATCTTTTTCTTTCAATCTTGTAATCTTTAATCATTAACCTTGTTACTTTTTCATTAATCAATCCATTCCATCTTTCTATTCATCTTGTTCTTCATCATTTTTATTGCAAGTTTCTAAGTTTCTTATTTGATTCAAGTTTGATTTCAAAAAGTTGTTGATTTATTGTTTTTATTGGTGGGATTTGTTTCTTATGGTATGTTAATGATTATTGGTTAGTTTGGTAAAACCTTTTTAATTATTGGAGTTGATTTTGGATTTAAAACGTATCCCCTGTTTTACTCGACTGTCACTGTTCTTTCATTCCTCAACTTTCCGAACGGTCAAGTTTTTATCTCCCTTATTCGGAATCCTGGGTATTCCGAATAGGGGTGTTTTTATTTCCTTTACTCGGAATATTTCATATATTCCGCATAGTCCATTTTCCGCATAAGAGCAATATTCCGAATGCTTCTTACTTTCCGAATAAAGCAGTTTTTCCGCATAACCATATTTTCCGCATAGGGAAGATTTTCCGCATAGATACATTTTTCCGAATAGGAGTATTTTCCGCATAGACAATATTTTCCGAATAGCATCATTTTTCCGAGTAGACATTATTTTCCGCATAGGTTTCTACTTTCCGCATAGCCTTACTTTCCGAATAGACCATATATTCCGCATAGTATTCTTTTTCCGCATAGGACTTTTTATTCCGCGTAGGGATTTATTCCGAATGGCCATACATTCCGAGTAGAGCAACATTCCGCATGAGGGTTATTTTCAGCATAGGGCATTTTTCAGTAAGAGTGTCTTTCTGCCTTACCATTTAATTGCTTTTATCTACTGTTTCCAACTTTAATCTTTATTCACTTCATATATTTAGAATAGAAAACCAAATTCACTTTTTGTCACCAAGAACAATCATTCCACTTTTAACTGAGATCAATTCGAGAGGATTCCGAGAAATATTTTGAACCCAATGAAAATCATGTATCAACCCCTCTCATCCCTATTTATAAACATGAGGGATAGACATCTCCTTAAATCTAATATTAAACTTTCTATAAATCAACTTAAGGGGGTTAGCTTAAATATTTCATAATATTAGTCTATTTCTAATTTATATTACAAAGTACACTTAAGTCATTAAACTATATTTAAGTGTAATTCTAATATTCAACAATTTTCACCTTAGGAGTAACACTTAACATAACCGATACTCAACAACTTTTCCTCACGTTGGAACCTCCGACCCGGGACCACCTCGTTAACCAGGCATTGTACTTCTGTAATTTCCCTAGATTCGCTTCCATAAACTACTTCACTTTCTTCTTCTCAACAACATTACCCTTTGCACCTTTTTCACCAAGTACTTCGGTTACCGTAATGTTTGCCCCCACCCTTATACCAAGGTGTACCTCTTCTTGCTCCTTTACCAAGCACCTCGTGTTTGCCTTTTCTTCAGATTGTTTGTCCTTCAACCGTCTTTGAGCAACTACAGCATGATCGTTAAAAACCTGAAATAACTCAGCTTCACGATAGCCTTGATCTTCCTGCAGTCCCACCTCAACCCAAACAAGTTTATGAACATGTACTCCATGTACTCCTGTTTTAGCACCAGGACCAAGTTGTTCGAACCCAACTTGTTTATGACCAAGTTGATGTATCAAACTTCTTTATGACGAATTTGTTTGAACCTAACTTGATTAGAACCAAATTTCTTTAATCCAACTTGTTTTGAACCTCCATGCTTTTGAACACCAAAAGTTTTCACTTTTGCTTCAAAAGAATACACACACTTCCTTTTCCTGATCCTAGTCACCATAACCCAACAACTTCTGATCATCTTGATTCTACCCATCTGCATTTGCAACATTATAACCCTCTTTTTCAAGAGTACCTAATGAAATAAAACATCTTCTTAACCTTGGAACATACTTGAAATCCTCCAGTATAAAGTTTGATCAATCATTCAACTGTATCTTCACTTTCCCTGTCCCTTTGATAGTGATGTCTTGTTATCACCTAACTGAACCGAATCATCGAAGTCATACAAGAAATCCCTCCTAGGTGTCATATGATAAGACCCACCTGAATCCATTACCAATTCAGTCATCTCATCATTCCTGACTACCACCAGGGCTTCTCTAAAGTAGGTGCTACCCTCGTAAGCAAAAGAATCAGAATCCTGATCATGTTTTATCCTTTCTGACGAACCTACTTGACTTATTCAAGTGACCCTCTGAATGAAATATGAAGCACTTGAGTTTACCAGTTGCACCCTTTGACTTAATCAACGAACTTCCACCAGAATAAGTTTTCCTTATATGATCTGACATTCTCCTTACATATAACCCGCCACCAGTCTCTTCCTTTGTGCCTTTGGTTCTTTTCTTCAACTCCCTTGAATGAGAGTTGCTAAAATATCCTCCATTTTCACGGATTCCCTCCCTTAGAACAATGTCTCCACAAAGTTTTTATAAGATGATGGCAACGACGTAAGTAACATGAGTGTGTGATCTTCATCCTAAATCTTGATATCAATGTTCGCCAAATCAAGTATCAACTTATTAAACTCTTCTTTATGATCACCCAGTTTCGTACATGGACTAATATAGTATGGGTACAACTTCTTCTTTATATACAACTTGTTTGCTAATGACTTAGTCATATATAATCTAGTCAAATTTGTCCAACTTCCTGCAGCAGATGATTCTTTGGTAACTTTCCATAAAACATGGTCTCCCAAGCATAGAATCAAGAACTGCATGCCTTCTTCATCAAAGTATCCGTTTCACCTGCATTCATACTCGCGGGAATGTCTCTAATGGAGCATCGCATCCCTGTTGTACCATTTTAGCTCGCATCTTTATTTGCCATAACCCGAAGTCATTCTTTCATCGAATTTTTTCGGTGTCAAACCTAGTTATCGAATTAGTCTTTCTTCTTTAACCTTGCTACAGACCTTGTCAAGTTGTTTCTTAACCAACTTTACCGACAATACACAAAGGCCATGTACAATATACCCGTTGTTGCTAAAAATATTTTATTGCAAATCGAATTTATTAGAACAATCCTAAACCCTCGATTTCAAACAAGCAATCTGATCGTTAACTTGAAAACCGAAGTAAACCACGATCAAACTCAAACCACAAAAAATAATAAAATATAAACCCAACAACAAAACACCTTCTATTTTCCGAGTTACCAAATCCTAAAATTTAAAATCATTTTATAAAACCAAAAACGATATTAAGTTTAAACTTTCATGAATAATAAATGACATTAACCAAATTTGTAGAAAACTTCTTTCACGTGACATACATTAGAATAATAGATTCCAATATATACTTCTTTGTTTGAATAACACTCACGTGAATATCTTCTTTCTGTCTCTCGTCACCGCTACTATGAAAAAAAAACGATTTGAAAATTGAAAACCCTTTTTTTCCAAGTCATCGATCGTTAATCCTTAGATTCGTAAAACCCAAATCTCAAAACCTCGATATTTTACGAAACTCGTAACCTTGATCTAGCACTCGATCTTCAGAGACCACGACTTCCCGATGTCTCTAATGACACTTCTTTTACAATACTGACAACAACCAGAAGTTCGATCGCGGAACTCTAGACTGCGAGTCATATCAAAAACAAGTAGCGAACACGAAAGACTAAAAAGGCCAACAAATATATATGCACATGACATTACCCTCAACCACCCTTTAGAAGTAACCTTATGAAGTTTATATTGAGGAGGAAGAATTGTTCAACTAGGATCCCCCTCCCCCCTCATCCTTATTTGTAAACATGAGGGGTAGGCACCTCATTAATTCTAATAGAAAACTTCCTATAAACCAACTTAGGTTATACTAAATACTTACCTATATTAGTCTATTCATAATCTATATTACAAAGTATACTTAAGTCTCTAAACTGTATTTAAGTGTACTCCTAAAATCCAACACATATTCTATGAGAAGCTGCTTAACCAAATGGTTTTGATTTGCTTAAAACATGTAGACTAGATCTGTTGTATGAGATAGTTAATTACCCTTAAAAAATATTGACGTAAGTCAAAGCCGATCTTTTTCATGAAATAACATAAAAACGCGAAAAAAACCCCTCACAAAAGGTGGTGAAAAAACGCTCAAGAACTTTCCATTTTCATGCGAACAAACCTTTGAGACGTGATTTCTTACTTCTCCATCGTTAACCCCCATTATCTCCCTCTCGTGACATTAACGTGAGGGAAATTTTATCATTTACTCACGTCTTAATCACATCAGCCCACCTTCTACATTTCTTTGTGTGAGAATGTATCACGAAACTTTTTTCCCTCCATTACAAACACGTGTGCAAGAAAGCTGTGTATATATGTATATGATGGATACAACACTCTTTAGTGAAACCCTGCTTTATACTCTCTTTCACACAAGAGATCTCTAGTCATGGTGATCATATGTGAATGTGGAAACCTCAGAACAATCAAAACATCATGCACTAACAAGAACCCGGGGCGACGGTTCTACTTTTGTCATGATTGTGTTTTATTGGTTGGAGTGACCCCTAGTGTGTTACCGAGCAATCGATGTGAACCTTGGGCTCTTGAGGACCCGAAATGTACTAGAAGAATACCTGGAGGAGCAACTGATGTTGTTGAGTTAGAAGAATGGACTAGAATAATTTCATTAATTCAATATTTTATGTAGGGTTGTTTTGTGATTAGAAAATTCGGTACTTTTTAGAAATATTGAGATAGATAACTAGTGGTGCAATAAGATGAGCTGTAAGTATAAAACAGTGATTTGAGTTGATACAAGGGTTGGAACGGGTTTAGATATCCATCATATGATTTTTACATCATTTTGCGCATTTGGCCTAAACGATTGTAACATGTGTGCTTCTTTATAGTTGAAGTGCAAGGACTATACTTGTATCATCGTGCTTCAGGTGAGTTTCATAGTCCCAGATCTTTTCGTTTTCTTGTTCTAGTTGGGGTGAAAGTGATGCTAAATATTTTGTTACTTGCTGTGATACATGTTAAATTTTGTATGGACACTTTATGTGCTATTATGTGTATTGTTTGCTTACTAATCTGCATACATGAGGACATCAGATAGTGTTGGTAAAACGCATTTGGAAACATGAAATATCGTTGGTAAACCCATATGGGGCGTCCGATAGGGTTGGTAAAACTTACTGTTAAGTTCTATGAGCGAGAGGCATGTTCCATCCTCAATGGAGCGTGAGGCACGTCCCGTCCTCACTAGAGAGAGAGGCGCGTTATGTCCTTAATTTATGATTTGTGATATGGAATGCTTGCTTTTCATGTAGTTGTACTTGTCGTCCATCTTGAGCTTTGTTGTTTTGATATTATTATCACAACAATTTAAGGTTTGTTTATTGTATTAAATCTATGACTCTCACCAACTTAATGTTGACGTATTTAAGCATCATTTTCAGGTGATTATCGAGATGGTTTAGAAATTAAGAGTGGATAGAGAGACCTTAGAATGTCGCTGCAGTTTATCTTTTTATTTTTCTTTTTGAACATGTAGCATGCATATTTGAAAATCTGTTAGGATACTTGTTTAATATTTGTTTTGTTGATTGGGATTCCATTTCAATGCAAGACTCCTTTTTTGGTTTTGAGGTATTGACTTGACACCTTGTTGCCAATGTCTTTACTTTTCATTTAGTTTATTCTCTATAGTGATTCCATTGTGTTATGGTAATACTCATGAAGTTACACCTCGTGTTTCCGCCTAGGCGAGGTGTGACATTATGGTATGTCATATGGGTTGAAACAAACTATGTTCATAATTTTTGATTCATGATTGCTTTAATTACTCTACCTCAAAGATCTATCAAGGTTAGAAAATTACGTGTTTCGTCGATACACTTAATGTCAGAGCAAATACTATGATATTTATCGATACAGTCCTTGGTTGTTTTGTTGATGACAAACATGTAACTTGTAATATATAACGTAAAATGTACAAGTTACTCGTAATCATATTTCGTGTATACTTACTCGTTTCTATCTTTGTAAAAATAAAGATACATAGTTGTACATCATTAAGTAACATGCCTTGCAAAACCTTGACATATCCCTCAAGAAAATATGATGATAATAAGGTTTTAGGAGTTAAATTAACAAAAGATTTGCAAAATAAAATTGCTCATTTTCTGTAAGACTGTGCCCGTCGGACCCCTTGGTAAAGGGTCCGTCGGGGTCCATG